>VWZX01001261.1:0-15865 GCA_013399015.1 Galbula dea | reverse complement strand
ATTTTTCACAGAATCACAGAATGTTAGGAGTTGGAAGGGACCTCGAAAGATCATCTAGTCCAACCCCCCTGCCACAGCAGATTTTGAATACCTCCACAGAAGGAGACTCCACAATCTCTCTGAGCAGTCTTTTCCTCTGGTTACACCCAAAATACCCTGTCCACATCCTGCCTAACACCTACCCTTTTATTCCTGCAACCTTCATCAGATATATTTTCCAGGGAATACAGCCACAGCACTGCTCTGTGCATCAGTGGCAGAAGAGAATTACAGGATTACTTGTGGTCAATGGCTACTTGTCTAGGTGGAGGCCGGTGATGAGTGGTGTCCCTCAGGGTTCTGTCTTGAGACCGGTGCTCTTCAGTGTCTTTATTAGTGACTTGGACAGAGGTATTGAGTGCACCCTCAGCAAGTTCGCGGATGACACCAAGCNGGGTCCAGAGGAGGGCCACAAAGATGATCAAAGGACTGGAGCACCTCCCCTACGAGGACAGGCTGAAGGAATTGGGGTTGTTCAGCCTGGAGAAGAGAAGGCTTAGAGGGGACCTTATAGCGGCCTTTCAGTACCTGAAAGGGGATTATAATGCAGAAGAAGAGAGACTTTTCTCCTGGTCTGATTCCAACAGGACATGAGGGAATGGCTATAAGCTGAAGGAGGGGAAATTTAGGCTGGAGATTAGAAGGGGGTTCTTTAGCCAAAGGGTGGTGAGGTAGTGGAACAGGTTGCCCAGAGAGGTTGTGGAGGCCCCATCCCTGGCAGTGTTTAAGACAAGGCTGGATGTGGCCCTAGATGACCTGGTCTAGTGCATGTGGTGTCCCTGCCCATGGCAGGGGGGTTGGAACTAGATGATCTTTAAGGTCCCTTCCAACCTGAGCCATTCTATGATTCTATGATTCTATAATTAGTATATGCCGAAACACCACATTATACCCAACTGCAATCCTAGTTGAAATAGAAACCAGTGTGAATTTATGGTGAAATCTATGGCCTGAACATTCATTATTGAAGTGACCCAGGACAAAATGATAATTATGTCAGTAGAAAAGTGATGCCTCTATATTAGAGTCTTCCCACTTTTTTACCCTTTCCAAACTCTGGAAAACTCCTTTGTTACATGAATTTCACAGATCTCTACCTGTGAAATTTTGTTGTGGAAATATTGAACTATTTTGTCCAGACTTCTAAAAGATGCTTATAACACAAAAGAGACATTAATTCAGGTCTTTTTAAATCTTGATCATTGGTTGTTATTTCTTGTCCCTCTGTGACAACTAGTCTCTAAATTTTCTTTAGTTCTAAGGAGGTAAGATTTTTTATGAGAAAAAAGCTTGGTGTTTTTTTTGACCATGTGAAGAACATAGTTTAATCAGACGATTTTCAAAAGAAATGCCTTCCAGAGACTTATTACCTTCCATCTGGTCTTACTTCTGATTGTTTACCTCAGAAGAAATGCTCCTTTACTCTTCTCTCTGGTATCTCCAGTCTTTGTCCCACACTTCCCCTTCAGCTTGGACCACATCCCTGAAACCTTTCTATTGTCCCTTGATTATGTACCACACAAACAGTGAATTCACTTCTGCTTTGCCTCCAAGGAAGAAAAATTCCTTTCTTAAAAGCACAGAAAGAAATAAAACACATATCTGAAAAATTAAAAAAACCCCAAACAGACAAAACCAAAAACCCCAAAGTAATGGCCGTTTCCTACTGTGAGGTGTGAAATACTCTCCCAAGGCTGGTATCAACTCCCTCCTTCTAAGTGAAGCTCATTTGTAAGCACTTGTCTATTCATAGAGGATGGGCAGTGAGCAGAGCCAGGGCTACCTATCACCAAGAATGGATAGACAGATGGCAGGGACAAAAATGTTCACATTTGGTGTGAGCCAGGAGTACCATTTTTAAGGTCAGGCCTTCATCTTGTAGTGACCAAGAGAAGGCCTATGATGATGATAACTACATTTGGAATGAAACTGCTACTTGCTTATCATAGCTTTTACACATTTTGGAGGCAGCAATTTTAGCAACACAGGAGGAAAACAATTGAGTTAGCCCTGCAGCAGTGTTTGAGGATCTTCTTATCTGCATGGATGACTGTCTTTTTACCCACTGCACATTAGAGTTTAGACACTGAAACAAAAGCTGTTTTCTTTCCTGAGGAAATAATGAGTACTTTTGAGATGCTGCTGAATTTCTTTCCATCTCTTGTTGGAAAAAAGAACTACCTGTAACTCCATCACAGATTTACCTACAAGTTTGAGCTTTACATTGATCAGAACGTAAATGATCAGAATGTAAATGATCAGAATGATCCTTCCCTGATGTTTATCCCAGTGTCACAGATATTTCGTGGAAGTTGATTTATCTGGAAGTTTTGCAGGCATCACTATCTTCATATGACTGAACTTACTTTTGCTGTGTTAAACAGAACACATAACAAAAATGGCCTCCTCCCCTTCTTCCACGTTTACAGTGCTATGTGGACAGATGTTAGACCACTAACATGTTATTCAGGTGGTGAAAGTTGATGCAGGTTCTCAAAACACAAAGATGATGTCTCAGTTTACTTTGAATGGAGACTCTGAGTATAAGCAAGTTGTAAACACCTCCAGCAAGTGCAAAGACTATAATATAATTAGATTTCACTTTATCAACAACCCTAGAAGAGGTTATTGGTGTTCAATGCATTTTCCTCATTAATTGGAGCTAAAACTTGACTTGAACCAGGAAAAAAAATTACAAGTTAGAGATATGCTTTAAGTAGGATATTAAAAGCAGATAGCTGTATAATCTTATAAAGAGTAAATGAGGAGGAAGGCTGATAAAAAAAAAAAATTCTCACAGCTCTGTTTTGCATGTGACAGCTTCAGACTGAATTATGAAATGAAAACAGAAATCTTTTCCTTCTGGTGTATGTACTTCTACGCAGAAATAAAAACTGATTTGGATTAGAGCTATGTTAGCCCGCTGCAAAACGCAGTTCTGTGTGTATGTGTGTGTCACTTTGAATATCAGAAGTCAAGTTCAGCAATGTGATGTCAGGAAATGGGACTCTTTCCAGAATGATAAGAAAATCACATTGTTCTAGTTCTGATGTGGTCCTGATGCTATGGCAGCACAGGATTTGAGGCTGAAAGAGTTAAAATGTTGTGTGATCTCTTGTACTTTATAATACAAGGTAAAAAAGGGAAAATAAAAGATACTGTCTATACCTTGGTTTGTGTATATCCATCCCAATGACTTGTTTAACTGGACAAGCACCTAAAGTATGTTTATCTGTCACGACCAGAGGAGGAAGATGGAATGGTAGCCTGCCCAGAATATATTTAATCCTTTACAATTTCAAGGCTTATTTCTGTAGTTCATGAGAAGCGTCATAAATGCAAGAACACATTTGTGCCACATGAATGATATGGGATTAGTATCTTTGTTCACGTGCAGACATAAAGTGTAAACAGAGGAGTATATTAAGTCTACTACTACTTTCTCCACATGTAGCAGACAAACCCATTTCCTCTCTTTTAGCACAAGTCTATTCCCTTTGGTTGTGATCTCCTTTTCATAATAACTCCCTTTACTTCTGTCATGCTGTGTTGAGTCCCATGGACAGATACTGAGAAACATACAGTGAAAGGAAGCAGGGATACCAGTTCCTTCTTGAACCATTCACTTCCCAAATTAGATGTTGCATTTCCTTCCCTTTGTCTTTCATTCCTAGTAAAAGGTTTCTCTCAGAGATTTCTACTACAGGTCTTCCTACGTTTTTGGGCTGCTTTGGGTGTCAGTACAGCTTCTCCAAGGCAAGATCAGACCCTGGGGCTATATGCTGTCAATGAAAACGAGATGAACAATGTGAGGAGGACTTTGCCTCAGCTCCAGTTGTTAAGGAAAGAATGGTATCCCCAGACAGGTCAGCCTCACCTGGTGCCTGGTGGCACCCATCCCTATGTCATCATCATGGCTAGGCTTCACGAAGGAAGATTTGGGAAGGGCTCTACCCACGTTTGTTGCACATGTGTTGGTGGCTAAAAAGGCCAATATGAGATAGGCATGAGCCGTTGCAAAAGGCACAGCAGAAAGACTCCTTAGATGGTGCATTCTGCAAGGCACGATTCTTTCTGTGCTGTCTTTTCTCCTCAAGGGTGATCCTGCGTGCCTTCTCAAAAGCATCTGCAGTGTTATAAATGGTGTGTCTCCAGGCCTCCCTCTTGGAGGCCAGAGTAGACCAGTTATGAAGATCAATATGGCCAAGGCTGAGATGTTGTTTCAGGGAGNGACTGCTGCTTGTTCTAGAACAGATGTATTGGTCACATAATCTGACCAGTGGATGTTTAGGATTGTGCAGAGACAGCATTGATGGAAGCGTTCTAGGAGATGCAGGAGGTGGTGGTAGATGACCCATGATTCAGATCCATATAAGAGAGTAGACATCACTATGGCTCTGTAAACCCTGATCTTTGTGCTTTTTTTCAGGTGTTTGTGGTTTTTTTCAGGTGTNTGTGTGTGCAACAAGGGTGGCATCATCAGCATAGAGAGCTCCCGGACAAGATGATTTAAGGTCTTAGTGTGGGCCTTCAGTCTCCTTAGGTTGAAGAGGCTTCCATCAGTATGGTATCAGATGTAGATATCGTCCTGATCATAGAGGTCTGCTGTGGCCCTTTGGAGCATCATGCTGAAAAAGATTGTGAATAGGGTTGGTGCTAGCATGCAGCCTTGTTTCACACCATTAGTTATTAGAAAGGGCTCAGAAAGTGCATTGCCATATCTGACTTGGCTGTGCTGATCCTCATGGATCATCCCTATGTTCATTCCTATATACATCTTTGCTATCTTCCCCTGGTGGCAAAATGTTTTCAGATTGAGCATAAACTCCTTCCTGGGGAGAGCATTATTGTCTCATTGGACAGAGTCCAGTACCAGAGGAGGCTGCAGTTTGTCAGCTATGTCCTCGTCACTCCACTCAAGGTGTCTGTGCCATTAAGGGGATTGATGGAGTTGGGAAAGCCCCCAAAACCTTGCAATTTGACATTAAAGAGAGGCTGTGAAGCTCTTGCAATCAAAAGTACCTTTCAGGGATACATGCAGAGAGGACTGCTCTGTCTCTCTGGTGGATGACTTTTATCTTGAAGCTGCATAAAGTCATTACTGAAGAAAGACACCAATTCTCTGGAGTTTGGAGGGGGGAAGAAGAGAAAAAGAACCAACAATAAAACTAACACATAAGCTTTTCCCTTTTCTCTCCAGGCTTTTGGAGTACCTCTTTAGGAATGGAGGCAGCTGCAGAGCTGTTATGGGGAGAGGACAGTGCACAAAACCCACTTATAAACTGACACAGAAAAAACATTTAAATGGTTGGTATCCTGCGATAGGACTACACATTTCACCCTGATAAGTTCACCTGGATTTCTCTTTCAACAGTCCCAACATATTGTGAAGCAGGTTGTTCTGTGAGGTTTAGGGCAGACAACAAGGAGTACAAACAGCTGGGATCTCATGGTAGCTCAGCTAGTCAGCTGCAGCATGTCATTCTTTCTGGCTTCTGAAATTACAGAGTAAAGCAGGAACCTTGATGCGGAGTTGTCTGAGTAGTGTAGACAGAGCTGTACTGGCAGTCTAGGTTGTTGTTCAGTGAACTCAGCACTGCTGTGGACAGCTTACTAGGTGCTTAAGAGCTTGCAGCATGCTCAAGTGTATCTGCACCACTACAGCAGGTGGATCTTGTGGTTTTGCATAGCAGCCTGCACCATGGGCAGCCTCCCATGGAAACCCTCACGGTCAATAACATTGTGGTGCAGTGGTAAGGGTGAGTAAGGGGGACTGAAAGATGTAATTTTTTTTTACTCACTGCATAAATAGAATAAAGGAAAATATAATGTAGCATAAATAAAAACAAATGGTTCAGTCAATTCATCTTTAATGTTTTGCAGCATGACATCTATTTTGTCTAATGGAATATGACTTTCATACACCAACTGTATATTTAACCTTGGCCAAAAGTTATGATATACACTGCAATACACTTTTATTATGTTACACTGTATTGTTGTTGGTTTTTTTAATCTATTGCTAAGCCCCTAACAGTGTGTCTGTGTGTCAATGAAACCCATCTGTCAAAAGCACAGTAGGGACATTATTATGCAAATATAGCCGGATCTTCCTTTTGTGGAAGTAGGGGCGGGAATTTAATATACTGTTCTAATATTCCAGCCAGAGGGGAAAAATGTTTATGAAAAATTCTTTTTTTTTAAAGTGAGAAAAAAAAGTCTAGCTGAATTTGGCTTTTAAAAAGTCAGATATTTCTCCTCACCCTTCCTAGTAAGATCTTTTAAAGATAATGATACTAACTTCCTAATGAGAAATAAAATACATGATAGACTTTTCTAAGTGCACCAAGATACAGATAGGTCATTAATATCAGCACTCCTACCTTTTCTGTGTTGCAGTCATATTTCAATAACCTACATTTTGGGGTTATTCTTTTTTTTAACAGGTGCCATTTTGGATTATTTCTTTATTAGGGTTTGTTGTAAAATATGCAGAAAGGTATCTAGATTTCTGGGAGAAACATGGATGAGGAGGAAATTGTTTATTGCAGTTCTTAAACATCAGCCAAAATCTGTTCAAATAAACTGTCTTGCCTTAGACACATTCTGCCTTTATTTGTAAAATTAAGCTATTTTCCTGTGCAGTAAAGAGGCTAACAATGAAACAACCACTGTGTGAAATGAAATATCTATACAGCCCTCCCCTGGGCAAGATCCCAACCTGAGGAACAGGCACCAGGAGGCTTGTCCCAATGTGATACATGAAATGAAGGGTGAGTAGCTCTCTAAATCCAGATTACCAGCTGATTTCCTCCCCTAAATTCGTAACTGCCATCTGTTGAAATCATGAAGACCTCCTCTATCAGGCTGTCTGAGATGGAAAAATGTTGTCATCTCCATCTTTGCAGATGGGGCGCTGACAACCACAAGAGTTGAAGGGGTGTTTGCACAAAAAAAAAAAACCAAACCAAACAAAACAACAAAAAAAAGTATATTCACAGCATAAGGAGAGGCATACACATACTGGCTACATTTTCTTAGAAAAGGTAATGGCAACAAGAAGCATAAGACAGCAGAAGGTTTAGCATGGACAGCAAGTGTTTATGGCCCACTCATAGTCTGGATCATCCTTTGAATCCTGAGTCTTTCCTCCTGCTTCAACAAGGTTTGGTGAAAGTTTCTCCTGTTTGGGAATCCTTTCTAATATTTTTTTTGCCAAAGGAAGCCATGCAAATTGTATGGTTTTACTGAGATACAGAGCACTGAGGGCCAGTATATTTCTAAGGAAGTAATAGCCAGCATAAATAACAGGTCTGGGCGTGACCCATAGGACTTACAAGGAGTTTAGGTGTCTAATTCCAAAACTGCAACAAAAAACATAACTCCACAGCATCTTTTTTGTGCAAGCTCTTTCCTTGTTTGATGAAAAAATGTTTAAATTAGGTGGTGAAAAATCTTTTGTTTGGTGCATTCCATGGGCAGTGGGAAAACTGGAACAATATTTGCCCGCTTCCAGTCAGTTGGGACCTCCCCAGATTCCCAAGAGCATTGAAAAATCGTCAAGAGAGGACTCGCGATGACATCTGCCAGCTTGGGTGGATCCCATCAGGCCCCATAGATTTATAAGGGTCCAGTTGAAGAAGCAAGTCCCACACTAGTTCAGGGTCAACTAGAGCATTAATAGGCTTCCTGCCATAGGTACTGGCTCATGGCACTGGGTGATCCAGATCCCATCTTCTATGTTAAAGACAGAGGCAAATAAACCATTAAACATTTGTGCTTTGTCAATATCTCTGCTTGTGAGGTGACCATCCCCATTTAGTAATGGGCCAATGTCATTCCTGGTCTTCCTCTTACTATTAACATATTTAAAAAAGCTCTTTTACTGTCTCCCACTGTACTGGCCAACTTCAATTCTAAATGGGCCTTAGCTGCATGGATTTTCTCTCTACAGTGGTGTACAGCTCCTCTGTAGACCTCCCACATTACCAGACTCTGTTTCCACTGGTCATATACATATCTTTTTTTGCCTAATCTCCAGAAGAAGCTCCTTACTCAGCCAAGCTGGCCTTCTGCCTCACCTGCTTGACTTCTGACATTTAGGGATCACCTGCTCCTGTGCTCTCAGGAGGAGGTACTTAAAAATTTCACCTTCAAAAGTTTTTTCCCAAGGGATGACACTAAGGAGTTCCCTGAGCTCTCCTGAGATCCAGAGTAAAGTTTTGCTGGCAGTTTTCCTCCTAACTCCAGAGATTTTAAACTGTATCACTTTGTGGTCGCTGTGGCCAAGATGGCCACCTATCACCACATCACTCACAAGACCCTCTCTGTTGACAAGTAACAAATCAAGGAAGGCTCATTTCCTTGTTGGTTCTCCTTGTATCTGTACCAGGAAGTTATCATCTAGGTATTTTAAAAACCTTCTGGATCTATTTGTGCCAGCAGTGTGGTATTTCCAGTTAACATCTGGCAAGTTGAAGTCCTCCATAAGGACAAGAGCAGATGATTTACTAGCATTCTTTAGCTCCTTAAAGAATAATTCATCAGTGTCTTCACCTTGACTGGGTGACCTATAGGAGACTCCCACAACCACATTGGCTTTATTCGTTTGTCCCTTAATCTTTACCCAGAGGCTCTCAACATTGCCACTACTAGTAGTAAGTTGGGTGCATTGCAGTCCCTCTGTTACACCTGTACCACACCCCTACCTCTTCTGCCTTTCCTGTCTTTTCTGAAGACCTTATAGCCATCCATCGTGGCACACCAGTCACAGGACTCATTCCACCATGTTTCACTTAGACCAATAATATCATAACTCTGAGACCGGGCCAGTACTTCGAGCTCCTTTTGCTTATTCCTTACGCTGCACACATTGGTGTAAAAACATTTCAAGAGTAACTCTATATACCCACCATCCTTGAGTTGGGCAAAAGTGTTTTGACAGTATTTGTCAGTCTCACTTCTGTGCCCAGCATAATTATGGAGAAGATTATTCTAGGAGCTATAGATAAGCATCTGACAGATAACGCTGTCGTTGGTCCTATCCAGCATGGGTTTACAAAGGAGAAGTCATGTTTAACGAACTTGATTTACTTTTACGACAAAATCACCCATCTAGTTGATCAAGGGAGACCAGCTGATGTCATTTTTCTGGACTTCAGCAAGGCTTTTGATACTGTCTCCCACAGTATCCTAATGGATATATTGTCAAGTATACAACTAGATGGGAGAATCAAGAGGTGGGTGAACAACTGGCTTAGGGGTCAGGCTCAGAGGGTTTTGGTAAATGGAGCTGTGTCAGGGTGGTGACAGGTGACGAGTGGGGTCCCACAGGGATCCATCTTGGGGCCAGTCCTGTTTAATGTCTTTATAAATGACTTGGACTTAGGACTGGAATGAGAAAAATGGAACCTCTACTTCATAGCCCCTTTTCCCATTTATTAAGTTACTGTGTGGGCAGGGATTTTGTCTCAGTATTTGCACATTATTGTACATAGAAATGGCAAAATTATTATGACAGTTTTACTATGCCCAGGTTTCAGGTATTGACTGTAAGTTTAGCCTTTCATAAAATTACGCAATCATAGAATCTACTGAGTTGGAAGGGTCTTACAAAGGTCATTGAGTCCAACTCCTGTCTCTGCACAGGACAACCCCAAAAATTACACCATGTGCCTAAGGGCATTGTTCAGATGCTTCTTGAATTCTGTCAGGCTTGGTGCCATGACTACTTCCCTGGGGAGCCTGTTCCAGTGCTTCACTATCGTTTGGTGAAGAAACTTGTTGTGATATCTTAAACCTCCCATAGCACAGTGTCATGTCATTCCCTCAGGTCCTACTACCGGTCACCAGAGAGAAGAGATCAGCTCCAGCCCTTCTTCTTCCCCTTATGAGGAAGCTGTAGAGTGCAATGAGGTGTCCCACAGAATCACAGAATCATTACGGTTGGAAAGGACCCTCAAGATCATCTAGTCCAACCAATAGTCCTCAGTCTTCTCTTCCCTAGGCTGAATAAATCAAGTAACTTCAGTCACTTTTCATATGGCTTAATCTCTAAACACTTTATGATGTTTGTGGCCCTCCTTTGGACACTCTTTAGTAGCTTTATACCCTTTTTTGTGCTATGGTGTCCAAAACTGAATACAGTGCAGTTTTCTGTCATTTAAAATGTGTTATGGTGAAGAAGCCTTCAGCTGAGTGACAACTTACACCTTGTTTTCTCATAGTGACAGTTCTTGTTAGTCTGACTGTATCTGATAATTCTGGTTTAGACTGATGAGATCATAGAATCAGAGAATGGTTTGGGCTGGAAGGGACCTTTAAAGGTCATATAATCCAATAAGATATAAACAAGATGTTTCCTGTGAAGTAGACTTTGGTAACATTATCAGCCAGCCCTTTCTGTTGGGTGCTTCTGCTACATCATACTCTCTGCCAAGGGAAGGTGAAGCACAGAGCTAAACTAGGATAAAAATAATTACTTGTCTTAATTGGGCATCATACAGTGGGGACAAACATAGTGGTTTTCCTTCATCCATAGCTAAGTCTTGCTGAACTCAGTAACATACTCAATTTAGACTGTACGTCAGCAGGGCTAACTTTCATTAGCTGATCAAGCAGGCTTACAGCATATTCCTACTTCCATGACTCCCAGATTCCTGATGAAGGAGGTTTGATGTATAATATCTCTTCTCGGAAGGTTCCACTTAGAAGGCAGCTGTCTCAAGAGAACTGAAGATAACCAGTGGTGTTCTTTGTGCATGCCTTTCTCTCCTGCTTTCCACAGCTATCTCCCTCTGCAGATATTTTATTTAAAGTTTACTCAAAATTTCTTTTAATATCTAAGCCCTTATGTGACATTAATATCTCTAAAGACTAAAATCCAGAGCTATGGGTATCTCCAAGTCTAAAAATATTTACTTGTTGTTAGTTCAAAAGCTAAGTAACTATTGCTTCTTCAGGCCCAGGCATCAAGCAGGCTGTAGAGAAGCATTGTGTGAAGAATGATGTGAAATGCTGTCAAATGTCATTCATGAGTATGGCAAAAGGCAGAAAAGAAAAAGTGTACTATTTAGTAGTGGAAAGACTGAACACTGTCTTGTGCATCTTTTAAAACTCCCTCTAACTAGCTAGGACCTATTTGGCAGGTGACAATGAAAGAAATGAGAGATGGCGGAATCCCTTTCCTACTACTGAATCTGGTAAGAAAAATAGATTATATCACAGAATCACAGAATATTAGGGGTTGGAAGGGACCTCTGGGGATCATCTAGTACAACCCTTCTGTCAGAGCAGGTTCATCTAAAGCAGGTTGCACAGAATGGCATCAAGGACACTGTGGCTTGTGCTACTGCTTTGTTATGGGCTTTTTTTCTGCAAAAATTTTACACTTTTTAAAACTGAAGATTTGAAATATTTTAATTCAGAATGTCCCCGGGTGTTTCACAGGAGTCACAGGTTTCACAGATTTTTATGGGATGCTTCATGTTTTCATTTTCCTTCATTGCCTGAATTGTCTAGTTGAACTCTCTTTTGTATTCCAAAAGTCATGGCAGTTCAGTGAAGTCGCCATGAACTGGAAAAGGGAAACAAAGCCCCTGTTTTTTAAAAGGGGAAGAAGAATGATCAAGCAAACTATAGGCCAGTCAGTCTCACCTTCTTGCCTGGTAAGATCAGGAAGCAGATCCTCCTGGAGGCAAGGCTGAAGAAGAAGGATAATGAAGAGGTGATTTGATACAGTCGACATGATTTCACCAAGAGTAAATCATGCCTGATGAATCTGGTGGCTTTCTACGAAAGGTCACAACATCAATAGAAAGGGGGAGAGCAACTCTAATAATTTACCTGGACCTGAGCAAAGCTTCTCACACTGTCCAGTAGGACATCCTGGTCTCTAAGCTGGCGGAACATGGGTTCAATGGATGGACCATTCGGTGGATAAAGAACTGGCTCGATGGCCGCACGCAATGAGTGGCTGACAATGGATCCATATCCAAGAGGAGGCCAGTGACAAGTGGAGTCCCTCAAGGATCAGTACTGGGACCAATCTTATTCAACATCTTCATTGGCAACATACACAGCAGCATCGAGTGCACCCTCGGCAAGTTTGCTGATGACATCAAGCTGTGTGGAACGATTGATATGCTGGAGGGGAGGGATGCCATCCAGAGGGACGTGGACAGGCTGGAGAGGTGGGCCCATGCCAACCTCATGAAGTTCAACAAGACCAAGTGCAAGGTCCTACATCTGGGTTGGGGAAATCCCAAGCACCGATACAGGCTGGGTGAAGGTAGGCTTGAGAGCAGCCGTGCGGAAAGAGACTTGGGGATGCTGGTGGATGTGAAGCTCAACATGAGCCTCCATTGTGTGCTTGAAGTCCAGATCACAAACCATATCCTGGACTGCATCCATAGGATTGTGGCCAGCAGGTCGAGGGAAGCGATTTTCCTCTTCTACTCTGCTCTCATGAGACCCCACCTGGAATGTTATGTTCCAGTTCTGGAGCCCCTATTCCAAGAGGGATATGGAAGTGCCGGAGTGAGTCCACAGAAGGTCCACAAGAATGATCAGAGGACTGGAGCACCTCTCCTATGAGGACAGACTGAGAGAGTTGGAATTGTTCAGTCTGGAGAAGAGAAGGCTCTGAGGAAACCTTGTGGCCTCCCAGTATCTGAAGGGGGCCTACAAGAAAGGTGGCGAGGTACTTTTTAGGAGGTCAGGTAGTGTGAACCAAGGGAAACAAATGCAAGCTAGAGGAGGATAGATTTAGATTAGACATTAGGAGGAAGTTCTTCACTGTTAGCGTGGTAAGACAGTGGAACAGGTTGTCCAGAGAAGTCATGGAAGCCCCGTCCTTGAAAGCTTTTAAGACAAGGCTGGATGGGGCTTTGTGCAGCCTAATCTTGTGGAAGGTGTCCTTGCCATTCAGTGTGGTTGGAAACAGATGAACTTTTAAGATCCCTCCCCACTCTGACAATTCTATGATTCTATGAATTACATTTCCTATTTCATCTTAGAGCTTCTACATAATAAGAGGAAATAGTAACATAAAAGACATGCTGACAGAGCCAACTATATCAGGCACAGCCCAAGAGTAAGGTTTGTGTATCAAAGTGCTATAATAGGTGGGGAGTGAAGGGAGTTATTTCAGAGAATTATTCTGGGTGAATGAAAATTCAGTATTTTTCTTGGGAAAAAGACTGCTTTTGTAAAATATTACTTTGTAACCCTTCCTTAATTAATAGTTGTATATTATTATTATTTAGAAGTATTATTAGTAATAGTAGTATGTTAATATTTTAATCATTGCCAGAATGTAGCTTTACTGCTACTCCTGTACTTCAAATGAGAAATCAAATCCAAAGTCTTGCTTATGGAAGTCATTAAACATCCATGGGTGAAAATATTACCTTGGTGCCTATCAGAACATTTCAGTGGATTATTTTTCCAGCTGAGCGCCTTTTGCACTCCCAGTTAAGTGCCTCCCATCTACAGGTCATAGTGTGGTGTCATCCTATGTGGCCCAGTGATACTTCTCTGGTGTTGATTTGTGGGGAGTGATGGTAGAGAGGTTTCATCCTATAAAATGTGAAGTTTTCTGAGCTGCAAGGGGTGCCTCAAGCACTTTTGTGTTTGCACATGGGAGAGAAAGTATTATGCTCTCTCAGTCTGGGGAGAGGTCACAGCTGCTTTGGGTTGGCAGCAGAGGTGACAGATTGAGAGGCAAATCAATCTGTTGGCGAAGGAGCACCACTCCAGTGGTCATGCCTTTCAGGTCTTTGAAGATTTTTCAGTATGCAAGCGAGCTGCAACAGCCAGCCACTACTGAACACCCCAGCAGGCTCCTGTCAGAAAATATTCTGGTGACTGCATCTGCACATCTTTTTAAACACTTCTGAGGCATGTATATTGTAAGGAGGTGGTATAGGGACAGCACTAGAAGCAGAGATCAGCTTTCATAAGGTCAGCTGTGCTCCATGATGGGCAGGGCAGCAGTTTCTGATCAATAATTGCAAGAGGTTATTGATTCAGCCACTAATCTGAACTCTTTAATTACTCATATTAAATGACAGAAACTTTCAGAGTTTAGGTTTTATGCCTGTAATCGCTTTTCCAGAAGCTCTGCAGTGGCAAGCTTTTATCAAACTTCATGTGGCAGGGCCCTGCTCTCAGCTTGGCGGCTGTACGCCAAGAGTCATGTGGCTGGGTTTGGTCTCTCTGCTCTTGCTCACTTGTGGGGATGGAGGTTGCAGCCTAGTTTGTTGCATCGTTCCCTTGTGTGTCACACAAAACTAAAGAAGAATTAAAAAGAAAAGCCTTTCTCTCCCATGAGCAGAAGCTGAAGCTCTCTATCCAATGAAATTCTCACTTTAAGCACCACAGAGAATTGCTTGAAGTTAGAAACTGAATCTTTCCTTGGTAGCCCCAACATAAATATATGCATTTATAAGGAGACACACGCAGCGAGTGTGCATTTCAATACATAGTTATTATTATGTATGTACTACAAACATTTGTGCAGAAAAGGAAAATATATCACCAACTTATTCTATATGGACATATGTGTTTATATGAGTTAAATGCACATGAGTGCTCCACAAACACTGCTACAGTCTCTAGTAACTGCTTAACTATGGGGTGTTTCTGATGCTTAGTAAATGTTTGAATCTCTTTCTTGATCATATAATTTCTTGCCCTCTAAGTCCAATACTATGAGAAACACTAAGGATTCATGTCCTATTTCCATTCTCCAAGTCATTCAGTTTTCACAGAAGCACAGAATAATTAGATTGGAAAAGAACTTTTAAAATCTTTGAGTCAAACCATAAACTTGACACAGCCAAGTCCACCACTAAACACTAAGCATATAAGAGACATGTAGGTGTCCCTAAGCACCACATCTACATATATTTTAAATACGCTCAGGGATGGTGACCCAACCACTTCCCTGAGCAGCCTTTTCCAATGTTTGATAACTCTTTCAGTGAATGACATTTTCCTAATATGCAATCATGAGGCCATCTTCTCTCATCTGATCACTTGTTACAAGAAAAGACCTACACTCATTTAACTACAACCTTCTTTCAGGTAGTTGTGAAAAGAGATAAAGTCTCTCCTTATCTTCCTTTTCTCCAGATTAAACAACGCCTGTTCCCTTAGCCAATTCTCACAACGCTTGTGCTCTAAACCTTTCAACATCTTCGTTGTTCTTCTTTGGACATGCTCCAGCACCTCCATGTCCTTCTTGTAGTGAGTGGCCCAAAACAGAATACAGAGACAGCCTCAACAATGACAAGTACAGGGGGATAATCACTTCACTAGTCCACTCGGCAACACTTTTTCTGATACAAGTCAGGATGCTATTGGCTTTCTTGGCCACCTGGGTACACTGCTGGCTTATGTTTAGCCAGCTGCCAAACACCATCCCCAGGTCCTTTTCTGCCTGTCAGCTTTCTACCTACCCTTCCCCAAGCTTGTAGCATTGCATGGGGGTTTTGTGACCCAAGTGCATGAACTGGCACTTGGCCTTGTTGATCCTTACACAATTTGCCCCAGCCAATCAATCCAGACTATCCAGATCCCTCTGTAGAGCCCCTCTACCCACAAGCATATCATATATATATTTAGGGATAACAGTAGTGTACGGCTTTTGGTTGGACTTGATGATCTTGAAGGTCCTTCCCAACATGTGATCACATTTCTATGTTTCTAACACTTCCACCCAGCTTGGTGTTTTCTCCAAATTTACTGAGGGTGAATACGATCCCGTTGTCCATCATCATCATCATCATCATGGCTAGGCTTCGTGAAGGAAGATTTGGGAAGG
>VWZX01001260.1:0-33294 GCA_013399015.1 Galbula dea | reverse complement strand
AAACTAAAGTTCTGCCAACAGAAAGCAGTCAGCAGTAACCAATTCCATGTCTTTTGAAAGCTTTTCTGCTTCAGCTGATGCTGAAAAAACCTCACAGCTGAAGTTTTTCTCCACCATGTGCTCCCCCATGACACAAACGCAGCTCATAAACAGCAAAGGTCAAAGGAACTAAAATCACAGCAGAAAGCGAGGCTGAAGCAGTGTGAATCCTGGGTTCAACCCAACCAGTGTTGCGTCTGTAGGACAGCTTAACCCAAGTCAGGACCTTATCTTAAGGCTAACTGCTGCATGGGTTGAGTTTAACTGCACTCAGGTACAGACAGCAGCTTGCTCTGACCTGGCACAGGAACCAGGCAAACCTAGACGTGGCCCAAGCAAGAGATTGTGTTGGTGAAAATAAGCTGAGGGAAAAATACGAGGGGAAGGGTAAGGCTTCAGTAAATATGATGTCTATTATTTGTTTAAACATGTCACTGGCTCTGTTAGAGGCTGGCATCAGGCCAGTGCAGCAGACTTTGAAGCCAATGTCCTATAACAGAGTGCTGGATCAGAGGATTCAAAGCAGGCTGACTTTCCTGAGGCAGTCTGGCTCAGCAGGGCTTTAGCACTTACTCTCATCACCCCAGCAAGTGTGGCAGGGAAGGACTGAGGGGAACAGCTGCTGTGCCTCTGCCCCAGTGCAGAACAGCCCCATTTTGGTCATTGCTGACAAATATGGGACCACCAACGGACATCCCACACCCCCCAGCATCCTACTCCAGTGTTCTCTAGTGTATACTGCTAGCAAGTGTCCTACAGTTCCCAGCCCAAGCTGTTCTATTGAAGTTCAAGCCCATCACTTCATCTCCTTTAGGCATGTCACATGCAGAACTCTTTATCCTTTTTCTTGTAACGCTCTTAAGAAGCATTTTCCATCCTGTTTCTCTATAGCCATGTCACCCCTGGACTGACCAACCTCCTCTCCTTTCAGCCTCCAATCATCCCTCCTATCTCTGGCTCAATAATTATTTCTGTAGCCACCATCCAGGCCTTTCCCATGGACTCTTTCAGAGGCAGGGCACAGAATGGGGCTTTGCTATTCCTAGGTCCCATCTGACATCCTTCATTGTGTCTCCTAGAAAGCTGCCTGCTGCTCTGGGGATGTTCTTCAGCTGCTGATCACTAGGTTCTTCAGAGTTTATGGTTTTTTCTCTAGTTATGGAGTAACTAACATCTGCCTAAAGCCATTGTCCAGTGACCACCACAGAGGCATCTCTGGTGAATTAAGTCTTTGTCCACCCCAGTGCTTATTCAGTTGCCTTAGCTGTGGCCAACTGTGACCTGAATGCAGTCCTTTCCAAATCTCCTTCTTCAAATTGGATCAAATCTATTTCCTTCAATTCTCCAAATCATGTCCCACTGTGATTTGTTAGCCTGGACTGTTCCAGAGTTAAGGAGTCTTCTATCATCCAAGGCATTAATGAATATATTGACTAACAGGAAAATTTGCATCATTTGATATATTCTTCTGTTTAGACTGTGAGCCATCCCTAACTCCTCTGGTGACCCACAGCTAGGCTCTTTTTTCATCTTAGTCTTATCCAGACTAAATTTCTCTGGCTTGCATAGAAGAAAGCCATGGGAGATACTGTCAAAACATGCTTAAAGTCAAGCTGCATGACAGTCATTGTTTATTCCTGTAACAGAAATCTGCCATCTCTCCATAGAAGGCAACCAGGTTGGTGTCATTGGTTTGCTCTTGATGAATCCATCCTGGCTGTTACTCACGTCCTTGCTATCTTCAAAATCCATTTCTGTACAATGTTTGATTCCTTGCTCCAATACCTTGCTGACTGGCTTAGAATTCTCTGGTTTCTTCCTTCCACCTCCTCTAAAGCAAGAATATATGCTCTCCCTTGTCCAGGTTCCTGGAGACCCAGAGATAATTGCTAGTAGTCTAGCCTTGTGTGTCTCCAACTGTTTGGGAACATTTAATTCATCTGAGTATTCTCCAACCTGATAACTGGACTCCTTCTCTTCTGTTGCTGAAGGTTCTTGGCTTAGCCACCTGATTGATAAATAGCCATTTATCTTTTGAGTGAGGATGGTTTAAAAAGCCTTTAAATCCTATAGCCATCTCAGCAGCATGCAGTTATTTCTCCTGTTTATGGAACACAGACAGCACTTTCCATTGCCTTGTCCTGCCTACAGAAATCCTCATAAAATCTTTTTCTTGTGATCTTGTACATTTTGTTCTGTGGGTTTTCCAGTTTTGCTCCAGCTGCTCGTACTGTTCTTGTATTTATCCTTAAGACTTTAACCTCTTTGAACTATGTACATTTTTTGTACTGTTTCTTCTTGCATCTCAACTTAGCAAACAATAATTAGTCCAAGTTGTACTTTAGCTTTTCTCCACCAAGGCATAAGCTTATGTTTGTCTTCTTGAGGCCAGCTACTCTCAACACCGACTTCCTTGGCCCCAATGGATGATGGTGTTGTACCTCTGTGCCTTCCTCTTCTTAAAGACATGAGGAAGTTGGCACAAGGCTCTAGGACCATGTTCATCACAAGCTCAGCTGCAGTGATCTGCAGAGTGGATTTTCCCAACTCCACATCATAGCTGGGATGAAGAACCACAGAGCACAAGAGCTGCATGACTGCAGCTGACCTGGGTAGAGAGTCTGGGTGTCTTCAGGACTTGCTTTTCCTTATACCTCACCTCCCACAGAAGCCATTGCTAACAGTACACTGCAGCTGCCTTGATGCAGTTCTCAAAAGCAGCATCATGCAAAGTGAGGAGCAGATCCTCCACTCCTGGTGAACAGGTTTCATCCTTCCCATGAGCTCCTGTAATACTTCGGGCACTAGAAGGCCAAGGGAAATTGGAAAAGACACAGCTTAGGAGTGGGTTTAGTGAACAGTCAGCAGGTCCATGCACACTGTTCCATTTCTGAAGGACTTCTGCCCAGGAACAGGTGAGTGTCAGAGTGGGAAAAACAAAAAAAGGCCATTCAAGAGCTCACTCAACCCAGCTTGTAATAAATCCAAAAGAACCATGGGATAGCACAGGGCCAGACGTTCTCTGTACCTTACTGCTGCTCTAGCCAGGTAACTCTCTGCATTTGTGTTCTGCAGACTGAAGATTATCTCAAGCACAAGATCAGAAGCAGGCCTGAGAGATCAGACCTGGTCAATATGCACATTTTACAAGGTAAGACTGCCTGAGCTTCTCCCAGATACTCCTTGTGTCTCCTGTCTTGAGACTGATGTCTCTCCTGTCCCACTCGGCTTCTCTTCAGGACTCTCATCGTGATTAACTTTGTCCCAGCTGCTCATGAAAGGCAGATTCAAATGGGAACATGTAAGGAATTCAGCCCAGATCTGGTCTTCAGAAGCAGACTCAAGGCCATCTAATCTTTCTCCTATTTCAAGCAGGGTCCAGTATAAGATGCTGTAAAGGACAGTGGGGTAGAGGACAGCTGCGAGAGAGGACTCTGTTAGACAGAGATGCCAATGTCTGAACCTCATGAAAAGAATATACAGGGTATTTGTTGTCCAGGGCACAGAAAGCTCTATAGCAGGTGGTTGCAAGAACATCTTTTGCTTTGCCAGAATTCTGGATATTCTGTGTGACAATTCATAGAGATGCAGCCAATGACCCAAGTGCAGCCAAACGAAACTGAGGAGCCCTGCTATCAGCCTCCCCTCTCCCATCCTGGTGCCCCCTCCCAGCCAGGAAGCTGGTATGGCCCTGCTGCATCCCACCACAGACAGCAGAACACTGCCATGTCCCTCTGTCTCCAGAGATCATGAGCTCCTTAGAGACAGGGAGGATGTGCAGCCTAGACATGGTCTAGTTTAGAATCTCACTCTCTCACTATTCACACCTGTGCCACCAGAGGAGCCAGATCACCTTTGCTCAGGAAATCAGTTTCATTGGCTACTCTTCTGTCACCACCCAATAATTAACAACATCTCATCTGGGTTTGGTAAGGGTCAGCTTTCAGATCTAGCTGCCTTTATTGCATTCCTCTCCAGCTCATTTTTATCCCTGGAGGCCTGGAGCACTGTAGCCATGCCACCTCCAAATGTCCACTCTCAAAGACTCAGCCTTTGGTCTTCATATGTAAGCCATTTACTCCAGTTGTCAAACACTGTTAATAGTTCTTTTCTGCAGCTACTCCCCAGAAGTAGTGATCCATCTACATTAGCCCACAAGGACCAGTGAGCTCCTGGCAGGCAGGAGCTGGAGTCCACTTGAGTGAATTTTCCTTTGCAGATCATTCCTGGGCCTTAGGGAGGATGCTCCAGCTGAAGGCTGTGCTTGGAAGCCTAGGCTAGCAGACAGAGGCTCTTGAGTGAGAATGGAGAAGCCAGACCTAAGGCTCAGAGAAAGGCTCACCTTCAAAAGCCTACCCACCCAGACCAGCAGCCTGCCTCCCAGCCCCAGAGCAGCTCCTGCTATGCACTGAGCCATGCTTAGGCTTTGGCCACAGCCCAGAAAGGTTGTGCTGACGGGGAAGCACATCCTCACTGAGCACTGTGCTTACAGATGCCCCAGGTCCTGAACCCAATGCCTTCCATTTGGCCTTTTAGACTCAGCTGCAGAAGGGTCCATACAGTCTACCCAAATGAAGCTGAAAAGAGCCAGGCTGGCAGATGATCTCAATGAAAAGATTGCTCTCAGGCCGGGTCCTTTGGAGCTGGTGGAGAAGAATATTATTCCTGTCGACTCAGCTGTGAAAGAGGCCATAAAAGGTAGTGGAAGCAAACATGCATGTTGTGTTGTGTGCATGGCATGGGGCAGGGGATGTACTGCAGTGACTGTCCTGGACTTAAGAGCTGCATTGATTGTTTAAATGTTATTATTTTGACAGCAAGCAGCCCAGTCCAGCACAGCCTATGCTATCTTATCCACACCTGGGAAGAGAACTCTCATCTGCTTAAGATGAAACTTTCACAATTGCTCAGCTGTGTCTCCTCAGACAGAACCTCCTTTCTTAGACCCCCTCCTTTCTTAAGGCTTTGAGCATGTAAATGATACTGCTGGAGACAGGAGACTTCTTCCTCCCTTGCATGGGAGAGGATCTGGGTGCACACATGGGATTATGAGCCCAGCCTGGATTCTCCCACTTGTGCTCTACCAAGCTTTTACATCCTAGGAAGTTGGGGTGAAGTGGCCCCAGTTCAGTGAGGCTGCAGTTCTCTTTTTTTCCCACTGATTCTGGTGGTATGCAAGGCTCAGCAGAGTAGGATGCTGCATCCCTGGGGTGGGAAAGCACCCCTGGGGTGCTAGATTGCTGGGGAATTCAAGGAGTAGAATGCACCCCAAAGCAGGGTCACTCCTACCTACCAGTACCAGCACTTGACTTATCCCCAAGATTTGTTTTCCTCTACAACCTACACCCAGCTGGAGGAGGGAGGCAGAATCCTCCACAATTATCTCCCCTGGGCTGGCACAGGAGGCTGGTGAGGGAACCAACACAAAACAAAAAGGTGACTCAGATGTCACCAGTGCCCAATACCAGGACAGGGAGGTCCAATAGCAGAGAAAGGAGCAGGAAAGCCAGGGGGGAGCCAGGACAGCAGCCCGTATTTTTGAAGGCTGGGACCATCTCTTCATGTCCAAATTGTCCCTTGGGTCTCCAGTGAGGCACTGAGAGATGATCTTCGTCCTTGGAACTGTTTGTTCTTCAGCTCCTGGTTCCTCAGATCATAGGATCATTTACATTGGCATAATCCCACCTTAAGTGCCTGCCTGTTCTGGGGCTCAGTGGCAGGGCTCTACGGCAGGAGATGTTTTGGAACCAGAGGAGTGATGCCAAAAATGGGAATTAAGAGAGGAAGCACTTTGACTTGTTTCATCTCAGAAACCAGCATAAATGCCATGAAGCATTCCAGGCTCAGATCCCCACAAGTGCTCCTGCTCTTGGTTTTCCTGCAGTGAAATGCATGCAGCACCCATCCAGCAGCTTCTCCAGGCTGGCCCTTCAGCTGCTCCAGTTCCAGTATTTTGCAGATCTCATCTTTGAAGGTGAAATGTTCCAGGAGTCTGCCTGAAGAGGAAATTTTTTCAAGTAAAATCTCCCCAGCCACTTATCAAAGGAGAGAACAGTGGTGGGGAAAAAAATTTCTCCCTTTCACAGTGTCTTTCTATCACACTGTTGGCAGGAAGAACGTGTCCTGTCAGCCAGTTTTATCCCAGTTAGAGTGAAACATGCAGCACATTTGGGTCAAACATGAACTCCCTTGGTACTGTTGGGTACCATGAGAAGGAGACGGTGCAACTGCACCAAGACCACAATCCCACCCCTCAGGATTCTGCAGAAGAAAGTCCCAGGCTGAAGGATCCTCAAGCTGATTTTTGGAGCCAGAGGTGACTTGCGGTGCTCAGGATTTGGGGTGAAGGACTACATACAGAGCAGAGATNGCTTAGCCACCTGATTGATAAATAGCCATTTATCTTTTTAGCAGAGAAGAGCACTGGCACTTGTGAATATTAAGCCTTTTGTTTTTGCAATACCAGAAAGATGACAGAGTTTAAACTCATTTCACTTGAACCTTGGAATCTCAACTGTTTATACAGTGGAAAGTTCAGCTGACGTGTTCCTCTAATCACCTCCGGCAGGGTGAGCAGAAAGTGCCAGACCCCAACCAAAAGCCCTAAGGTCCCAGTGACAGGAGGCTGCCAGTGCCCTGCATAGCTGAGCAGTGATTTCACAACCCTTTTTTAACAGGTCCTTGTCATCACTTTGTCCAATAGGCTGGAGAGGACAATACCCAGTGCAGGAGAAACAGCCTCCAGCAGCCACCACACTGCCTGAGATTACAGCAGAGACATGGGACGCTGAAACAATAGGGTCAGCCCTGGGCTGGGGGAGAGCAGGACAGATAAGGGCAGCATTCTCCACCCAGCACAGGCCCGTGGTATCAAGCAGCAGGATGCAGCACATTCCTCTCATGCTCCAGCCTGCTGCTTTGTCCTGAAGCTCCCTTAGGCTTCTGGCTTTGGCACCACTTCCCAAGGCATGCTCACTAAATGCCAGCCCAGTTGGAGACTTGCAGATACACAACTGCCCCCTGCTTGGTGTCATTTTTCCCCAGAGAGGATGCAGGCATGGAGAGCAGCTCCAGCCCAGCCAAGGTTCTAGACCATGCAGGTTTGGAGTTCCTCAGGGAAGATCCAGTTTGGGTGCTGCCTCTGACAAAGAGAGGACAGACCCTATTTCCAGGGACACAGGAGGAGCTCCATGCCCTGGAGAGCACAGAGGAGAGGCTCTCCACAGGATGCAGTTGATCTCCTCTCCCCACCCCATATGGTGGCTATGCAGCAGCTCAGGGCAGGGAGACAGAGCTCCTTGCTTCCTCACCCACCCTGGCACCACAAGTCAGAGCAAGCAGAGATAACCCTTATCTCTCAGCTAGGGCCAGGGGTCAGAGCAGGAGGATGTGTGGCAGTGAGACATTGCTAGACCAGCAGTAGGGACAGGTGGAAGCTTGTCCCCAGACCCTTCCTACTTCCCCATTTGTCACCTCGCTATCGGTGTGCCAAGCTGCCTGACAAATGCCAGACATGAGCACAAGGAGATTGTGCATGTGGCTGGGCTGTTTCTCCCTCTACCCCCACCTGCAGCCCTCCCTAGGCTCACATAAGACCTTTTTTTTTACCCCAGCACTTTATTTATCAGCAGAAGCTGGGGGTCAAAAGCTCTTGCCCTTCTGACTAGGAGATAACATGCTGGGAGCTTTGCAGTGAGGAGAAGCAATGTCTGGGGCTGTCAGGGCGGTGATGGTAGTGGTTTGAAGCATGTCGTCCCCCCTTCCCCCTGGCAGGCACTCATGTCAGCTTCCCCAAGTCGGCTGACGCTTTCGCCTTCGAGGAGGACAGCAGCAACGACGGGCTGTCCCCGGAGCAGGCCAGGACCGAGGACTCCCCGGGCTCCACCCAGCTGGCAGCAGCCACCAAGGCCCCAGAGCCAGCCCCCGCTGCCCCTGCTGTGGCAACTCAGGTCAGGCCCAAGGCACCGTGAGGCGGTGGGTTTGGAGACCCAGGCCAAGGCCATCTCCCTGTGTCAGGGGGTGACGGGGTTGGAAACCCAGGCAGAGGCCACGTCTCCCTGCCGGGGAGCTCCCTTGGCTCCCTTGGGGGTCACAGCAGGGCTCAGAGCCGCAGCTCCCACTGGTGTTCGCCGTGGGTACTGCAACCGCCGTGTCCTGGGCAGGAGGTGGAGCCGAGGTGGTGCGAGGGACTGGGGTGGATTGGGATGGATTGAGGGAGGCTGGAGGAATTGGGATGGACTGGGATGGATTGAGGCAGACTGCAGGGACTGGGATGGACTGGGATGGATTGAGACAGACTAGTGGGACTGCTCGACTGAGATGAACTGAAATGTACTGGGGGAGCATAAGGGGAACCAGAGGGATTGGGGCCGTCCAGAGGAGGACTGGCAGTACTGGGCTAGTGTGGAGAACACACAGGAGCCAGTGGTGGACTAGGTGGGAATGACAATACACAGCTGAGGTGGAATTGGGAGGGCTGAAAGAATAGAGTGGACTGGAATGAACTGGAGAGACAGGGGACTGGGAAAGGACCAAGATAGCCTCAGGGAGTGGGGATAGTGGGCTAGGGTAGATATAGGGGGACTGGGATGGACTGAGGTGCCTGAGATGGACTAGAGGACTGGGAACTTCTCCTCTCCCATCACACAGCTCACCTCTCCCTTGCAGGATCACCCTCACAGTGCCGACAGCCATGGCCATGCAGCAGACCCAGCCCCTGGGCAGGGCAGCCAGTGTGACTGCCCCAAGCAGACAGTGGGGCAGGAGAGCCCAACCCTCCCAGTGACCTCCATTGTGAAGGTAATGCCTGTGCCTCCAGGCTTCCCATGAGAGGGAAAAAGGCCTGGCTGTGTCCAAGCCCGAATTGCCTGTGTGCTGAACCCTATGTGTGTGGGGGAGGTCTGGTGGTTTGGCGTTAGAAGCTTGGAATAATGCAGGGAGACAAACCTCACTGTCAAAACCTGCAATTTGATTCATTTTGTAACAGCACAAGGTGTAGCATTGCACCTTGCTGGAGGCAACTGCTGAGGTTCTGCGCTGGAGCCATCTCCTGGGGCTAGGAGATACAAGGCAATACTGAAATACCTTCCATGCAAGGAGGGTCGTTCTCCATCTCATGTGCTTTACAGCATAACTGAGATGAGATGTGCTCCTGAAGGGGTCCCCCGCCTGCACGCTCAGCAGCTCTTGGAGCTGTTCTGTCATGGTGCCAGCAGGGGGCTGCCCTTGCTGTGTCCAAGGGCTCCAAGTTCCAACCAGGACGATGAAAGCTCTTTTCCCAGCTAATTCCTTTCCCTTTTGGATCAGCAGTCCAAATCATCCAGTGACAACAAGAACCGTCACAAAAAGCCCAAGGACACCAAGCCCAAGGTGAAGAAGCTGAAGTATCACCAGTACATTCCTCCAGACCAGAAGGCAGAGAAGTCCCCTCCACCCATGGATTCTGCATATGCCAGACTCCTCCAGCAGCAGCAGCTCTTTCTCCAGCTCCAGATCCTCAGCCAGCAGCAGCAACAGCAGCAGCAACAGCAGCAGCAGCAGCACTTCAGCTACCCAGGGATGCATCAAGGCCAGCTCAAGTGAGTGACAATGTTCAGGGTTTAGTCCTGTCTCTCTCCAAGCTTTCCTCTACTGGACCCATTTGTGCCAGTGCAAGGGAGAGAGATGCATGCAAGTGAAACACAAAAGCTTGGCAACAGCAGTCTTCTGCAAAGCTGTTCTGGCTTTGGACACTGCCTGGGGCACCTGTGACCCGCTGGTGGGTCACCAGCAATCTCCTTACAGCCCAACTTGGTTTTCTTTGGGGCTGTCAGTCTTCCAGGTCTCATACAGGAGGTAGCATCCCCAAGGGAGGAAAGAGATGGTATGCTGGGCATGGAGACCTCAGGGGGACAGATAAGTTACCCCAAATCTCCTTTGTTATTTCAGGCAATCAAATGAGCAAATGGTCAAAAGTTCAAATTCTTCATCAACTTCTGTCAACACTACCCCTCTTTCTCCTGTGAAAACCACCTTTTCAGGCCAGACTTGTGTCTCATCTATCAAGCCAGGCCCTCTGCCGTCTAACCTGGATGATCTGAAAGTGAGTGCAAACTTGGTCCCTACAGGAGCAGAATCTTCCAGCCTGAATGTACCCCTGAAGCGTGCACTGCCATGCTATAGGCTGAGCTGGCACTCCAGAACCACCATGCTGTGAGGAAACCCAAGAGTGTGTCACAGCAGGAACAGAAAACATGGGTTTGCTGCTCTGCAGGTAGCATTTGGGTGTATTGCTCTAGAGCATGTATTGGCAAACCTTAGGTCTAACTTGAGATGGCTGCAGGCCAGACCATCAGGTCAAGGACTAAGGGTCAATCTGGGCTGCTGCTCCTGCAGCTCCTGGCTCCATACCTTCTGTGGGTTGGTGATGGACATGATGGATGGTGCTAGCAGACCAGCCAGAAGCTAGGAGGTCACATGAACTCCACATAGAGACTCAGCTTCTCAGTAGTCATTGCAGCCAGGCCAGCTCAGCTCCCTGCACAATCAGGTATCTCCTGGAATATGCAGCTTTGAGCACTGCTCTGAACAGCACCTAAATCTCATAGAGGCAAGACAGCCAGGGCACAAGGCAGGATCTCTCACATCAACAGTTCTTTTATACTTTTCTAAAGGATCCTCAGCCATGGACAAAGCCAGGTCCTTTTAGGAGCAGAGACCTGAGGGCAATACTCATTATAAATGAGATAGAAATAACATGACTTTGGCCATAGAGATGCCCCAGCTCAGATGCCTCCACCATGTGCAGATGCCTGAACATGGAGTATTTCACTCCAAGAGACGTGGTCACATTCTCTGAGCTAAGGGATGCCATCAGCTGCTTCCTGGTCTGTGTGAAAGTCCTCTCTCTGCTCATGTGGAAAGGAGGCTTGGGAGAGACCTTCTCGCTCTCTACAAGTCCCTGAAAGGAGTTTAGAGCAAGGTGGAGCTTGGTTTCTTCTCCCAAGGAACAAGTGACAGGACAAGGGGAAATGGCCTCAAGTTGCACCAGGGGAGGTTTAGGTTGGACATAAGGAACAACTTCTTCCCCAGAAGGGTTGTCAAGCCCTGACACAGGCTGCCCAGGGCAGTAGTGGAGTCAGCATCCCTGAAGGGGTTTAAAAAACATGGAAATGTGGTGCTGAGGGACATGGTTTAGTGATGACCTGGCATGCTGGGCTAACAGTTGGACTCGGTGATCTTAAAGGTCTCCTCCAACCAACAATACTGTCATTCTATGAAACCTACTGCTAGGAAGCACATTTTGGTTTACCTACATTGCCCAGGGACCACTGCTGGTTCATGGAGAGCAGTCACAGTGCCTGAAGGAAGGAGGGGTTTCCTCTCAGGAAAGGTTGAGATCTAGCAGTGGTTAAGGCTGTGTATGGTGACTCTGGTGACTGCAGGGGAGACAGTGGGCATCTGGTGGAGCAGAGCTTTAAAGCAGGAAGCTGGGAGCCTGTGATCTGAGACACCCTGTTAGAAATGCTGGGTTTACAGAGGGCTCATCTGCTATTGGGGCTGATCATTGGGACTTTTCTTCTAGGTGTCAGAACTGAGACAGCAGCTCCGAATACGAGGCTTGCCTGTGTCGGGCACCAAAACAGCGCTGATGGAACGGCTGCGACCCTTCCAGGAGTGTGGCACCAATGCAGTGCCAAACTTCAGTGAGATCACCACTGTCACCTTCCCAGTCACTCCAGCAAGCACCCTGTCAAGCTACCAGTCCCAGTCCTCCACCAGCATGTTATCAAACGGCTTCTACCACTTTGGCAGCACCAGCTCCACCCCACCCATCTCTCCAGCCTCCTCTGACCTCTCTGTGAGCGGCTCTTTGCCAGACACATTCAATGATGGGCCCATGTCTTCTCCACAGTTCGGTCTCCAGCCATCTCCAGTTCATGGCAGTGCTGAAGAAAGCCTCATGAGCAGCATGAATGGAGGGAGCATCCAGCTGGAGCTGGAAGGGATTGACACTGAGAAAGACAAGATGCTGGTGGAGAAGCAGAAGGTCATCAATGAACTGACATGGAAGCTGCAGCAAGAGCAGAAGCAGGTGGAAGAGCTACGGATGCAGCTTCAGAAGCGAAAGAGAGGCAATGGCCTTGAGGAGAAGCAGCAACCCACTCAGCATTTCTTTGGTGTCCCCATCAAGCAAGAAAATGCAGTGTCCAGTTGTCCATTTGCATCCAAACAAACTGCCTTAAAAGGCCAAGCCAGTAGCTCAGATAAGTTAAGTAACTGTGGGGCACCTCAGCTGCCTCACATTGTAAATAGCCACTGCTTGGAGCCTGCAGGGCAAAGCACCATCACCTCCTCGACATTCCTGAGCCCGCAGTGCTCCCCCCAGCACTCTCCACTCGGGGTTGCAAAGAGCCCCCAGCACATCAGCCTGCCACCATCCCCCAACAGCCACTATCTCCTCTCAGTGTCCCCCAGCTCACAGGCAGAAGGGCGCAGCGGGTCCCCGAAGACCAACAGTTGCCTTCGCACAGCTTCGGTGAGTGGAGAGCAGCCCAGAGCTGGTGTCTGGGGGCAATCAGTTAAACATGCCCAGTCTGAGTCCTTTCCTATCAGACTGGGATTGCTGGCACCCAAGGTGGATTCTGAGAGGGCAGTGGCAGCATGTGGAGCCACCTGGAAAGGCAAAGAGTATCCCAGATGGACAATGGTTTGGAAGCTGATGGCACTTCAAGGTCCTTTGAAGGGCATCTCCTGGGGACCTGTGCTGTCACTGCACCCAGTTGCCCTGGGGGCCCACAGCACGGTTCCCATGTCCCATGGAGCCCTGGAACAGCTCCCTCTGCCCCGAGGGAGCCCTGGCACAACTCCCCTCTTCCCCAGGGGACCGCAGCACAGCTGTCTCTGCCGCTGGGTGAGCACTGGCACAGCTCCCTGTGTCCTGGGAGAGTCCTGGCAGAGCATTCTCTGCCCTGTGAAGCCCTGGCACAGCTCCCTCTGCCCTGGGGAGCCCTGGCACAGCTCCCTCTGCCCTGGGGAGCACTGGAACAACTCCCTCTGCCCCTGGTTAGGCACTGTCACAGCTTCCTCTTCCATGGGGGAATACTGGCACAGCTTTTTCTTCCCTAAAAGAACCCTAACCCAGGTGCCTCTCTCCTCGTGGGGAGGCCCTGGCAGAGCTTGCTGTGCCTCTAGGGAAGTCCTGGCACAGCTTCCCCTGCCCCATGGAGTGTTGGAATGGCTCTTTCCATCCTTGGGAAGCCCTGGAACAGCTCTATCCACAGCAGGGAAGCACCAGCACAGATCCCTCAGCCCCTAGGAGAGCCCTGGCACAGTTCCTACAGCCCTAGGAGAGCCCCACAGCAGTACTGCAGGGCTTTGTAGCATCCTGCTGAGCCATTGCAGCTCCTCACAGTGTGTGAGGGAGTTTGACCACTAGGTTGAAGGAGGGCAGTTACTGTGGTCTGATGGGAAGTCTTTTCTTGGGAAGATAGAGCAGGGCTTGCAGTTGGGGTCTGCAGTCAGATAGAGTTTGTCCCTCCACACCAGGCAACCAGCGCAGCAAAGAGTTGTCCCTCCAGCACCCACCACTCCTCACTCAGACCTCTGGACTAGTACCAAAGCTTTGGAGAGCTTGGGGGTTGGACTAGACAATCTTCAGATGTCCCTTCCAACCCCTAATATTCTGTGAGAAGGGTACACCACCCATCCTGGGCATTCCTCTGATGGCTGCAAGGGGCTTCCAAGGGCCCTCTTCAGCAATAGCTCTGTGCCTGGCATTGGAGCCCCATCCCCACAAACCAGGGATAATGTTCCTCCCAGCTGCCCTCCATAGGAAGGCAGTCAGGATGTGCACTACCAGGCTGAGTGGCCTCACCACTGCCCTGGTTCCGCTCCTGTATCTGATTTGCTTGCTGCATCCCCTGGCACTGGCTTTCATGGGATGAGGCAGCCATGGCCAGGGGATGCAGAAGGACATACAAGAGCCTAGAGGCAATGGGGACAGTAGCTGGCAAGTGTGGACCTTCATATGAGACAAAAAAGCTGTCACAGCTTGGCATAGACACAGGGAAAGCCTAGGTGCTGACCTGGCAGTGACTCCTTTGAGGGGTCTTCCCCAGCTTGGGCTCTGTGAGATGCAGAGGGTCCCCAGCAGAGGGGCTGAGAGGCAGCTGGCAGCCAAGGAGGTGCTGTACCACTGGCTAGGTGCAGCCAACCACCATCAACCCATTTCTCCCTTCCCTTTGCTTTGCACAGTCATAGCTGGACCAAGCACCAGGATGCTCTGTGGCATCATGCCTGTGCTCTGGCAGTGACTGGAGATCAGCCTAGCCCTGGATCTCAGATCCAGCCTGATGGTGCTAGTTTACCTCCCTCTCTCCTGCCCAGAGGGCAGGCTCTTTAAGTTGATTTGACCCACAAAATTATCAGTTTCCCTGGCACCACACTGGCTCCAGCAGGGGTAAAAGAGAGCTGGGCATGCCCCCATGCCTCCCTGTGCATTGACTCCGTTTCCCTGTATTTCCCCCACCAGATGGCTACCCAGGCAGGTCAAAACTTTTCTATTCCATCCCCAAGTTTTTGTAAGTCAAGCCCAGCCCTCTCAGAGGTAAAGCAGCCTCCACCCTATGAGGATGCAGTAAAGCAGGTAACTGCATGATTTTTCTTTTCTACAGGGCTAGGGCTGTGCAGGGTGTTCTTTTGCCATTGATGTAACTCCTCTGCAGGAATTGCAAGCTATGTTGAGGTCTCTGGGTAGGACAGGCCTGATTCCAAAAGGAACAGACTTTTCTTGAAGAGTTAGCTGCTGACTGACTGCCACAAAGCAGTCAGACACCACACTGGATGGGAGAGCATCTTCTGGGCAGATGAGCTGATGAAAGGCTCCAATCCACTCCTGGGTCCTGACATCTACTAAAATACCCCAGGGCTTTGGTGCACTCTTCTTTGGGATGCTCAGTGAGTGCTATGTGAGAAAGAGACTCTTGAGCATTCCTAAGTCACCAGGAAACCTCATCTTCCCTCTTTAGCTCATTAGCAAAGTGCCCTGCTCCATGCCATCTGCCTCCCTTAGCCTTGCCTCGGAGCATTGTTCCCACAAGGTCTGTCTCCTTCACCCATGAACCCTTTACTTCTTGTGAGAGTCTGTCAGCTATCTCAGGGCCAGGCATGATGGTGCCTGTAGAAAAATGGAGTGATGCTGTTGGCAGTGATAAAAATGGGCTTATGCTGGCTGGCAGGGAGGTGAGCAGAAAGTTCTTCCTGTCTCCAGTCAAGGACAGGAGGACAACGAGGCACTGACCCCAGGGAACTTCAGAAAGTGCAAGGAGGTTCATGCCAGTGCAAAGTGCTGGGTCAAAAAATCAGTGTGTCCTGATGGCCCTGGGAAGAGGCTGTCTGTTCTGGCCACTGAGTACAGGGTTGGCACCAGGGAAGGGGGAACTGGCACCATGCTCCTCAGATCCACCATGCTTGTTTGAGGTCCCTGAACGCTGCTGCCAGCCCCATATTGGGAATGGCATCTCTCCTGCATGGGAGGAAGCCATTCATGGGGTCTAGAGCCACCTACCTGGCTTGTGACTGGAGGGACTCTCCTCCTAATGCCCTCTACTCTCCTCTTTGTCGTTTGCTGCAGCAGATGACACGAAGTCAGCAGATGGATGAGCTCCTGGACGTGCTGATTGAAAGCGGAGGTATGCACTGCTTCCCTGTTCCCCTCCAGAGCTTCCCCTCCAAGCCAGCATTGGTCTGGGGGGGGGGTCAGTGCACCCCAGAAGAGCTGCCTTAGTTGAGCACAGATTTCATTTGCCCTCCATGTGCCAGCAGCCACTGAGATTGTATCCAAAAACATATTGGTCCTCCCAGAGCCTGCTCCTGTATGACCTGTTGGGGTGGTCCAGGCTTGGTTATCACCTAGCAGACTGTGCAGAAAGAAAAGACAGCAGCCCCATGCACAGCACTGCCAGCACGCTCCCCTTCAGAGCCCCCAGTGTCCCCCACCATTCCCGGTGTTGCCAGTGCCATCTCCTGCAGAGAGCCCTTCTGGTGCCCTCTTCTGTGCAAGGTGCTGCCTGTGCCCTTTCCCACACACAACCCACAACCCATGGCCAGCCCCAGGGGGACAGCTGCCAGTGCTCATGCCCTAGGGACTGTGCCCAAAACCAGGGGAGCTGAGGTCAGAAAGCAGGGAGGGTGGGTAAGCAAAGCCAAGGGGGCTGAGTGGGGAGTGGGTCTCCATAGGTGTGCCCAAGAGCCCAACTGAGAGGCTGTGGTGGTGCCCCTGCACTCAGCAGTGGTGGGCACTTCCAAAGCACTTCAAAACCCTCTCCTTTGTTGACAGAAATGCCAGCCAATGCCAAGGAAGATCGGTCCTGCCTCCAGAAAGTACCTCAGATAACAGTGTCTACAGGGAACTCCAGCACTTCGCTCCCAAAGTCATCCACTGCGTTCGAGCAGGTCTCCTCAGCCCAGCTCTCCTTTGAGCACTGTCCAGGCAGCAGTGATGCTCACCTCGAGGTCCTGCTGAACGCCCACAGCCCCCTGGGGAGGGTCAATGAAATCGCCCTGCTGAAGATAGGGGGAGAAGAGTCCCACTTCGAAGGGATGATGGAGGGGTTCTCTGGCAAAGCTGCCGATGAACTGCTCACCTCCCAGGAGATTTTACAGACTCCCCTCTCGCCCATGGAAACTCACCTCTCCTCTTCCCCTGCCGACGGCTCTGGTTTACAAATGAGTTTCACTGAGTCTCCGTGGGAAACAATGGAGTGGCTGGACCTCACCCCTCCCAGCTCTGCCACCGCCTTCGGCTCGCTCACCCCTGCCGGCCCCAGCATCTTCAACATTGATTTCCTAGATGTTACTGATCTCAATCTAAACACCAGCATGGACCTGCACCTGCAGCAGTGGTGAAAGGGAGGGTGGTAGAGGCAGGATACTGTAAGGCTGCAGCAGGCAGCACAGTGTTTCTGTCATGCTGGAGAATGTGCAGGGCTAATATGCCACACCCCAGGGAAACTGCAGTCATTTTCCCAGCACATAAATTTGTTTGAAGTTCCAGATACTGCAAACTGACAGCACAATAGCTCTGATGCTTTGGTTTTCCTCCATTGACGTGTCCCTACAGAGGACACCAGTGCCTTTAACAACACTTCTTTAGATTGACAAGAACTTCCATTTTCTTTCTTTTACCTTCCCCTCCCCTCAATTTTTAGCACTCACTCTTGTGAGAACTGGAGCAGCTCATGACAAAACTGTGGTGAGGAGACCTCACCTGGGTGGCAATGGGAAATCATGGAGAGGAGAGCCCATTGCTGCCCTCTCCTCTACTCTCCTCCTGCCTGTCCAGTCCTTTAGGCAGTCCTTGCTGGGCTCATCTTGGCCATGACCAGACCAGTGGGTGTGGGAGCAAGGAGGCTCAGCCCAGACAGGGCGACAAGCACACTTCTCCATACAGCCAGGCTCATCTTACTTCCTTCCTCCTGCCCCTGAAGCTGTGTGACCTAGTCCCTGCACAGCTCTGCTCCAGGTGGATGAGCCAAGGAGACCACTCTGTTTATGGTGGCACTTTGTCACGTCCTCATGGTGCCTGGGGGTCTGAAAGCTGAGGAACCATCCCGGCTGCAGTCCGAACTGAGCCAGGCTGAGGCCTGTGACCTTGGAGCAGAGAGCTCTGGATGTTGGAGGCAGCTGCTCAGGCTGAAAGTGCAGGTATCAAAGGGATGTGGCACCTCAGTGAAGCTGCCACATCCCAGCTAGTAAGGTACAGATGAAGAGATGTGTAATGTGTTTTGGTCCAAGGTAGGAGCAAGTCATATGGAAAATGAAGATAGGTTTTGGAGGGGCTGTCCTTTGCACAGCCAGAAGTCAGGATGGATCTCCACCACCTTGCATGACCCCTGGGAACAGGAGGAGCCAGAAGCAGACTTTCAGTAACCTGCACGTGGGGCAGGGCTGAGCAGGCCCTTGCATGGCTGCAGTTTTGTGTGAGCACCTGTTCCTGCTGCCTGCACTCCTTTGCTATCCATCTCCATCCTTCTTCCCATTCTTCCTTGATCTCCAGCAGCCATCCCCTTCTTCCTGAGTTTATTCCAGCGTCACTGGTCACTCAGCCCAGAGCAAGGCCATCTGGAGAACAGCTGTGAATCACTGAGCCTGGAGGAGCTAGTTCTCCTGAAGCAGGCAGAGATGAATGCTCTCCTGCAGTGATGCCTCCTGTTTGAAGTCACCAGCATTTCTCCTATGAGTCTCTGTGCAATATACTTCCTCAGACTCTAGAGAGAAGAAGCCTTTGCTTCACTTCTTGGCTTCCACCAAAGAACTTGCTGCAGACTGTTTGATGGACACATCTGCTTCTTTGCAATTCTGGTTTTGCCAAAGTTAATATTTGTTGCTGACAAAGATTGTTAAACTATTTACAGACTGAGCATATTTAATATTTGTGTGACTGGAAGGACAGCACATTGGAGATGCAGCAGCTGGGGAGGAGGTCTGGCATGGGGGCCTGTGGCTGCCTGGCCATGGCTCCTGGGTGCTCCCCCTCCAGGGACTCTGGAGCTGTTGGAGGAGGCTCTGCAGCCCCTGCTCTGTCTCCAGTCTGCGGCCTTGTTGCATGCTGTATAAAGCACATGGCAGTAGCTTTTGAGCCACTATTTAAAGCACCACTTTTCTATTGTACAAATGGTCACAGTGCACTGCTAGGATAGATGATCACAGGTTGCCTTTTTTGTTTTTTAAATGATTTCTTTTTCTAAGTGAGAGCTGTTTTGGAAGCTGGTCCGTGGAGAATATCAATAGCACTTGAAACAGAGTAGTGTTAGCTGCTACACTGCCTCATTGTACAGGGCTTTCCAGATAACCTTCTCCTCTCAGCAAACCTATTTCCTTATTTAAAGGGATGCTGTCAGCTTCAAACTTGTAAGCAAGCACATTTTCTTACTTATGTTACCAGCAACATCTTCATTATTAAAAACTGTTTTGTCTTGCCACTCTGCCTCCTGGCACTTTGCTGTTTGGTTTCACTGGTTAAGGCAGCCACAGCCATCCCAACTGCAAGCATTTGGTATCAGCTCTGTGCCTGGGGGCAGCTACAGTCCTGGCAAGAGCAGATGTGTCTATTTATCTATTTATTTATAGGATGGTGGGGGTTGGAAGGGACCTCTGAGGATCACCATCTACTAAAGCAGGTTGCCCACGATCATGTCAAGGTGGGTTTGAAATCTCCCAAGAGAAGGAGACTCCACAGCCTCCCTGGGCAGCCTGAGCCAGTGCTCTGGCATCCTCACAGCAAAGAAGCTTTTCCTCGTGTTCACACAGAACTTCCTGCATTCCAATATCTGTCTGTTGTCCCTTGTTCAGTCACTGGACACCACTGAAAAGAGCCTGGCCCTATCCTCTTGTCCCTACCCATTAAGATATTGCTATTGCTCTTGTCCAGCCTAACCAGTGTCAGGGCTCTCAGCCTTTCCTCCCCAGAGAGAGTTCCTTCACAGCAGCAGTTTCTCCTGGATTATTTCTAAACAAGCTACTTAGAGGCTCATGCTTCTGAAGCCTTTTTTCTTCCATTGGGTATAGTTTCACTTTGTTCTTCTGCAAACCCCACTCCTCAGGTCAGCGTTCCCTTTGCAGGTAGTGGCTGGCACCTGCTCAAACCCCTTTGCATTTGCCAGCAGCCGAGCTCTCAGTGATGGTTGCCTGCCAGGGGCACAGGCAGAGCTTCAACCTGTCACAGCCAACAGGCAAGGGGCAGAGCAGGCTGCAGACCTCTCCCAGGGGAGGACCCTGGTTTCTTCTCCCTGAGACCCATTAAAGTCAGTCTCCAGACTCATTGCATCTTTTCTTTGATTATACAAAGGGTTCCCAGGACATTTGTCCACCTGTTTACAGGCAGCCTGTGTGTCCACACACGGTCTCTAAAGGTTTATGCAAAGAGAATGGCTTTTAGTCACACACTGTCTGGCAGACACCCCACGAGCCAGCCAGCTCTGCTGGTTTAGTCTCAACACAACAATGTCCCACTGTGTCTCCAGAAGAGGGAGTTGGTGCTTCATCCTCTTCTCCGAGCACTTCTGCAGCTCCAAACATAAGGGAGAAATTCCCGAGCTGGTTTCCTTTCCTATTCAGAGAAGCCACAGGTGAAAGGAAGGAAAGTGGAGGAAGGGAGGGGGCAGCCTGGGGTCACAGTGGCAGGTGCACCCACGTCCCTCAGAAATACCAATGTGGCAATGAAATACATTAATCAGACACCTAGCTTGAGACAAAGGAGCTGAGGCCCTCAGGAGCCAGCGTGGTGTTTAGGAACATCTGGGGTGGGACTGCAGCAAGAATTCAGAGATAGCTCAGCCCTTTCCTGTGGTCAGTGTCTCAGTGGCTGGGGTTCTTTTGTCTGACCATGAGTCAACATCCAGCCGTTGGGATATAAAAGGAGCATTCCACCTGCATGGCAGTGGAGTTGCTGACTCTGCTAGGTGAACCCCAGAGCTGCCTGCAGTCATGGAAGCCTTCCCTTCAGGACTGGGAATCTGAACAGGAAGGGTTTTCCCTCAACTGACACCTGAACCTTTATTTAATTTGTCACCAGGAGTGCTAATTAACCTTGTTCAATAAATGCCCATTTTGGGTAAGTAATTGCTATCCCTTTTGTGGGTGCCTCCACAACAGCCACCAAGTCCCAGGTCTCACCTGGCTCCTCCCGTGGCTCTAGGCATGAGATTATAAATGCTCCCTTATACTCAGTTTGCAGCCAGGGGACAAGAAGCTGCATTTCTACATTTTGCAGGGAGCAAGTACTTTTCCTTCACCTTAGCCCAACTGCTGGGACACTCCCCACACTGCCCCACCACAGAGGGCATCCCTCTTGTACCAGCAAGAGACACAAGACTTCAGTAAAGCCAGGGGCCCAAACCAGATTGAAAACCCAGTCATGATGAAGAAGAAAGTGGAGAATGTGTCCAGTAGGGCAGAAAATTATTTGGTACATTCAGAGTTTAGATTTGGGAGAAGAGTGAAAGGGGAGGAGGAATTCAGTATGACAAAAAGTGCCAAGCCCTGACACACAGGAGCAGTCCCTCTGCCACCAGAGAACTGCAACAACAGATGCATGTGCCCATGGCACCACACTGCCCCCGGCTGTGATCTGCACCTCAGCTTGCTGCTCTGGAGCTAATGAATGCCAGAAGCACACCAAGGATCATAGAAAATATCTACAGGTCTTTTAATGGGACTCCTCCACATGTAAGAAAAGCCTTTTCTCCCCATGTCTACACTGACATATCCTGGAGTCATGTCCTCACTCTTCGCCTTCAAAGTCAAGATTCCTAAACAGGAAAAAATGGAGGGGAAAGAGAGAAAGTGAGCAGAGCCAGTGGAAGAGCTGCCAGCTTCTTCAAACATTCAAGGGCAATCCTTTACATCTTTTCTCCCTGGATTCAGACTGTTTCTGTGCTCAGGGGAAGAGCCTTCCAAAGAGTCCTTTTTCCACATTTCATCTGAGATATTAATGTTGGAATGATCAGGCCTACAACCAGTGTTTCACATGGCAATCCATGATGATGGGAACTGATGCCACAAAATGCATTGACATCAGCAAGAGGAACAGGAGGGCCTGCACAATCAAAGGTCAGCATAAGCAGATGTGTTTTGGCTAGATAAAGAGTTTTGGGATGCAAGCCTGAGAGCTGCAGAACAACAGCTCCATTAAACGGCGCTTGTTAGTGTTTATCCCTGGACTCAGCTCCTGAGCCCAGGGCTGGCAGAGATCATGCCTGCAACTCCTCCTTTTTAAGTATGAGGATGTACAGCTGCTGTCAAGTCACTGATGATGCAAGTGTTGGGAGTCAAATGTGAGTTGTGCAGCCGCTCTGCTTGGGGTCAGAGCCCCACAATCACATCCAGCAGCCCTGCTTGCAAGCACAGCAAGCATTACCTCTTCTTTGTCTCCTTTGTTAGAATCTTCCAACTACTTCTGCTTCCTTTCTGGCATAAGTTCATCCAGAAGGCTGAGCTCTTCTTTTGAGAAGTAGAAATCCATTGCTTTCCGGACCAAAATAAGCCCCATATCCTTCACAAATGAGAGGAAAGATATCATGAGGCAAAGCTGCCCAGTGCAGTGGTGGAGTGACTATCCCTGGAGGTGTTTAAAAAGCATCTAGATTTGGTACTTAGGGACACGTTTTAGTGGCGTGGTGGAGATAGGATGATAGTTGAACTTGATCTTAGAAATTTCTTCTAACTTTAATAATTCTGTAATTCTGTGAACAATGCTGCAAAGAACTTGCTGCCAAGAAGCACCAGTTCTTACCATCATGGGAAAGATGATGGCAGCAGGGGACATCTTGATAACCCAGAGCAGGACAATGCAGATCAGCTGGATCACAGTGAAGAAATGTACCTTCCACAAGGGGACATGACGCAGGTAGATGAAATCTGGCTGGTCTTGTTCTGGCATCAAAAACAGCTTCAAGCGCTCAAAGAACTGCAAAAGGGAAGGGGGAAAATTGCCACCATGGAAATGCAAAAAGTTTCTGACCCCACCACCCTTTCCCTTACACAGAATGTTTTCATTCCTTGCTTTTGGAGAGGTCTCTCCCATGCCTCAGCTTTTTTCCTGCTTCTACCAAGAGGCAACACCAGGGAGCAGACATGATGTGCCCTGTTAGAGAGTCAGTACCTGAAGTCCTCTGAGAGATGACACACCCATGTAGAGAAAGACACCATAAAGCACAGGCATTGGGACAAACTGAAAAGAAGAATGCAATCATTTGCTTTTGTTTAATTGCATTGTCAGCTTCACCACTGTGTCCTCTCCAGGCACTGCCCAAAACTGCCTAAAGCTTTCCAGCTTCCCCAGGCTCAGAGATGGGTTGGGCTTGAATCACTAGAGAGTTTCTGCATGCACGTGAGCTAATGCTCTGCTTTAGGCTGAACTCTGGAGTTACATTCCACCAGAATAATCCTGTTTTCCAGCCAGACTGGAGGAGAACAGGCAATTTCACCCACGCTGCCATATGCTCTCTGCTGTGATGGTGCAAAAACATTCCTAGGTATCCTTGTGGCAACTCACAGAAGCCACATGCCTCCTTTTAGCCTTCAGATGAGATTCTTTTGTGGGCAGAATGTGCAAGGAAGCCCATGGGGATGATGTCAGTGAAGTTAGCTACTGGGAAGCGCTGCTCTGGGGCATTTGGGGGAGCAAATTGCCACCCATCAAGTGCTGCCTGTTTGAAAGCAAGCAGATGTGCTGCTCTGGATGTGCTTTCTTGCCCTCTTACCTTTAACACAGACGTGAAGAAGACAGAGCAGCCCATGAGCACAAAGATCATCAAGCCAGTGACCCTCTGCTCTCGGACCCCCATGAACTTGGGTTGCTCTCCTGGAGCAGAGAAGGCAGACTCCACTTTGAGGCTATTCACATGTGTGATGGATAGGATGGTCGAAGACACAAACCAGGGCAGCCCCATCACAGAACACACACCGAGCATCACAGCCACCACAAAAAGATCTAGGTGGTAACCACATCCTTTCTGCAGGGAGCAAAACAAAAGACCACTGAATCCCACAGTACAAGAGTAAGGACAACATCTGACAAGTCAAACTCAAACCCTACTTCTTGAAAATTTCAAACAAAGACTTAAAAAAAAAATAAGGATGTATCCAGGCTTTGTGCATGAAAATTTGCAAGAGCTCAGATAAAGTGGATTTGGGAAACTTATGTAATGCCTTCTGCCCTGTCATTTCCTGCCTGCATCATCATTAATGTAGGAGAGCATCCTGCCACCCAGACCAACATTGTTCCCAGCCAATGCCTTCCCAGAGCACTTGGAAGAGGAGCTCATCCCTGCATCAGCAGCCCAGAATGCATTGGGGATGGGGTCATCTCTTGCAGCCCCTTACCTTCAGCTTGTGCTCTTTCCTGTTCACAATAGCAACTGTGATCTGCTGGTCCATGAATAACAAGATGGTGCTGAGCAGAGCTGGGATGAGTGCAGCCAACACTGTCCACCAAGGGTTGGGTCCTATGGGGTTGATGAACCACCCACGGTCATCTCTGGTAGGCTGCAACAAAGCACACACAAAGCATCATCTTCCAGACCAGCTACTTCACAGGCTTGGGACTTTCCCCTCTCTCCCTGGGACGCAGCATCTGCCAGCACTGGCTCCATGTCACCCTCTCCCATGGGCAGACACCTAGAGATACTTCTCCTGTAGCTATCTACCTTTGGGACTGTCTGCTCATTTCCAGGAGGAAAACAATGCTCTAGAATGTGGAAGAGGAGGTGGTCACAGCACCAGCATCTCCTCCAGACTCAGCCCTGTCATCACCTTGTGGTATTCACTATGGATTGAACTATCTCCAGACCAAAACACCCCACCCATTACCTTGAACATGTGTGGGATGTGGAGCTTCGGTGATGGGATCCCAACCAGGAAGTCCAGGAGCACCATGATGACAATGGTGAGGAAAAGAGCAAAGTCACTTATTGTGGACCGGACCTGGGGAAGGAAAGCAGAGCTGAAAGGGGCATTGCAAACGTTGCCACAGCAAGAGGTGGACATGTTGGGGACACTAGCAACATTAAGGCTAGACACCAAAATCCCACCCCTCTGAGGTCATATAGCCTGATGCTTTGCCTAGATAATTCTACTGTGTCTGATGCTCTGAGATGTGGTGACAGACAATAAAAAAAGTTTCATTGGGTGGCAAAGGGTTGTTTGAATTCAAACCTTAAAAAATATATTATCAAATATGGGAAATCTGTCTGCCACTACAGCCACTTGCACAGCTGAAATGGGAATAAGGCACTGAGGCATCATGTCATCTTCAAAAGGAAGAAGTGAAGTCTTTTTCTATGGCAGCTCCTATTTGAATCATTCTTCCTCTTAAGCACATAACACACAGAAGGTGAAATAAAAATGACTTTGAAAGACCAGATATCCCATTGCCTGAGCAAAAAAATCACCCTGGGCAGGTTGTGAGGCAGAGGGGAAATGCTACAATAGTTTGATGCTTCTGGAAGGGAGTGCAGAACATGAAAAGTGATGGATTGCTTGGCCTTCAAGGTCAGGGTTTCCCAGCTTGAACAAGTGGTGGTCAATACTGCTTCTGGGAAATGAGTCTGGAGACTGGGGCTGGACACCATCTTCTACCTACTTTGACTGGGAAGTAACAGCTGTTTCGAAACTTCTTCAGCAAGTTTGACAGGACAAAGGTGGAGAAGAGGAGGATGCAGCACCAGAAGAAGACATTAGGAGTGTAGGGACCATTGTGTCCACAGGCAGGTCCTTGAAAGTCTCCATGGAAATAACGACATTCCTGAAGAAACAGAGCATCAGGACACAAAGGTGCAGCAAGGAAAACTCAAATAACAAGGGTGTTTTTGAAGAGATTAGTCTATGATGTGTGACTTTGAAACTACTCCTGCCAATGGAGCTCATCTTTAATGAGCAGCAGCAGGCAAACAAAAGACACATTAAACTACACAGGGAGCAGAGACTCATGTGAGATGTGATGTGATGGGACTGTCCTTTCCAGGACCAAGTGGGTTAAAGCCACACATTAGATTGAAGCCATGACTTCTCAGAGCAGCACTAGCACACTAGGAAGCCCATCAGCACCTGAAGGGCTCTGACTTTTGCACCATGCAAATGTCTCTAGACCCCTTGGTCACAGCACGAGGCAGCAGTGGCTCAGGGCACTTACAGTCACTGTGAGGTTTTCCCAGGCAATGTGAGACACGTTGATCCTGTTGCTCTCCCAGAACTGCAGAGTTTTGTTACTGGGATGGCTTGGTTCCTCACACTTACAGCTGGGAGGAGAGAAGCCAAGACAGGGGTAAGGGAAAGGCGGTGGAGGTGCAGCCCTGAGCTCCTCTCAAGCCTCAGTGCCATTTTAGGAGGGAAAAACCCACACGTAGGTGGTGAGGAAGTCAAGCTTGCTGTGCATGTCCACAGGGTAGGTCTCTTGCAGCTGAACCAGCTTCCCTAGAGCCTCATAGATGAAGATGGTGCAGATGAGGGAGGTGTAGGTTTCTTCAGTGAAGCGGGTGATGTAGCGCACCAAAGCGCTGGCATCAGTGGCCACCAGCATGATGCAGAAGAAGGCAGTCCACAGCCCAATGCACGCCCGCAGGGAGAGATAAGAAAGTGTGTGGTCCCTGGGAAACCAAGACACAGCAAAGGGTGGAAAGACAAGCAAGGGACTCTGAGCTGTGCCTTCCCTGGGGAAACTGGGAGCAATGTCCAAGCTGCAGGTGGGAAATGCACTTTCCATGTACTACTACAGCCAGCCTCCTGGCTGCGGTGCAGGCTGCAGACACAGATGGGAGGACAGTTGTTTAACAAGGGGCTTAAGAATGAGTTTAATTGCAATAAGGGTGCTTCAGATCACATCAAAGTCATTCCATCATGGTTTGTCCTGCTGCTGCTGCTGCTGTTTCTTTGCTCTAGCCCCTAAAACCCCCAACAGACTGCATCCATCTTTCCCAGACCAAGGCCTCTTGCACCATCATAGCCTAAAGCAGCAGTGTGTAGTGTCTCCAACGCAGAACACGACTTAAATCTAACAACTACCTACTAAGACAAAGAAAAGAAAAACATCTTTCCCCGTCAATGCCTTCTCCTGAAGCCTCTAGCTGCCACCAGACATGGCAGCCAGGCTTACCTGCAGAATTTGTAGACGTTCTTCTCGAGCACAAGGACAGGTCCTGGGCTGCCAATGATAGCAAGAGGTTGTCCAGCAAAGAGGGAGTACACTACGCCAGTCATGGATGCACCAAGCAGAGACTCCATGGCACTCTGTCCAGGGAAGACAGGCAGCAGGAAGTAAAGATATCAGAAGTGGGGGAAAAAAAACAAACAACAAAACCAAACCAAAGCAAATTCCCTGCAATAAGGGGTTTGCATCAGTGTTATCCCTCCCCATCCCCTGTCACCCAACAGAGAGAGGAGCTCACTATGTGGCCATCGGTCGCCTCCCCCAGCAGTCCACCAAAGGTGATGACAGGGGACATGCAGACACAGTAGAGGAAAAGGATGGATGCCACACACTGCAGGCTCAGACCATCCCAAAAGTCACTCCAGAACCACGGGGCTTTCCGCTTCACATCCTGCATGAAACCCCCAAAGGGCCTGCAGGAAGGGAAAAATAGAGACTGTTCTCCTGGAACAACATGGTGAGTGCTCTTTGCTGCAGAGGGGTCATCACAGGCAGAGAGCAAATTTCACTCCTAAAATCTAATAGTCTCCTTCATCCCATCTTACAGCCACTAGAAACCAAGACACATAACAAATCCTCCAACAAAAAGAAAAAGGACCTAACCTGAGAGCCCATCGCTTCTTACTGCAACAGTCCCTTCTTTTGAGAAGCAGCTGAACTCTGCCTGGAGGTATTTACACCTCTGCTGCCACCCCAAATCAAGAAACCCTGGGGGCAGTTATGCTATGCCTCAGCCCAATTGCCCAGATCTCCCACCTGCCCAAACCAGGACACCAACTTGGGAATGGGGAGCCCCTACACAGAAACAACTAACCCTAAATATCTGCTAGAAGAAAAGGTGCCTGCTCATATTTTACCTTCCTGTCCACTCCAGTTCAGGGCCACTGTGCCTCCCCAGATCGCTGGGAGAAGCACTGTCATCCAGAGCTCCTGCCATCTTCCTTTTCTGCTGTTAACATGGAAGGAAGGTAAAGATATGCATTTGTGAGCTTGTTTTGCATCTGCTCTGCACGTGCCTGTGTCAGACTGGTGACTCTGGGCCCCTCAACAGCATCCCCAGCCATGCTGCCCTCAGCCCTCCCTCTGCCGCAGCACTCACCCATGAAGGGACATTTTTGGGTGGCTCAATTCGGATTGAGGGATCCCACTGCCCTGGCAGCAACACTGCGACGTGGTCCAGGAACTTGTCAATGCCAGCCACAATGTCAGCCTTGTTCTTGGCTTTATAGGCAACCTCCTGGAAAACCTGCAGATAGGAGACACCTGGTGAGAGGACAGCCCACCTTCGGTGTCCTAACCAAGTGGAAGAAGCTCCTGGATAAACACAAGATAATCTTCCCCAAATTTCCTGCTGGAAATGGCAATAAATATTGCCCCAAAAGGAGAAATCTATGCATCCACACACAGCACAGCCTGTTGCTTAAAGCCAAAAAGTGACCCAGAGACAAGTGACTCTTTTCTCATCACACCTCATCTGTCACGATAGTAGCCATGCACCTGCCGATCTCATGGTACTCTTGGGCTTTTCCTACTGGTCCCAGCAAAATAAACAGAAACCTGGGCAACAAAAAGAAAATGAGAGGAAAGAACATGTCCTTGCTCAAAGAGCACCCAAGGAAAGCTTTGGGAGTTCCAAAGGGGTACTTAATGCCTCTCCTTCAGACCTTGTTGGGATGGGAACTTCTGTCATGCCTGGGAGGATGACAGCCGGGGCCAGGCGGACAAATGCCACGATGGGCTGGGAAAGGAAATACAGCTCTCCTACAAGCACATTGGACGCCTCAGTGCCAGAGGGAATTTTTTTCATGAAATCCAGCTCTGCCTGGGCACAACAAGCAATTTTCAGGCAATTACCCCAACAGTAAAGCCCACAGCACTCTGCAGCACACTGCAGCCAAGTTTTCAGGAGCAAATCTGGTTCTAAAGGCACAAGAAAGCTACAAGTCTCACCTTGCTTAAATCCTTTGAGGTGCTCTCCTGGTTCACCCCATCTTCAGTTTCTGCAGTGGTGGGAGTAGGGTGATGGGTGAGCACTTGGGCTGGCAGGAACAAGGCAGGCAGAAAGACAGACAAAAGACCAATTGTGCTGCTCCTCCTTTGGCAAGACAAGTGTAACAGAGACAAAGCTCTGCAGGAAACCTCACCTGGCTTGTTGAGGTCATGCATCTCTGTCTGCCTCTTGCTGACAAGAGCATATGAGAAGAAAAAGGGGAGAAGACTATTTCTTTTCCTCTTGTTCTGGTGCTGATGGTTCTTCAAAAGGACTGCTCGAACTTTTGCCTGCATGTGCTCATCAAACTCTGCAGCTTGTCTTTGCTGGCCTAGGATCATATCTGGGGAAGGCAAAGGCAAAAGAAAGCATCAGAGCAGAAACCCCCCAAAGTCCTCACCATGTTTCTAAAAGCAGCCTGCCAAGCCCTGACACACACTCTGCTTTGGCTGGAGAATATTCTCTGACCCCACACAGTGCTTTCTAAAAGATCCCATCCTGGAACAAAGAGCTGGTGCAACTGTTGCTCACCCAGTCTACATCCAATAACAACTCAGGACTTAAAAACACAGAGGGACCTGCAATCTCTTCGATGTTCGTGGCATTGATGTCCAGCAGCACTGTCCCATTGCTAATGTAGCTCCTCAGCTCAGAGAGGCTGTGCGTGGACAGCGTGCCCACGTAGGGCTTGCTCCAACGCTCACTGCCTTCTTCCACGTCCTCCTCAAACTTCACCCACCTGCAGATAGGGAGTGTGATCAGCCCCAGCGCAAGAAAACAGACCCAGCTCTGCAGCCCCTTTGCACAGAGCTACAGGGCAGCCAGGGGAGAAGGCTCCTCACAGTGGCACTGGCTGCTGCCAAAGCTTCACATCCCAGATTGCTGAAAGCAGAGCCCTCGGGCACTGCCAGCACAGGGACTCCTCTCCCACTGCAGGCAGCAGCAGGCATTTACCTTGCCCTTTCCTTCCACTCAGCACCTTCACCTTCTTTAACACAGATCTCATCCAGCTCGCTGAACACATCGTGGGGGACATGCTGCTCGTCCTCCTTGGTTCTGAGGCTGCCTGGGAGCAGAAGACAGAGTCCCCTCCTGTTACCACCTGTGCCTGCATACAGCCTGCCACGCTTACATGCAGAGTGGCCATTGGATCAGCACCAGTTCATCAGCCATAAATACAGTGCTGGCCTCTCTCCCCTGGATCTGTCTGGGCTTGTACTGAGCCATGGAGAAAGAGGAGCATCTATTCCACCTCTGCAGGTTGATGGGCAGCTTTCCTTCCCCAGAATTCCCCAGGATCCCTCTAAGGAAGAGGAGTCTGACTCCAGTAAGCATTTAACTGCCTTAAAGCAAAACAACAGAGAAAAGTCTGGAAAAAGAGGCTCTGCCTAAATAATGCCACATTTCCTGGGAAGAACAGCAAGCCACATAAAGTAGCCACATGAACCTGCTTGCTGGAGTCCTCAGTGCCCAACTTGCAGACTCTCAACTTTCAGATGCCCTCCTGTGGGTGACAACAGGGAAAGTCTCCTCCTCTCTCAGAAACATTTTTGCCTCCATGCTCTGCCCAGTGAGGATGAACCTGTCCCCAACAGCCCCCCCTGCCACAAAGCATCTTCCCTGCCTATCCCTCTGCCCTCCACGGAAATGGGCATGGGATTTTGGGGAGAGTTTTCCCACTCTTTGGAGAATGCTTGGCCCCACAGCAGAGCCCCAGCTCGGCTACCTGCAACTCTGCCAGAAGTGTTGTTTTGCAGCTGCTGTTCCTGCCCATCCTCACCACGGTCTGGTTTGGGAGATAATTGCATCTCCAGGTCAGTCAGGGGCCAGATTCCCCTGGGATACCAGATCAAGCCACCACCAGGAACAACTGGAACCTAAATGGGATCCAGGATGCACCAGCAGCAGAGAGACAGAGATGCCCATGATGTGACATCACAATCTATGAGGTGGAGCCAGGAAGCTAGGTCATGCCACGCACGCTGAGACCCTTCCTGCTTGGAAACTTAGTGGGTGGGGAGAAACCAGCTTAAATTGCATCCAGTATCCATGAGCCTGGCCAAGGTGTTTTTGCAAAACAGCAGCTGCAGAAAAACAAGCCCTCTGATGCTCTGCTGGAGCAGTGCTTCACCCTGCCAGAGGGACCATCCAGGAGCTTGGCTGGCTTGTCACCCAGGTGAGGGTGACTCCACATTCACAAAAGTACAGCCCCCACATCAGGAGCTTTATGTCAGCCTGTTGGTCAGTCTGGATGGAGCAGCACTGCTCCTGGACGCTCTGCCCCTTTGGACATCCTGCTTTGAATACAGGTTCCTGTGAGAAACAGCCAGAGCCCCGGGCAGGCTGCAAGCAACAGGGCTGTATCCTGCCACTGCCAGTACCTGCCAGCCGCTTGCAGGACCCCATGTGCATCTCCCGCTGGCAGCTTCCCTCCCCCTGGCTTGCTCCCACAAGAAAGCCTCAGAAATCATCCACAAAGTCAATCTCCAAGCCTGCAGCAGTCCTGGACTTGCAAGAGAAGCTGGGTCTACAACAGGGCTATTTCCTGCCAGCTGGTGTGGTAGCAGGGGCGAGTCACCAAGTTCCTCTGGTACACACCATGAGCAAACGTCTTTCATGGTCACTCAGCTACTGTTTGCCACGCAGGAGAGCTGCTGCTGTTGAAAACAGATGTTTCTCTTTGCAGATCTGACTTCTGTTGTGCCTTCCAAGGCCTGCAGGAAAAAGCCACATCTGCTCTCTGACATGTCCCACGGAGCACCACATTGTATAGCCTGCAACCCCTCCCTGCCCACATGCCTTCTGTGCTCCCTGTGCTCTCCATCCCCCCTGCTCTCTTGCCATGGCCTGGCTGGGAGCATGGGATTTCCCAGAGCTTTCCTCAGTTATTTTTAGTCAGCACAAGAAAGAGAACGGCTAGTTTGTGTTGCTATTTTTAGAGCACTCATTAAAATGCTGTTGCTGAATATCCTGGTGGCTGCTTGCTTCTGCTCCTGTGCTGACTGCTCCTCTTTCTTTCTCTCCTCTTGCAGCACTGAAAAGCCCATCCACATTCCATGAGCAGAGAAAAAGTCTGGAGAGAGCCAAGGAACTCCTGCAGCCATCCCAAGGAAGGAACACCTGGGCTTGCTTTGCATGTCTGGTGGGGCTTGAAAGCACCTTCCATCACTGTCCCCTCCTCTGGCATCCTCCAGCCTAGCCCTGTGGCCAAGGATGAGGGCCAGGGCATTGACCCTGCTTCCACACACACAGGGGCTTCACAAATGCTCTGGAGCATCCTTCTCCAAATAGGGAAGGTTTAAAAGTGCCCTGAGCTCTGCAGTTGTACCACAGCCCCTGGGTTGACAAAAGGCTGTGGGCAGAGTGTAGTTCAGCATGGCCTTGGCACTCCTGCCAGTAAACATCCAACCAGATGAAGTGCTGGTTTCCTCTCCAGGCCAGGTCCACAGCCCACTCCACACCGTGATGGCTGCTCTCCTGCTCAGGGCAGCAGGGTTAAGGCAGGGTCAGCAGCAAGCAGGAATGAAGGAGCCTAACTGTTGCACAAGTGTACAGAAGGAATGCAGATCCCTTTGCCACCCGGAGGGAGTCCCCAGGGAGCTCACACTTGTCACCAGACAGGAGCCTGGCTTTTAGCTGGGCAGTGCAGCTTGGCCATTAGGGGACGCAATGCCCGAGGGGCTAAGCAGGCCAGGCTCCCACCAGCCTCATTAGCTAATTGCACTCAGGCTTCCCTAAATACTGCTGAAGGCAGAGATAAGGTAAGCAGCCACTTCCAGGACACATCAGAACTCTGTGATGCCATGGCTTTTTGGGAAATCACACTGGATTTCCAAGCACTTTCCATCCAGCCTTGAGCAAGCTGGAGGGATGGCCCCAGAAAAGGGAACACTCAGTCATGCAGGTTTTGCTCAAACACAAAAGCTTGTTCCATCAGTCTGCAAAAGGTGCTTGCACTCACATGGAAAAAAACCTTTGCAAGCAAGAATGATTGTGGAAGATGGAGAAGTGCTCTTCTGAACTTAAACACACTCCAAATCACTTGCCCCAAGTCTCCTGCAGTAACAAACACAAGAAACACAAGATGACTCTGAAAAATTAGTGTGCTTACAAAACTGCAAGCAATCCAAAGGATCCCTGAAGTGTCATATATTTTACAGCTGAAGTGTACATTTGTGTCTCTCTGCCTTTCTCCTCAAAAGCTTTCACTGGCTACTTGCCTGGGGAAAAGGGAAGGATGGTCTAGTCTATCCTAAACCAGGCATTTGTAGAGCAGGTTAATGAAGACACTAATGAGCACAGCCCACAGCAAACATAGTCTCCTTTGCAAGGATGCCCTGCTTAAAGCTCTGACAGGGCAGGAGCAGTGGCTCCTTCCAGATACTTAATGGCATTTGTTGTTTCGCTAATATTCCTTCAAACTAAAGTTCTGCCAACAGAAAGCAGTCAGCAGTAGCCACTTCCACATCTTTGGAAAGCTTTTCTGCTTCAGTCTGGGGATGTGCTTCAGTTGTTGATCACTAGATTCTCTTATGTTTTTTCCTCTAGTTATGGAGTAACTAACATCTGCCTAAAGCCA
>VWZX01001258.1:8289-26401 GCA_013399015.1 Galbula dea | reverse complement strand
CCAGATACGTGGGCAGGCAAAGTTAAGATTGCTATCGCAGTGCCCCTGCACTTCCTCCCTTCACGCCTTGCCTGCACGAACTGCCTTACAAACTGCCCTGCACCTGTTTGCCTGCTCCTGTTTGCCCACTCCGGGTCACCACGCTCCCAGGGCTGGCTAATATAGGAGAGGGTGTGTCCGCCTTCAATGCTGGCCCCACCCGGTGAGTCAGAGCTAGGGGCTCTTCGCAAGCCNGGCTCTTCGCAAGCCCCTCCCGCGGGAGGGGGTAGCTGGGCTGTAGCAGCCTCTCTTTGCCTCCTGCCTTGCTGTCTCTTGTACCTCCGAAGCTGTCTCTTGTACCTCCGGAGCTCAGCACTGTCTCCCCACCGCAATCTTTAAGCAGATGTACATGCCAGGGCAGCCTTGCTCCAAATCCATCCATTTTCCCTCTTCCTATCACTCTCCATCAGGGAGAACACACCAGTCCCTGCCTCTCTACAACCTCCCTTCAGGTAGTTACAGCAAGCGATGAGGTCTCCCCTCAATCTTCTCTTTTCTAGGCTAAACAGGCCCAGATCCCTCAGTCTTTCCTCATAAGACTTATGCTTTAAACTCTTTACCAGCTTCGTAGCCTGCCTCTGGACTCTCTCCAGCACCTCAGTGTCCTTCTTGTAGTGAGGGGCCCAAAACTGGACGCAGTACTCAAGGTGAGGCCTCACCAACGCTGAGTAAAGGGGCATGATCACCTCCCTGCTCCTGCTGACAACACTGTTCCTGATACAGGCCAGGATGCCATTGGCCTTCTTGGCCACCTGGGCACACTGCTGGCTCATGTTCAGCCGGCTGTCAATCAGCACCCCCAGGTCACTCTCTGTCTGGCAGCTCTCCAGCCACTCCCCCTCCCCGCAACCCTGTAGCCCCTTGTCTCCCCTGCTGACCAAGGCTGAGGTCACAAAGGCCATCACTCCTACCAGAAACAGGCTCCACCCATTCTAACAGACAGGGTGGCAACGGAATCTGTCAAGTTTGCCTGCAGGCCTCCACAGCTGAAGACTCTTCACTGAACAACAGAGTGTTGCATGAAGCGAGCAAGTTACACAGCTCCCTCCCAGGCATCCTATGGACCGCAGCGTGAACAGCATGGGAAGGCTTGCTGCCAGGGTCATAACATGAGAGGGAATCAACAACACCACCATCATCACACCAAGCCTCTCTACAAAGACCAGGCAGGTGGGCAGAATAGCAGTGCCCAAGACAATATGCTATTCTGGAACGTGAAAAAGCACTGCTTGGTCAGGAAGTTGCACACACCAGCAGCAATGCTGCGTGAGGCAATGGAGCGCCTCCGCCCCATGAACCTGGCAGGGTACTGCCTGCCAGGGATGTGCACTCCCCACAACACCACTGAGTACATCATGGACCAGCATGAGGACACATGGAGAAATGAAGAGGAAGCAGCAGAGGAAGTGACAGCACCGATATCCAATGTCCAGAGGAAGCAGTTCCCTCTCACGCGCGCTTCCCCTTTCACTTCCCAGACAGATGAAGGCACATCAACAGAAGAGGAAGACGGCAAGACCACACAGCCTACCGAGACCAGAAATGCCAAGAAGGTACCTACTGTGAAACCTAAACATACATACATGTAAGCAAAATAAATACAGCTCAAAATAGCAAAATAATAATGATAAATAATAATAATAATTTAAAAAAACATTTGGGGCATATTGCATGTATTGATGGATGTAGGTAAAATGTAGGTAAAAGATTAATCTGGTAAGAGAGAAATCCCCTTGCATTCTAGGTGGTCCTCAGAGATTAGAGAGGCTAGGGGTGACTGAATTTATGTCTTAAGAGGTTCTTAGTTTCCCAGGGAAGCAGATGGCATAGCCAAGATTGCAAATCTTACCAAAAAGCATAATGCATCCCTTTTGGAGGGGCCAGAAAAATGAAACCATCAGTCTGCCCCTGCAATTTGATGTAGAATTTTCATCCCTAAAATTACATACAACATCAGCCTAACGCTTACATCTCTTTGGCCACTATCATGAAAAGTGCAGGGGTGAGACTGTGTTCAAGCTATTGTTCCCTATACTCAAAAAGTTATCTAAGCAAGCCACCTGTCCTTGTGGTCAAACATTATTCCTTTAGCAGCAAACCAAAACATTTGTTGATCTTGGTGTAGATCCTCTGGTCAGCGGCACTGCAGGTAAAAACTGAAGAGACTCTAGAAGAAGTTCAGCTCACTCCATATTCCTCCCTGGTGCCATGGCAACACAAATCACACCAACCTGGCCTCCATATCTGCTCTGGCCACCATAGGCCTGTCTATTTTGGTCACCACAGGCCTGTCAGCAATACTGAGCTCTGTAATTTTCTACTACTTTATGCTCCTAACACTGCACAGCAGCCCAGTCACAGAGCATGCACCTTGACTAGTCATGAATACTGATATTTTCCTTTTACCAAGGGTCAAGAAAAGAAGAGGCTTGGTGATACACCCTGGCTTCACTTTTTAAGGTGACTGAAACTATAGCCATGGCAACTATCACAAATATACTATTTCCATGTCAAGGTGGAAGACTCACATATAATAGAATCATAGAATCATTATGGCTGGAAAAGGCCTCTTAAGATCACCAAGTCCAGCTGTCAATCTATCTCAGCCACACCCACTAAACCATGTCACAAAGTGCCACATCTACATGTTTTTTGAACCTCCAGGGACAGTGACTCCACCACTTTGCTTGGCAGCCTGTTCCAAGGCCTAACTCTTTCTGTGAAGAAATTTCTCTTAACATCTAATCTAAACATTGCCTTGTGCAACTTGAAGCTATTTCTTCTTGTCCTGTCACTAGTAAGCTGAGAGAAGAGACCAACCCCCACCGCCCTACAACCTCCTTTCAGGTAGTTGTAGAGAGAGATAAGGTCTCCCGTCAGCCTCCTGTAGACTAAACAACTCCAGTTCTCTTAGACACTCCTCATAAGACTTTTTCTCCAGACCCTTCACCAGGGGCTATTCTCCCCCTCTACTCTGACCTAGCCAGGCCACATCTGGAGTATTGTGTCCATTTCTGGGCTCTGCAGTTCAAGACAGACAAGGAACTACTGCAGAGAGTCCTGCAAAGAGCTACAAAGATGACGAGGGCATTGGAGCATCTCTCTCCCTAGGAAAGGCTGAGAGACCTGGGGCTCTTTACCCTGGAAAAGAGAAGACTGAGAGAACTTACCAATGCTTATAAATATCTAAAGGGCACGTGTCCAAAGGGTGGGGCCAGACTCTTCACAGTGGTGCCCACTGGTAGGATAAGGGACAACAGGCACAAACTAGAACACAGGAAGTTCCATCTAAACATGAGGAAAAACTTCTTTTGAGGGTGATGGAGCACTGGAACAGGCAGTCCAGAAAGGCTCCTCCTCTGGAGGCTTTTAAAACCCACCTGGATGTGATCCTATGCAAACTGATCTAGGTGAACCTGTTTTAGCAGAGGGGTTGGACTAGATGATCCCCAGAGGTCCCTTCCAACCCCTACCATTCTGTGAAAACACAGCTCTACATCATTAAAGAATGCATAGTAATGCTCTTTTGCATTTACCATCCTAGTAGCCACAAATAAACTTTTTGAAAAGCAATATAATTCCTGCAGGGATTATAGTTTAAATGGGAGGTGTGACATAAACATTAAACAGTACTTGTAATTGTTTCCAAATCAAGCCATACAAATTTAAGAAATAGCAAAGTTAAGGATGTACTTAAAATAAATCCAAACACTGAATACTTTTTTGCAAATGAAACATCCACTTGATTTATTTTTTAGAGTGTATTGATATCATTACAAAATACAAAACTGTAACATCCTTCAAAATCCATGAATTCTAATCTGGTACTGCATTCCGTGCTGGCTGCTGCTACTCCAAGAAAAGAGATTTGCGCATCTTGCTTTGACAGATGTTTAGGAGATGAGTATATGCTATTTGAAGATGATATAGTTGTTTACAAAGACTGCAATTAAATTACTTCCTGATCCCAGCAACTCCTCATCCATGGTAAACTTTTTCACTAAAGCCAGATCTCTCCCAGTCTCCCATTTCTTATTTAGACCCTTTCCTCAGTCTTCTCCTTTAATATTCCCACACTGAGCAGCTGAACATTTTCCTTCTTCTCACCTCACTCCCACCATAAGCCTTTAACTACACTGGAAAACTAAAGTGCTCAAGGCACTGTTGTGCAGAGTCTTTGTCCCAATCTGTGTATCTTTCCCTTCCTTGTTTGATCCATCTTTTCTCCCCTATAGGTTCAAATTAAGTATTTTCTCCTAAGTAGAAGCACACAGAACAGTAACAAGCTTCCTACTCGAAGTTTAGTCCACAGCCCCAACTCAGCCTGCAATAGATTAGAACTGCCCAAATCCTTCTGAACCCCTTCCAATCCTGTGCTGGACTATGAGCTGGTCTGTATGCCTGAGTGGATAGCCCAGAGTGTGTGCCCAGAGCACATGGAGTCCTCAGACAGCCAAAACTGCAAAACCTTTGCAAGTTTCCTACAGTCACAACTAAATGACATTTTCTTTAAAAATTCATAAATGGAAGAAAAATGAGTGATTTTTTTTTCATTCACAACAGAACAGTTATGCCCTAAAACAAAAGCCATTCTTCAGTTCAGCATTGAGTTCCTGCTCTGAAGTGCAGGAAATTGAAAAAGAAGGTCCACAAGGTACCAAGTGACAGAACAAGAAGAAATGGCTTAAAATTGTGCCGGGGAGGTTCAGATTAGATATTATGAAAAATATTCACCAAGAGGCTTATCAAGCATTGGAAGAGCTTCCCAGGGAAGTGGTGGAATCATTGTCCCTGGAAGTGTTCAAAAAAAAAATATAGAAGTGGTAGTTGGGGACATGGTTTACTGGTGAGCATGACAGTGTTAGGTTAATGGTGGGACTTGATGTCATCTCAGAGGTCTTTTCCAATTGTAACAATTCCATGGTTTCTATTATTTCTAAAAGGACACAACATCTTTTCATAGTCTTGTCCTCAGAAACATGAACAATAAATTTGACTAAAAGTTTCCTGAAAGATAAACCTGAAGAAGGAATCCAACATAGAAAATTTCAGTCTCAGGATTAATCTGCTACAAATATCTGAAGATGGAGTATTAGTATGAGAACTACCATTGATAAAGGCAGTGCTTAAAATTATAAACTAGTGAACTACCAACAAAAACAGCACATGTGAGTGGCAGGCATATCCACCTCAATAAAGGCTGAAACTTACTGACCATTGAAAGGAAAGAGCTAAAACTTGAAGCCCTGGTTTCGAGCCATCCAGTCATACACAACTCAGCTGAGGGATAGCAAAAGTAAAGCCCTTTGCCTGACAGGCAAGTCCCTCAACCAAAGAAATGCCTCAGTCAATAGAAGTTTCATAGATGCCCTCAGATCAAATTCAACTAGGGTGTAGGTGGAGCCCTGTTGGAGGGTGCATTGAGCTGGTCCTCCTCTGAGCACTGGGTCTGCAGCTGGGGACTCTCCCCTTGGGTTGGAATGCTGCCCAAGTAGCTCCTTTGAGAGTTGATAGTCTGCTGCGATTGAGAGACGGGACGCAGCTTGATGCAAGCAAGATGTCAAATTTATTGATTACAAGCATGAGAATATATACTATTTTAGCTGTGCATGGCTTGCTCTCATTGGTACATTTTTGATGCCTTTTACATTGATTGGCTAAAAGCTAAGCAGGCTACAAGATAACAAATTTCCAAACTACTCTATGTTCCCCCTTAGCCAGTATTTTTCCACTGCAGGGGAATTTCTTAGTCTATAATGTTGTTTAGTCTTCAGTGTTCTTTGCTTCCTTGCTTCATGGCCACGAGCTTGCACATCTTGCATACTTCACCACGGCCTCTTACCAATCAGTTCCAATACATCTGATACTAGCAAGTCTGACGTGCTCGATGTCCTTCTCTGTCCATCCAAGGCTCCTACATTTCCCCCTCCCTTTTGTACAAAAAGAACACGTTGCATCGATCTATCAATAAGTTTCTGTAAGCATTGCACAATACATGGTACAAACAAAAGCAAGCAAAGAATAACAATAAGGGCATAAGCACCAGCTTTGAGCAAACTCTTCACCCAGCCAGATAGTCCCCAATCTCCAAACAATTTATCCAACCAATCTCAGTTAACCTCTTGCTGCAGCCTGTGAACACCAGTTTTCAATTGCTGAATGCTAGCATGGATAGATTCAGAATGATCAGAAAGATCAGAAAGATTCATACAACACATGCCATCAAAGTCTTCACAGCCATGTCCTTGGGCCAATAATAAAAAATCAATAGCTGCTCTGTTTTGCAAAGTTGCATGACGAACACTATCAACATCTAGCAAAAGATCAGAAAGAGCAGCACTCGTAGCGTTAGTTTGCTTAGCAAGCCAGCAAGCAAGCTTATCTAAGGTAGCCAAGGCTTTTGCAGCTGCAGCTCCTGGTAAGAAAAAAGAAGCAGCCCACAATAGCATGCCACAACAATAGTCCTCATCTTTTAGTCGAGTGATATGCACATTTTTGTTTATCATCCCTAACAACTTAAGTCAGCTGTGTAGTATTAAATTCTATTTGACTGACATTCAAATCTGTAGTTTACTCCTGTTTGTTGGAGTGCTGAACAACTTAGGTAAGAATAAATCTCATTTTTTTAGTACATATCTATTTTGACAGATTCCGTGAAAATGTGAAGTAATTGCTCCCCCATGAAATTACACCTGAATGAAAACGTATTGTGAAGAACACAGCAGTGTCTGTACCAGATGGAATAAACAACTTTGGTCTGTGCCAAAGTCTTCATATCTAAACCTGAGATGGGAATCGTCCCACCTAACTTTGGACAGCCAGAGAGTGCCAGTTGTCCTCTACAGGGATTTAAGAACCCAAAAGAAAAGACAAATGAGCTTCACCACTGTAAGTGCAAGATCCATCCTCTAGGTCACATTGAGCTCAGCTCCATGCCTCACCTATAGCATGGCTAGTTTTAGCCCTGAGAGCAAAAGGTGAATTTAGAAAATTTTGGTCATCTAGGTAATAACAAGCCATACAGACCCATGAACTATGGCATCTTCAGAAGACTGGCCAGGCTGTGACACATAGCTATGACAGATTTAAGACCCCAATACCACACTCTTCCTTCAAACTGTGGCTTAAATGATCTACTTATCCTTTTGAATCCTTTGGAATGTGAAAAATCTGGATGGAAATCCTTAAGTACCTACAGAGCCAACGGGATGGCTACATTAACGAAATTAAATGCGGCGGGTTCTCTATGGTTGGTTCTTTTCTGCTAGGCCTTTCGGTGGTGCCCTCTCCCTAGGCTACAGCCTGGCGAGTGGAGGCTGCTGCCGGTCAGCGGCGCTGCGCCCTCTGGAACGCGGTGCCGGGAGCCTGGAAGCGGGGTGGGGGTGGTGGGGGCGGTGCTGGGAAGGAGATTGCTCCTGCTCGTGCTACGTCTCCCAGAGCCGGCAGCATTGCAGCTTTCTCGGATCGGCTGCGGGTATTTCCCGGCAGGCGGTACAATTCTGGTGCGTTCAGAAAGCTGCCAAATTGGGGAGCAGGGGAATTTCAGCATTGTTAGTGGAACAAGTGTTTTTCACGAGGGAAGCGTCAAGCCTTCTGCGGAAAAGGGTTTTATTTGTGATTGTAGCTTTTTGCCAGAGACAAGTTTTCATTCTTTGCACTGAAACCTTTCACTGTTCAGCAGAGCTTTCTGCACTAAGTGACAGTTCCCTGAAAATACCAAATAACAACCTCAAGATATCCTTTCAGTTCCCCTAACAATCTGGTAGTAAGGCACTACATTATTTGGGCATCGAAGGGACAGTCTTTTTCTGACAAGCCCTAAGTAGTTTGGTACTTAAGAGACAAAATAGTTCATGAAAGCATGAATAATGTGACCATGGCCCTGTAAAACCTGAGTTTTCATCTCCAGTCCTGGCATGTTGAACAATGATAAGCCAATTGCCAAATTACTTTGATTTTTATACATGTAAAATAGTGATAATTTACTTCATATTATTAGATATGCCAGTGTGCTGAATCCATTCATAAACAATGTAGAAAGCTCTGTTTGCACACTGCAAAAGAAATACAAGAGTCTCTGTGTCCAGGGGTCATCCCAGCTTTTATTTGAGGTGGGGAGTATTTTGAACTATTACTAAGAATCAAGAACTGAGAAAAAGAACCCAAACCAAAAGAAACCCCCAAAACCCCCAACGCCCAATTAAAAACCAAACAAACCAACCCCCACAAAAAACCACGAGCACCACCACCAACAAAACAGCCAACAAAAAACCCCAACCACTCTGCAACAAGTAAAAAAGCTGGTTTCAGACTCTAAGAGGATTGAGGGCTGGGTGTGGGAAGACAAAATTTTTAAGCCAGTAATAATTCCTCGGAAGTAAAAACCATCACCCGCTGAATCTCATTGCTGGTAGGAGTAGAAGATTTCCATCTCCTCAGATCTAGTATGCAGAGCTAGTCAGAAAGTCCAACAGGGTGTTTTCCTGCTTGAAAACACAGTTTGTCAAAATCAAAACACAGTTCAGGGTCACAATGACAAACTGCTATTGTTTAAAAGATAAGAATGGTGACAGAGGGGAGATTCTGCTAAAAGCTGAATAGGACTTATTTTGGTTTTGTTTCCAAATGATTTTTCATTTCCGTTATATCCTGAGCTTGAGGAAACTGAATTGTTTGCAGATAATAAGACCAATAGAACTTGAGAGAGCAAAACCATCCTGAATATGAAGTACAGTGAAGATTTTATGTCTGTAGGCTGAAAAAAGCCAACATAGAAATGGGTTTACAGAGGCATTTATGCAGTATGCCAGTGAATTTGGCAAAACTGCTCACAAAAAAGCAGTATTACCATTCTAGGGCTGAATCTTCTCCCTTTTAGGCTCAGCAAAATACAGGCTAGAGTTGTCTCTCCTTTTAAATGTAGAAGAAAACCTACTTACTATGAATTGTCTGAGGAGACAGACAAGTATTGAAATATAACAGTAAGTTTCAGAACAAGAGAGTGCCTGGCCAGAAAATTTGTGAGGTTATTCACAAGGACTTCTTGGACTGGCAGAGTGGGGAAAAAATACAAAAAACAAACAAACAAACAAAAGCAACAAACCACCCCAAAAAACAACAAAAAGCTGTCTTCTCAGAAGCCTGTCTCTTCATAATTTCGCTTCTTTTGTAGGTAGCTAAGCTCATGCAGACTTCTTAAAGGCTAGCAAATTGCCTAGCTTGCTGTGGATTTTCAGCAGAATGGAAGGTGCACAAAATTACTCTCCTCCTGCTATTTCAGTGACTGCACTGGGAGGCCCTTTAAATGGGGAACTAAACTGCCTGACTATTTATAATTTGTCTTCTCTCACAGCCCCCACAGCCCAGGCCATGCTAGCAGGCAGCTAGGTAGTTCATTCAGTAAATCACAATAACCCAAAACACATCAAACTTAATTTTCAGGCTCTATTAATAAGGATGTCAAATATTTAAGTCTATCACTTCATAGAAGATACACATCTCATCCATGTTGTTTAAAATCCAGGGAGATTTATCTTGAAGTTGTTTTCACCAACCTTCTCTGCCACCTTGCCTAATTACCAAAGAGCAGTCTTGCCTCTAGGGAGAAAGTAATTTAATATGTTTTTCTAGTTGCTACAGTAGCTGAGTCATAATACATGGTTTGTGAAATTACATCCTTTCTTTGGTGATGGGTGATGAGGCAGAGCTGCATGAATTAGTGTATATGTAGGAGATATTCAGAGAAGAGGGAGATTTTGGCAGGGTGAAGTCTGCTTTTAATCCACAGAAGTATCTCTACTGTAGAAAGAGAACTAAAACCCACTGGCAAGCTGGTAGTTTTGGCAGAACATTTCTCCTGAAAACACTCACTGGTGTGAATTGTCTCTAAAAAACCCCTCAGATAATGTATTAAAATTAAATAGCTTGAAGTTCTTCTGGTGCATTTTTATATCCCTAAGAACATATTTTGTTAGATCATCTTTTTAAAGAACACAATTTCTTTAACAAGAAGGTGGCTAATTAGAACAGACATTCTGAAAATTATGTAACTGCTGCAATGTATTGAAAAAATCTTCAAAGGAATTTTTTTTCTTTTAGCATTTTATCTTTTAAATAAATACCTATACAAATTAAGATAGCTATCTTGGCGAAACAGGCATCCAGTTTTTAGATTGACTATAAATCTTCATTATTTGAGAATATTTTATGGCTAGAATTCCTTCATTCAATGCTCAGAATGAAGGTTTACCAGGGCAGATTTCTGTTTGGATTATCATTTTACTGAGAATTATTCTTTTTAAAATTAGGATTACATGATGCATCCTTTTTTACCTCAAAAATAAAAACAATTTTCCATAGTCTTTTAAAAAATAGTGAGAAAAGAAGATACCAAATAAGATGAGCAGGCTCATAACAAGTCAGAATAAAGCTAAGTGCCTTGGAGAAGGAATTAAGAAAGCAATCAGAAGACACAGCTGAAGAAAGCCCTGTGACTGGAAGGCTTTCTAATGCAGCACATGTTCCTACCAGTCAGCATTTCCTTTGAAAGGCTGGAACACCCTTATTTGCTCTTTAGTGACGGATGAGGGGATAGAGTGCACCCTTAGTAAGTTTGCAGATGACACTAAGCTGGGTGGGAGTGTCGATCTGCTTGAGGGTAGGCAGGCTCTGCAGAGGGACCTAGATAGGCTGGATAGATGGGCAGAGACCAATGGGATGAGTTTTAATAAGGCTAAATGCAAAGTCCTGCATTTTGGGCGTAACAACCCCCAGCAGCGCTANTGGGGTTGTTTAGCCTGGAGAAGAGGAGGCTGAGGGGAGACCTTATCGCTCTCTTCAGGTACTTGAAAGGCTATTCTAGGGAGGTGGGTGTTGGCCTCTTCTCCCTTGTGACTAGTGACAGGACTAGAGGGAATGGGCTTAAGCTGAGCCAGGGTAGGTTTAGATTAGATATTAGGAAGAATTTCTTTACTGAAAGAGTGGTGAGATATTGGAATAGGCTGCCCAGGGAGGTGGTGGAGTCACCATCCCTGGAGGTTTTTAAGAAGAGGATAGATGTGTTTCTTCAGGGGATGATTTAGGGATAAGAGTAGTGTAAGGCTATCGGTTGGACTAGATGATCTTGAGGGTCCTTTCCAACCGTAATGATTCTGTGATTCTGTTATTTAAAAGAAGACAAATCCTTTTTTTCCCCAGGATTTTCAAAATCAAGCACTTGATGTGCCTCTATAGGAAAGCACCCATCTTTAAATACGTCATTACGATTGTGATTACTGACAGAAAATGACTATTTTTAAATACAGACAACATCCCTTTTTATACCTGATTATTTCTTGCCACTATCCTTGGAGACCATGTATAATGGCTGTCTCCTGTTAGCCATGTAGCTTTATTCTTCAGCAAAACTCCTTCGTTTGCTCTTTAGTTTTATGTATTCATTATTCTACTATTTGCTCTGTAGCCTTATATGTTCATTAAAAGTCTACGAAACACACTATCAAAATGTCAAGCACCTTGTGGCTCTGATTCAAGTCTGCTCAGCATTCAGGAATTAGCTGTAGCAAACCTTCTATGAACTTTTAATTGCAGCTGGTACAAACTTTGTGCTTTTCCTGCCTATCTACAAACACCTTCTGCCACTGTTCTGTGATGCATTTGAAAAATGAATCTTTTCTTTCCATAGCAAATCAACATTGCTCTTTCCATTACCCTGACTGGCTGAAAGAGCTGTCAGTGCTCTAGAGGATCAATTGGAAACTGGCCTGATATCTTGTAAAACCAGCCATTATCAAAGAACCCAAAACCTGCAAAGGGGTTGCACTAGGTGATCTTTGAGGTCCCTTCCAGCTCCTAACATTCTGTGATTCTTTTCTGCCCAGTTCTGGTCCATCCAGATCTTCTTGCTACAGCAACATTGCATAACAGAAACTCAAAATGTGTATTGGCCTCATGTTGGTAGCTATGTCACTGTACCCTCAAATTCCTTCTTTGAACAACTCATTGTTCTCAGACCTTCAAATACAAAGTATTGATGGTAGTGATAGGCTTCGTATATCTCCAAACATTTAACTTACTCTGGCCATGACAGCAGGATCTCTGTGACTATGATGCCGAAAATTATGCCCCAAAAGGCTCTATGGAACTGCTCAGAGACAAAGTTTTAGTCTTTAAGCAGTGAGGTATTTATTTCAGACAACGTTGGGGAACCCCCAGCTCCTGCTGTACAACAGGGTTCCAAAGCAGTCAGTGAAAATCAGACTATTTATACAATTTAGTGAGAGATTACAACATCTTTACATGCATACTCATATTATTGCAACACCTAATTTTAATATTCATAGCAGGCAGAGTTAAGGTGGAGTTATAGGCGTGGTCTTCAATTTGGGGAGATTCTTGGTGGCACATTCTGTTACTTCATCTTTAGGGGTCATGGTTTTGCTCTTCTTCCTCAGGCAAAGTTTTGAACTTTTCTTGATTCTGCTGACTACAATGTATATTTTGCAATAGTCTTTGGACTCCTGCCCCATATCTCTCCTTGTTCCTTTCCTATCTCTATTCATGTAAGATTTACGTAAGATTTACGTTAGTCTTTTAGCATCTTCAGTGCTCTTTATCTTTCTGTGTTCTTACTCTCTGTTCTTTGTGTCAGTATGACAGCGTTCTTTGTCCAGATGTTATTGTTCCACTGGTCTTACAATCCTGGTTCTTTAATTCTAGCTCAGAGTTGGCTTTCTGAGTTAACTCTTTGGGCCTTGCTCTGTTTCAACTACAATATGCTTGCAGACATGACTCCTCAGAGCTTCAAGTCACATTTCTAGTGTTTCATCTGTGGAGACTTAATAGATTACAGGATCCAAACACCCTTCCATCCTGCTACTGCTTAACCACTGCATATCACAGGCTGACATGTTATCTTAAGTCATCCAAAAGTTTCTTTCATGTTGATACACCAGTCTATGAACTACTGAGGCTAAGCTGTATTTTTGTAAGGGAGCTTTTGCTTCCAAGGAGAACAGAGCAGAAAGCTAGGGGGGCAACGAAGGGCGGACAATTTAAACTGGCACAGTATGAATCTTTGAAGGTGACAACTCAGTCTTCAGATTCAAATTTTATCTTTGTGGGTTTGTTAGCAGGGTTATGTCCTGTCAACTTATACTGCCTCAAAACCTGCTTCTTCCTTCTTCACATTTCTCTGCCTTACAATATATATTTCTGTCCTCTACTTTCATTGTTAAAGAAATCTTCTTCAACGTGTCTAAAATCAGTGCTGCCTGTGACCTCAGCAGTCTTCTGAGCACATGCTTAGGCATGTTTGTGATTTGACAACGAAAGGTAACCTTTGGTAGTTCAGCATTTGCAAACATGTGCATGCCTATTTCAGACTGAATTTACTGCAGGGATAAAGTGTAAAATTTGTTCTCAACGAAATTAACTGAAGGCTTGGCCATGGATTGCACTGAACCAGAGATTCATCCTTAACTTCTACATATCATTTCACCCAGAAATAAAAAAGCAAACACTTATTAATGTGTTTTTTCTAGTCTCTTATCTGTGGCCACTAAGCCTGTTTCCTAAATCAGTTTCATCCAGCTACGTAACATGTAGATAGTTTCTCTAAGGGTTGAATGACTGATGCTTTTCATTCATGATCAAAGTCTTAATGACTCAGCTCTGACACTGCCTTCTGACCAGTACTAAGAGTACCACCACCCTTGAAAGAACTGGCTAAAGAAAGTAAGGTCCTGTACATCAAATATTAGCTTTTCTGACTGTAGCATGGTGATTTTTGAACAACCAACTGATAAATGACGTATTAAGGAATGAACATCTGTGGGCACATCTATTTACTGGAAATTAGGAAACCACAGAGGCTCATAAGACACACATGGAACTTGTGAAAGAGGATAAACATCTCTAAGTTAAGCAGCCACACAGAAAGTATAAATGAATCGTTTAATTATCCTCTGCTGTGAGCAAGCAGATTATTAGAAATAGCTGCTCGAGAGCTCTATCTCAGGCAAAAAGGGAGCAGCTGGTTCCCCATAAGAGACTTCTGTGTACACATTGGGAAAAGCTTTGGAAACAGAGACTTCCAGTCATGGAAAATAGAAAACAAACCAAGGAAAGCAAAGCTTCTTTACGCTTAATGCAAAGTTTCCATGATAAAATCTGTAACAGATAGAAGATTAGAGGAAGTTACAGCCTTTGAGAAAAGATGTACCTCTGGGTAGAGAAGAAGGTCAGAGCTCTATATACAACTGCTTTTTATGTATATTGAGAATACAAATTCCAAAGTGAAAAGTAATTAGCAAAGATTATGGCAGGTGACATGCCTGCTCTGTCAGAAGTGGCTTACATGGATCCTAGCTGTATCTGGTGGTCAAGCCTCTTACGTCAAACTGGCAGACTAGAACCATCTCTCCAGTAATGGAGTTATATCTTTCAGCACAATACCATTCCCTTTCCTCTCCACCTTCATGATTTCTAGACGAGTTTAAAACACTAATATCCTGAAGCACTTGAATGCTAATTGAAAGGAAATGAAGACTGTGACAAAAGAATGTATACGAGGAGTTCCTCTCATGGAGGAACAGTGATGGAATCACCTAGAGCTCTCCCATCTGGCAAAGAAAGAGAGTACCTTGAGTTCCTGAAATGAGGAGGAGAAAATGGCCTAAAAATTGTTTGTGAAGCTAATATCTAGCTCTGCTTTGAGAAGCTATGAAGAGTAACTTCTAATAAATATTTTACTGGGAAATAACACAGTGCTTCTGTATTGGAAAATATTCTTCAACAAAGATAAGTAATTTTCTACTTCACAACAGTACTGAGTCAGCTTCTTGTTGTTTCTCAAATATAGTGGGCATAGTTTCTCTTCCTATAAATTTACTTTTCTTTTTGTTGGTATGCAAGCAGAAATTTGAATGTATCAGCATTCATGAAAGGATCAGCAGAGCTAGTAAAATAAAAATCTCTCTGCAGTCAAGACTGCTATTTTGAAAAGATGATCTCACATGTAAAACATTTGGTGTGAAATCTAAGCCTTGGCAAGTCTTCTATTGGTCTCATTTATTTCAGGCATGTATACTAAGCAACAAAATCCTCTTGAGTGAGGAATAAAGTGAAATGGAAATGTAACTTTACGAATAAAATCTTTAAATATTCTTCCTACAAGATTTTCCCTTTGTATTTCAGGTTTTAGACTGACACCTATTTTCTTCCCTCTCCAAGGAGTTGTATTTATTTCATATGACACTTTTTTCAAATCTAGCTTCTGACATTGAAAAGAATTTTCCTTCAGACATTTTAAATTCTATCTTGATTAACTTTGTCCTTTTGATTTATTTTGATTTCCTACAGGTACATGACCCATTCCAATTAACTCCTACAGATGATAAAAATAATCATCTTACTAGCTAGCAGCCACAGCTACGACTGTACCCTAATTTAGTACACTACAATAAAGTCATGCAGAAATGAGACACTTTAGAGAAGTTTTAAACATACACAAATTGTTGAAAATATGAGAATAACTCCCAGTTCTACAAAACACATTTTGTGGCTAAATTTTATAATGCCTAAGTGCTATGATCTTTAAGAGAAGAGATCAGAATATGGAAAGGGGTTACATAACTATGTTTCATAGTTATCAGCAAAAAAACCCTGGAACAAAAAGCCTACAGCTGAAAGCAGACTGAGTCAAGTGAGACTGTTTTGGAAGAACCATGTGCCACCTGAGTCTGCAGAAAGGTCTCTGTGTAATTTCTGCTATTATTAGAGAAAAAAAAAAGCTGGGCACTCAGAAAGCACATTTTTTTAAAAATTCACAAGTAAGTTTGCTATTATAGTTCTTCACATATTTCCATTTAATTTGGGGAATGCTTTGGAAAAGGAGGTAGGTATATTGCCTCCATCAGGCAGGGAGAAAATGACAAGGTCTGTATCAGGCAGCAGGTTGCCCTCTCAGACAGTGAAGATCACTCTATTTCAGGATCAGCTGAAAAAAGCATTGGACTGTGGAAAATTTTGGAAATGTCATAGCCTTTTGGTTGTTGTTGTTAACTTTAGAATGAGTCATTTCTGAAAGTTTTTCATTTACAAAATGTAAATGTGGGAGAAAAGGTGAAAAAAAGGTTTAAAAGATGTCAAGCACTTTGGAAACTAAGAGACACCTTTCCAGTTTGACTACACAACATTAAAAAAAAACAAAATAAAACCAACAGAAAACATTGCCACCAAATAGAAATACCAACTATTCTCAAAGCCTTTTGTGCAGCAGTTAAAAAAGGACAGGACAGAAAGCTAGAGTAATGCCCCTGATTTGGGAGACAGCATCTGTCAAAGAGCTCTTTCACCGCTGCTGAACTGCTGCCTGTTCACTAGAAACAAATCCCTGTCTAAAAATAAAGCAGATGCTTTTTGAAGTTCTTAAGCTATTAACTACTTTCCCCTCTAAGACGAAAATGCCTCCTTTTGTTTGGCTTATGGGAAATATGTTTTAAACAAACTATTCTGCTTTAACTTAATTTTCTTTTTCTAATGACAATATATATGAGGATGGCAACAAGCATTCCTCAAGAAAGCAGGAACCAAATCTATTATTCTTTGAGGAAAACTGCTTGACATCTGTGGTATTTGACTCCTGTTCTTAAATGCGGTGAAGGGATGTGTTGAGAAGTGATGGCTCTCAGACAAAGTCACGGAAACTTTGGTTATAAAGCACTGTTAAGGGATGCTCAATATGTCACACAATGTGTCTTAAATTGTTCACCACCACATTTTGCATTGGTGAAAATTGAACTCTTTCCCCTTTTTCTTAATCATTACTAGCATGGAACATGACCATCTGAGAGTGTTCCTCTTAGCTTAGTACATGATAATATCAATGCTGATTTTTTTTTTTTCACAGATCTTCTGGAAGAACCTGTAATGAAAATACTCAGAATTTGAATGTATATCTGTAGGTATGGGACTACATTTGCTACATCCTTAGTTCACATCAATAGTGCAATACTTAAAATTGGTTTTATTTTTTTAGATATTTTCTCAAGAAGCTCATCTTCTTAAGCCATCTGAATACAACAAGAGGCTGTGGCAAATAAGTTTTGAGAGGCTAAGGGGTTTAGAGCAGTGAATTCTGACTTGTGTGCCAAGAGACAGTGAAGAAGTCAGTTCTGTGACTGAGGGCTGAAATTTATTACGTTGGTGCTGAAATTGTGAAAATGGAACATGGAAACTTTCTTTTGTAAACAAAAATGGTAGTGTATCTCCATAGTATCAAAGAAAAGAAATCCAAAATTAGTTGCAGGATTCAGACTGGATTTTTAGTGATGCTTTACATCTGTATAGCAAATATTCTTAGAGTTACAACAAATATTTTGATTTTTTTTGTTTTAAATGCACATTTGAATCACAGCCTGATGCCTTAATGTATTAAGAACTAAATTTTTGTGGCATAGCACTCCACTATACTTTCTCTGATACATAATATGCTCATTTTCATGTTCTTAGCAAAAAAAGCAATCTTCAAAATAGAGATTTCAGTGGTTTTCCAGAAAGCCATCTTTCATCCTAGAACAAGCACTTATAGCACCTGCTCTTCTACGTTGGAAAAGTCTTGGACGCAAGAAAAGAGGCTCACATGTGAACCCAAGGATTACTCAGCAATGACTGCTGCTGTCTTGAGCGAACACATTGGTCTGTTGCTTGAAGGAGATAAAGGTCACGTTCTCTGGGCCAACAAGCGCAAACAAGACCGTTGAATTACCATCTGTGCTTGATCACAGAATCATTACGGTTGGAAAGGACCCTCAAGATCATCTAGTCCAACCGATAGCCTTACACTACTCTTATCCCTAAATCATCCCCTGAAGAAACACATCTATCCTCTTCTTAAAAACCTCCAGGGATGGTGACTCCCCCACCTCCCTGGGCAGCCTATTCCAATATCTCACCACTCTTTCAGTAAAGAAATTCTTCCTAATATCTAATCTAAACCTACCCTGGCTCAGCTTAAGCCCATTCCCTCTAGTCCTGTCACTAGTCACAAAGGAGAAGAGGCCAACACCCACCT
>VWZX01001256.1:564-28170 GCA_013399015.1 Galbula dea | reverse complement strand
TCAGCTGGGCTTTCAGCCTTGTCACCTTCTGGGAGGTTCCCACACCAATTCCACTGCAATCCACTGGCGTTGCCCACCTACTTCCTGAAGTATCAGCATTCTCATTGTCACAGTTGTGCAGAATCAGATCCCCTCCCCCCGACATATCTAGTTTAAAGCCCTGCTGATGAGTCCAGCCAGCTTGCTCCCCAGAATATTTTTACCCCACCTACAGGGAGGAGAGAGGAGAATATTATCTGAGCTCCTGATCCTTTCATCATCTTTCCAAGGGATATGAAGTCCCTTTAGATGTTGTGGAATCTCCTCATTGTAGCCTCACTTGATCCTATTTGGAAGAGTAGGAGTGGATAATAATCTTCCTGTTTAACCAGGTGTGGCAATCTCTTCATTATATCATGAATGCGAGCCCCTGGCAGACTACAAACCTCTCTAGAAATGTTGTCTGGGTGACAAATGGGTGCCTCATTGCCTTTCAGTAAGGCGTCTCCAACTACTAGCACCCTCCTGGGTTTTTTTGTACCTGAAGTTTTAATCTGTCTAGTAGATGGGATGCACCTGGGAGCCCTTCCCAACAGATCTTCTTTGTGACTATCCTTTGCCTGGCTTTCTGGATTTCTAAATCCAAGGCTAACCTACACTGAGACTGTATGAGTCAGTATCATAGTAAGAATTGCTGTGGTTTATAATTCATGACAATATAACGTTTAGATTACAGTACTGCTGAATCAAGCACCAAAGACTTACAAAACAAGTCATGCCACCCTTAACAGTGGCTGGCATTGGAAATAATACGCTGAGCACTTGCAGAGCAACAGTTCAGGACAAACCAAGTACGTCTTGCATTACATGTGTTTGGCTCCTTAAGGTAGGATTTTTTCTGTTGCTAAGCTGTTGTAAAGCACTTATCTTGATTTAAGTCTTGAACTGTTCAAAGTGTAACAAAACCACATGTGAATGTTTGCCTGGCCACACTAAGGTAAATTGTCCCTGCAGCCTCACAGCTGCCCACATTGCACATTCATTCTTTGTTTTCCAACAGTCCATTTTCACCTGATTTGGTCCTTGAGCAAGATTGTGAAAGGAATTATCACAGACTGGCCCAAACCAGATCCTCTAAATCCTATCAGACTTCAATGTATTTAGTTTTCACAAGCAAATTTTCAGAGAAGGAGGGAATGGGAAAGGCGCTGTCCTGAAAATGGATGCTTCCTTGTCCCTCTCCCTACCAGAAAAATACCATGCTAGACTTTTGGATTTGAAAATAGAAGGACCAGAAGAGGTCCCTGGAGATACATTAGTTCACAATTAGCCACTGCAAAATTTCTGTAAACCCCTTGTTTGTAAAACCAGTGGAACATTTTTGCATGGGACTTGCAGGTGAGCCCAACCGGCAGTATTTTGAGCCCTTGATGATTCCCAGGGGACCAGATTTGGATTCAGTGTGAATAAACTTTGATTTAAATCAATGCATTTACAATGCAATTATTTTTTCCTCGAAAATGTCACAGTTGCTGAGAGAAAAAAATAAATGAATAATGACGGAAACTGCAGCTAGGGCACCAAGAAACAAGAACTTCAGTGAAAATGTGAAGGTCACTAATACTGTGCTTATGTTCATAAACTGCTTCTTTCCATAAAATCTATTTAAAATCGACTTTCTGAGAGAATAGTTGTATTTTAATCAAACTCTCTGATCAAATCAAAAACATATAAAACATTTTTTTCACTCCTCTTCCCTCTCTCTCCCTCTCAAATCCAGTGATTTAATATACACTTACTTTCTGGAGCCAGAACCACTTACTAAATACCTGTCTCACCTAACATTACATGTGCTTTCTTAAAAAGCATTAGCATCTCCGCTGGCTGTGTTCTCATGTATCATCAGACCACTTGTAATGGTTTGGGTAAAAATGTTCTGATTTGGGTTAGAATAGAATTAATTCTGTTCAGTGACTGTATTTTCTAAAAGGTATTCCATTACCATGTACATGATTATTCGGTTACCTGCTAAACTGGAACTGTCCCTTTAAGAAACCTGAGACTCCTGAATCCCAAGGTTCTGCCCCCCCAAAAAAAGGGGAAGCCGGGGGAATTCTGGGAGTGTGCTGGAACCACGAGGAGGGTGTGCTGGGAGTCTCTCTCTCTGCTGGGACCTAGGTGTGTTGGATGCTGCCTGTGCTGTCTGTGCTAACTGGTGACCACGTGAAGCTGCTTGGACTGGGAGCTGGCACTGGGACGGTTCGGTATTTTGGGTCCTGTATATGTTTATATTTGTTTCATTTATATTCGTTGTTATTATTAAAGCAGTTTTAATTTTTATCTTCCAATCTAGAAGTCTCTCCTTTAACTGCCGTGAGTTGAGGTTGGGAAATAAGCCTCTAACCACGACAGCACTATATTAACAGTCAGGACAGAGGCCCATATTTGTAATATAGTAGCTATAGAAACAGAAGAATAAAGTTGACTTACTGATTCTTTTATTGGAGTTTTTTTAGGGGGAAAAAAAAAAAGAGGGAGAACTACTTCACTTTTTCAATGAGGAAAATTAATTCTGTGTACTGAGCAACTTGTATGTTCCCATTAGTAAAACAATACCTGTGGGATAGGAAGAGGATGGGAAACATTTTAAGCAGCATGCGAATTTAAATAATGGGTTTCTGCAGGGAGGCACTGACAGAGATGCTTCATTGTTATTCCTCATCTTTCATGACACCTTCTTCAGCAACTCTGTCAGCCTGCACCTGGCTCCTTGGCTTCGAACTGGGCCAAGTGAGAGGGCATGAAAAGTGAAGGAGCAGAGCACCTCGGCTAGGTTTGCCCATGACTTGGTAGGAGAGGTGACGTCTGTCATGGAAAACAACACTTCTGTCCTTGCTAGGAAGAAAAAGTAATACAAATCTCAAGCTCCAAGCTGTCACTATGCAGAAAGCTCTTCAGCTTCTAACATGCCACACTTCACCTTTGCAGGATGCTGCAAAGCCCAGACGTGTTGGCTGTGCTCCTGGGTGAAGAAGCTCTTGATGGCAGCTTGTCTGCATCCTGCTTCAAGAAACAGGCCCTCAAACCCCATAGGCATCAATGTCGTGACAGAGGGAACTCATCTGCTGTCTGGCATGTCCTGGAGCTAGGCTTGAGGCAGCAGCTAGGCTGCTCCACCTGCATCTGCAGGCAAGATAAGTTTGCATCAGCAGTGGACACTTCTCACTGTGCCTACATGAACTAAGGCTACAATGTTGAGAGAGCCCAGGAGAAATGGGACAGGCTAATGCTTCAGAAGTCAGTCCCTGCTTTCCTCTCTCCTTCTTACAAGAAGGCAATGGCAAGAGTAGCAGCATGGGCTCATGTAGGTCTCAGAGCTAGATTGTAGGCTCAAGTGCTTGAGACAAATTGGAGCTTTGTCTAGGGAAAGAGGTAGCTGACAGTCAGCTGCGTCCCTGGCTGCACAAACACATCACAGCGTCCTATGGCAATCTCGGGTCCCACAGGGGAAAAGGTGCACCCACTGCAATGTCCTTATAGAATCATAGAATATTAGGAGTTGGAAGGGACCTCGAAAGATCATCTAGTCCAACCCCCCTGCCACAGCAGGATTCCCTAGACCAGGTCACACAGAAGCGCATCCAGACGGGTTTTGAATACCTCCAGAGAAGGAGACTCCACAACCTCTCTGGACAGTCTGTTCCAGTGCTCTGTCACCCTCACTGTGAAAAAATTCCTACGTGTATTCACACGGAATCTCCTATGCTTCAGCTTACAGCCATTGCCCCTTGTCCTGTCACTGGGCTCATGGGACCGTTCATGTATGCCCCTAACACAGTATCACAGCCTAATATCCAACTCTGTCCCAAAACTGTGTTTAAGAAGCCTCCTATGTATGTCATAGTATCATAGTATTGACTGAGCTGGAAGGGACCCAATAGGATCATTGAGCCCAGCTCTTAAACCAAGCTTAAGCTCTTATGCTGCTTATCATCTTACTTCGCTGGGTCTGGTAACGCTTTTATAACAGTATGTGCCCATGTGTCTGGGTGGTGTGTAACTGGCATTGCTGTCATAGAATCATAGAAACCTTATGGTTGGAAAAGACCTTTCTGATCACAGAATCCAACTGTCCACTCAACACTACCATGCACACCAATAAACCATGTCCCCAGGCACCACACTTACATATATTTTGAACACTTCCAAGGATGGTGATTCCCCCACGTCCCCAGACACCTTGTTCCAATGTTTGATAATCCTCTTGGTGAAGAAATTCTTCCTAATACTCAATGTGAACCTCCCCTGGCACAACCTGAAGCCAGTTCTTCTTGTCCTATCACTTAACCTGAAGCCATTTCATCTTTCTTTACCACTTGTTACTTGGGAGAGTGAAGTCTTGAATGCAGCAATGAAGACATAAACCAAGAATACAGGTACCAGAGCTTTATTTGATATTTCACTGACAAAGAAACTGTATTTTATATTACTTTATTTTTACATTTAATACACATTCTTTCAATAAAAATTCACATTTGCTATTCAGGACTGTAGGTATTTTTTACACAACATTTATTAAAATACCATTAAATAGATCCTAAAAAGAGAAGGTGCAGCTCTCTGAACCTTTGTGGGCACAACACACAGGGAGCTCCATGTCCTCAGTGTTACACAGTCGTCTTTCCCATCAAAACAGAGGAAAGTCATTCAAATGCATTAATGCGTATAGGGACTAATAAGGCTTCTGTACAGAGACCCTGAACACTGTCAGAAGGCAGTGCAGCAATAACACCCTAATCATCACCAGCATGATCCTAAAGCTACTGATGACTGAGGCAGTCAAAAAACTTAAAAACTGTCCTGGCAAGCCGAGTTATTTCTTCCTTTGTTTTTTTTAAATCACATTTTTAACTACATATTTTTCTTTTCAATAATAATAACTGCACATAAACGTAGGATTCTACTTCAAGAGTTTTAGCTTCACAGTAAAGCTGATTTTAGTTATTTAAGGAATCTTTCTTGATCAAACCGACTTTTGGAGGACCCAGGGTTGAGAGAAGAGCCTAGTATGTGTCATCCTACCACAGAAAAAAATGCTTAAGTGTACCTCCATCTTAGCAGGTACTCACTGGCATATAATCCAATCTATTTTTAATTTCGAGGGACAAAGTTTATAACTGAATTCTCATCAGCCAAGGTGAGGACCACCTAACAGATCACGTGTGCGTAACTTGGGAGTGTGGAGATAAACCACACCAGAACCTCACATGTGGGACACTGCAGTATTTTAGCCCTGTAATTAATATCTTGTAAGAACTTGGATTGCTACAGTGTACTGAAGACGACAAACCTATAATACTTACTTTGAGAAGTGTTGCTCCGAGATAGCAGTTAAAGGGATGTGTATGGAGTAGATGAGATAAGGAGTACTGAGCAGAGGTGAAGGAGAAGAGTGGTAAGATGCTGCCTTTTAAAAAAGATAACAGAAAAGGGTCTGAAATCAGTCTTCTGCCTTCCCTTAGTCACTGTTCAAGTGAGTCTGACTGAAGCTGACCTCACAGAAAACATGCCATAGCACAGGCATGCTCTGCCTTCTCCTGTCTAACTGGTCAGGACAAGGTGGACCCCCACAGTGTTCAGTATGTCTTTCAGACTTGGCGCCAAGTGAAGTATCTTGGCACCAAGAAAAAGTATCTCAGAGAGAAACCGTGACGGTAAAGTTAAGACCTGGCTGTAGGAATGGTAGAGGGGTCATACCTGTGGCAAGCGTTAAGATTCCTAAGTAGAGCCCTAGGTCCTGTGAGCCACTGGGAAATTATTACAACTTTTTAAAGTCAAGCTGCCACAGCTCCTTAAAGCAGAATGCTGTACATGGGCAGGCCAGGCCAGACTGCTCAGCCTCCAACACCATTTTTACATAAGGACAAATCTCTTCCTGCAAATTTACAGCTACGTTCCAGCATGGGACATAAGCACTATTGCATAGCATTCAGGCGCTTCCCCAAAGTCAAGGTATACCACACTCCTATGATGATTGTATCCCATGAGATGAATTCTAGCTCATTCAGTTACATGATCACAATTCCCACTAGCATCAACAGGAGCTGTGTGTGCACAGAAGTGATTTGGTCTGTATCACACTTGAAACCATGTCTTGGCCACCTTCCACAATCAGGCGAACATTCTATTCTTTACCTATATGTAAGTGAGCTCCAAGAAAATTCATGTTTAATTCCTTACTGCTGAAAAGTGAGGAAATCAGGTCTATGCACACTCCTCAGTAAAGTCTGAAACCAGAACTGGTAATTATGTGATTTAAACAATATTATATGAATACATTAAGGCAGGTTACATAACTGCCCTTATCCTTTAGGATTGTTATTTCCTCAGACATTCTAGACAACTAATACTCACACACACATACGCACTTACATAAACAGCAACAGAGTAAAAACTAAGTAGATCACTGAACTCTGACATTTGTAATCAATACATTTCACACACTATACAGCATATTTCACATCATCGAGTAAACATATACAATTCACAGCATTAACTGTAACACAGAAGCTACCACTGAGATATGGCAAATATATCATATACACTATTAGCTTTTACTTCACAGAAAAGGAGTTTAGAAGTTTAAAACAGTGATACCTGAACTCTTGAAATCCCCAAATAGCCTACTCAGTTGCTAATATGTAGTGTTCCACATACTATAGTAAGTATAAACAGCACTGGATGTGTGTTTTCAGGGCACTCCACCTTTTTGATATTGTGGAGTTAAGACCCACAAATTTTGCAACACAGCATACACTTACTACACAGTGACTATCTACTCACTCTCATTCCAGGGTAAAGGTTTAGTAACTACTCTGAAGTTAGCAGAAATGGTGTAGATTTGTACCAGCATGACAGAAAAACCTAAGTTTCTAAGATCCCAGCATACAGGAGCATAGATCCCCTCTTACACGTTTACACATACATATACACACACGTGCATATTTAAAAGAATGGCTTGAAATGGCAGGATGTACAAAACAGTGGTGTAAGCAACAGGAAACAAATGCGAACAAGCCACTGATTTTAAAACTAGACTCCTGCAGTATCTTGCCCTTATCCACACAAGGCAGGAATCAGAGCCCAGGACCAGATGCTATTTGGTCCAAATTGCTTCAGGCTGGATCACTAGCAAAGAAAGATATATCAGCTTGCGTAAACTAAAAAATGGAGCCAGGTAGGTTTACATCAGCTTAGACACTGCATGTGTTGTGCAGCACAGTCACAATTTTTCAAGTGTGACTGCAAAGAAAAGCAATCATGTAAGGTCGTCAGAAAACAACACTATGTGATGTGTACACAACAAACACAGCAAGGGGGAAAATGAGCACAGGAAGAAAAAAAATGCTTTTTGCAGCGAATGACATGACAGTTTGAGTAAACAGATGCTTATGAAAATCAATAGTGTAGACAGGTATTTTTACTCTGATGGGCTAATATATAGTCATCCAATTTCCCATTCGAGATTCCTCATAATACCTGTGTAGAAACGTCCCTAATAAATCAGGTCAGAACAACTCATGTGACCCAACCCCACAGGCACATTTCTGGTTGAAATAAAAGAGAGTTTTAGCCATGGGTGGTAAGACCGAGCTCCTGACTGGTCCAGTTATGCTGCATAGTCCCTTCTGGCTTGTTCTTTTCTGAAGAGATCTCCCAAATAATATCAGTAGGGAGTGCACCCCTATCAGGATTTAGTTTGGGGCCTCACAGATGAAATCACCAGAAAAGCATGGATAGTATGTCCCCAGACACTCTTTTTTGTTTTAGTAATTAAGGCAAGTTTGTTTACCTGTCCCTAAAAGAAAGTGCTGTGCTTCTCCAACAGAAAGGAGATTTACAGCTAAATGAAAACATGATTTTTTCTCACCAAAATTGAACATTTCACTAAGATGTTTTTTTCCCCATTAAAGGAGAAACTATGCAATTCGTCTATTATCCTTCTTGTCAGAGGATTTTTTTTGCTTTACATTTATTTTCCAGCACCCAAATTTCAGAATAAAACTGACTATACGCAAACATTTCATAACAATGCCAACAAGCTCAAGATAGCTCTATATTTATTAATATATACAGGCTCACACACTTTTCTTAAATACAGCAGAACATTGCTTCAAGTACACCGCCTGTGTAAAGCAAAAAGCTCAGTGTGTCTGGTGTGTGTTTGAGCAGAATCCCAGGAGGAACTTGGTGTTGTTGATGCTCTCAGATTCAATAGGATTTCAATCAGAATCTAAAAAAACCAAACCTAGTTCTTGTTCCACCCAAGGATCCAAATTACTTTCCTGTATTAAAAGGATAGGTTAACTCTTAGGACAATATTTAGGCAGCTGAGGGTGACAGGGAGGGTCTGAAAGCAAACAAATCCTGACAAATGGAAATATGAAAAGAGCATTTCACACCACATTGCCAATAAATATGCAAACATTTTTGCGATTTCTATGTGGGACACCCACATAGAATGAGTTAAAAACCAACATGCTCATGTTTCATTTTATGTGTCTGTTACACGAATTATGCTTGGAGACCCTGTAGAAAATGGGAAAGTGCATCAGCCCACACTGTATCTCACTTGACTGTGGGTGAAAGCATTGGAGTCCTGCCCTTTGTTCAATGCAAAGATGGGATGTGACTCTTAATAAATTTTTGTGGCTGTTCAGGTAAGGTTTTAACACTGTAAAAAACCTAACTGGCTTAGTTCACAGATTTCAGTGGGGATGAATCTTACAGTCCTAACCTATGCAACTGAAGGAGGCATCATACCTTCATACCAGCTGCACAGTTTCCTTCAACTAAATTTATAATATTCCTGTCCAGAAACCTGAATATTCATATGAAAGTGTGCATAGATGTCTTTGTGTCATGTACATACATTAAAATGCGTCTTTATACTACACATACATGTAAATGTTTCTTTATAGTGTACACACATGCACTTTTTTCCAAGGCACCCTCTCAGTACAAAATAGCAGCGTGTTCATTTCATTCCACTTCTTCCTAATCTAAAACAAACAAACAAACAAAAAATCTATAACCCTTCTGTTACCTACCTGTTCAGTAAGACCATTTTTGTTTTTCTAAACTCTGATGGCAAATGGTAGTCATCATCATACAGAAAACAGCAAAGGACCATATGATGCCTTTCTCTTTTTTCTTTCAACCAAAACTTCTAGTAATATCAATGGAAATTTGACTTTAGTTTTATCCCGTAAAGTCCTGCAGAACTTCAAAGAGCATTTCCCTTGTAAAACATTATAGCATGTATTGTTTTGCATGAATAAAGCGTTTTGCCTTCCAAAGTTGTGTGCCTGTGCACTGATGTATCCAGGAGAAATGACTGATTGCATTGTATGCAGTTAGGTTTCATACAGTGGTAATGCTCTCATTTTATAAATCATCAGGTCTTCTATATATTCGAGTTTTATACATTTCAGTAAAAGTAGGATGATCAATGATTCTGCTGCTAGAACAGTGCCATTCAGTAGATTTCCAATGATTTTTTTTTTTCAATCAGAAGAGAAGTGTTGTGTTTGTAGCTGCCTTAAAGAGAAGCTCAGATTGCACCTATTTTTTTAAAGTGAACTTTCAGTCCTGCAGAAACAAGCTTTCTACTACAGGACAAAATCCTGCCCACCTTCCAGTATACAAAATTTACTGATCCTATGCCAAATCCACTCTAAACACAGGAAATTCTCCTATTAAATTCAGTGCATATTGGGATCGGGGTTTTACACAAGATTAATCCCGGGAGGAAATGGTGCTCTAAGCTGGTCTAACTTTGTTCCTGCCACAGCCAGGGAAAACACGCACAGGCAGCTCCTAGTACAGTTAGGCCAGCATCATATATCTGCTGACTTGACCTGCAGAGACATTGGAAAACCCCATTTTAGAAGTGAAAAGCAAGCTCTGTGCAAGCTACCTAATACACCACATTTAATGTCCACTGATTATATGTGTGTTAGAGGTATGACTTTGGATTTACTTCACAAAGGCAGACTTTGGATTTACTTCACAAAGGCATTTAAAACTGTAGCTTACTTAAAAATACAATCAATTAAACTACATAATAGATGAAGGGTAGCAGCATAAAATTTTCAGGCCAGATATACTGTTCTCAGACCTGGTGTAATGTGCACATTGTTGGGATCTCTGCTGTGCCCAGGCAGAGGGCATATATATCTCATTGCTCCGAAAGCAGCAAATTTCTTGGCACTGTTCACAACCATAGAAGACACATGAATCACATTTGGTACCTCATGGAAAACATGTAAATGGCCTTCTTTTATCAAGCACGGTAAACACATTCTGCTTCACATGAAACAGAAATGCTCTTCACATGAAACACAAATGTAAAAAATGATCATAATTGATTAAAACATTTCCCCTAAGCCCACCCACTAAAGCCCTAAACACGTCAGTGTGTTATAGGAAGATTAGTGTTTTACAAGGTGATTCTTTTAAAATGCAGTATTTTTTTTTAATTCTAAATAATGCAACAGCACACGTATTATAGTACTATCAAGTAGTATCATCTTCTCCTTCATCCAGGGCATAGTTGAGCTTTATGACTGTGCTGATAAAATCACCAAGCTCTACAAAATCTGCAGTGATAATATTCACACCACTTTCTCCTGGTTTCTGAGTTCGGACCCACTGCATCATTGCAGGAAGAGCCCTAAGGAAAAAACAGGAACAAAAATTACTCTTAAAGCAGAAAGACAAATGCATTGACACAGGATTTACTAACAGTGATTCCCATTGATCTTACTTGGTTTCTAAGGGAATTGTGAGAAAGGACACAGGTTACTGCTCAGGCTTTTTGAAAACCCTTCTTTTTATAATTATCATTCTCTATGGAAATAGTATGTTGATTGCATTTCAACTTCTCCATAGAAAAGAATGTAAGGAAGATCGCACAGACTCACAGTAATTATGGATCTTGTCTGGGGACAAGGCCACAGACTAGATACCTTTTTGGTATCATCTGGCCATATGACTCCAAGGGAATTGTTTATGGAAAAAGAAGTAACAAAGAACTTAAGCCATTTGCAAAACATTTTTGATACATTCAAGGAAACACTGAAAATAATATTCTGGACAACAGTAGACCAGCCATGATTTCTGCAGTGTAAATGCAGCATATACTGAATGCCCTTTCTTTCCCAGTATTAATATCCTAACCATGAAACATACTTAATCATAAACCAGTGGTTAGTAACCGAAATAAAAAACATCACAGCCATATCAACTTTTTTCTAAGTGGTATATCTTTCTTATCGCAGACTTAGCATGGGAATACTGGGGTGTAAAAGATGGCTGCCTAACTGAGTTCATGAGTATAAAGAAATTTTTCTGACACCATGAAAATATAAACTAATGATCACAAGAAGCATCTAAGGGAAAATAAAAGGCTTCCAGTGCTGCTGAGGAAGTCAAGCAGCAAGATCCAGTTTTCAGAAGACATTAGTTAACTGAATTCCAAAAAAATAAAGCATAGATTTTTGAGAGAAAGCCTGTTTTTCAGAGAAAGGGGAAAGGACCATTGGAACAAACTCCTAACAACTGTGGCAAACTCTGTAGCACTTAAAAAGTCTTTAAATCAAGATTGGATATAATTCCAAAAATACATTCTCAGTCAACCTCAGGCTGTTGAGTTAAATAAAGGAACCTATTGACTGCGCAAGGCTACAGTCAGTTTAGATGAACATTGTGCTCTCCCTTTGCTCTAAAATCTGTAAATCTGTAATTCCATGCAGCAGCATGTAGTACAGACTTTTTCACAGATGCAAGGTACATGTAAAATGTTGGTCTGACAGTAATTTAAATCAAGTTGAACATGCTGAACCTAAATCTGCTACCAAAAGCTTTTAGAAAACAGATCTAAAGAAAACAGAACTATTAGCAGACACAGATTGTACGTATCAGGGGCCACCAGAATCCATAATTTTTTAAAACAAATTTGTACAGAAAAAAAGCCAAGCAGTTATAATTAGCCCCCTCTATGATTCTGCAGAATAATGCACATTAAGGTTTTGCTTTACCATAAGATCCATGTTTAAGCCCACCAGCACATTCTATTTCACTCATTGATTCAATATGACTGAAGCATATGTATGTATACACATCAGCTCACAAAACTGAACTTAAGCATTCTTCTGTCTAAGAATCCAGCCAGTATATTTAGATTTATGCTTATGTAATCCTGAAAAGTTGTGCTCCTTGGAGCTGTAGCAAGCACAGGTCAGGTGTTAAATACCTCACAATGCCTAGACTGCTTGAAAAGATATGTGAGCAACCGGGACCAGAACAGATCTCAGCAGAACAGCATATAATACCAAGGTGATAAAAGACAGCTCAGAGCAGTTGAAAACAACACTGCTTCTTCATATGCAAAAGATACTACATGAACGCTGACAAAGAAAAAAGACTGAACTTTTAAGATAGCAGTATTTTGCCATTGCTTTTGTCTTTAGTATCATCCTATTTAAGCTCAAACAGTTTCAGGCTAAAGGTAAACTGATTGATTGTAGACAGGCACAGATTTTGTCTTCCTTTCTTCTGCATAAGTTAATACCTTTCGAGCTTTTACCCCACCTTGAGGCATAATTAACTTCTTTTGTTGTCCTTTATTTGCTCTGAAGCTGGTTCTGATGCAATTCTGTCCTCAGACCATACAGTTTCCTGTCTATACACTCAGTGTTGTAGACTGAAATAGTGTTTTCTTTTTCCTACTGTGTTCTTATTAAGCCAGCCTTTAACAGATAGTCATGCCTCCTTTTGATTAGTGGTTTATCTTAAACTCAGTTTGCCCTGACATTTCATCTCCAGTTAGGCTTGGTAGTTAAATGTGTTATTTACATTTTATTAATACTTCACATAGGACACAGTGTCAAGACTCTTTGCTCATACACAGATTGTTAGATAGACACGGAAATCTTTTGTTCACAAGACTAAAGAGCATTCAAAGACAAGTCAAAAAGTGAATTAGATTATCCACAAAAAGCTTATTTGAATAAGAAAGTCAAATAACATAATCCTGTTAAAAAAATACCAGAACAAAAGAACACTTTTACCTTAAAGATTTAATCTAGGCTATATTCTGTTTGTGACAGAAATTCATAGAAAAAAAACCAGAGATTTTCATCCTCCTATAAAGTCATATTGAAAGTGGATTACATCAATGACTGTAAGAAACCACACATTGCTCAGTTTCAGTACAAATATTCACACATTCACAATAATTACTAGAAAAAGCCTGCTTTAACATTCCTCAGGGTGTCTTTGCGGTACCAGCACAAACGTTGTTCACCCTTCTTCGTAATTTCCAGTCTCTGCATGCCTCAAACTAGTGATTGTTCTCATTAAGGTTTTAGTCAAAGGAACACAAACCATGCTGTGTAGCAGCCACCTACATGACTGTGCTCACAGAAACCCAGTAAATACCACAATCTTCGCAGATATTCTTGCCATGTTAATAAGAAATGATGCTGTGCATGAGCATATGTAAGCTTTTCAGCTTGCAAACCCTGATACCATCACTGCCTCTGTGTTAGGCAGGTCCTGGCTTTCTTATGGAGGATGCTGCTGCCTGCACTTAAGGGTCTTACTGAATCTCTGGCACCAATGATTCAAATCCCAACCCAGCAAGGTTCTAAGGACAGCCCAGCCATGTGACTACAGGCCACACTTGCAGATACTCAACGTTAGTAATGTTCCTGACAGGAGAGGAGGGCTAGCAATATTAGCAGGGAAGGGAGGGGAAAGCCAAAGTACTGGGGACTTGAACAGTGACAAAGAAAGATGGGACCAGCACATTACCTGGGTTAGACTGTGGATTGCGATCAGTGATCTTGGTGAAAATTTTTCTGTCCTGAAGGAATATACAGACTGTATCATTCATTTTCACTGAATGGGAACTAGAAGATACCAGACTGCTGCCCCACACACTCGTAGGCAAGACAGCACAGGGAAGAAAGAGATGTGACTGGACATGATGTGGAAGGACCTTATGGAAAGGCTGTGGTCCAGCCCCAGATGCTGTACCGCTGCACCAGAGGCCAGATCCACCACCCACACCGCCAGGCAGGCTCTCTCAGGGGCTCCTGGACCCGTCACGAAGTTTGCATGAGAAGAGGGAGACCTACCTATAATGGACAACACAGTGTCATGCAGGTGTTTAACACAGTTACATTTCTTCCGAGAAAAAAGCTTCTAACTGTAGGTGACACTACACTAAGTCAGCCAGAGGTACTAATCATTTGGGCATGGCTTGGGTATCAGGATGGCTTACCTCATGCATGCAAACATGCTCTGCTTCTCCATTTTCAGCAATTTTTTTTGAGGAGCCATTTACTTTCTCATACAGCTTTGCTAAACTGATTCTTATTTACAATCCAGCAAAATCTAGGCTCAGACTTGACTGTTATTTTATTACCTCTATTTTTCCTGTTCTGTTTCCTTGCTCATAGAAACAAAAATGTGAGCAGATTTCCTTCTAAGTTTTTCACTTCTTTCAGGAACTATCTTCTGATGCATTAAAGAACTCAGCTGAGAAACAATTCCCTAAACTAAAAAACACCCACAGCCCTTTTCAAGGCTATTAGAAGTTTCTTTTTTTTTTTCTTTTTTAATCTATCAAAGATCTCAAGTGGACTTCATGATATTAAATTTTGTTTTAAAAACAGTAATTAAATATTCAAGTAGCCTCAGTTTATGCAGCAGAACTGTGAGTCCCATTACAAGCTTTCAGAAAGAAAAGATGACCTAATGCATTAAAATTTGCTTTAAAAATCTTATATCTGAGAGTGTAGTGACAGGGTGAGGATTTTATGATTTTAAACTGAGAAAGGGTAGATTTAGTCTAGATATTAGAAACGATTAGATTTAGTTTAGATACTAGATATTAGAAAGAAATTCTTTACTGTGCAGGTGGTGAGACACTGGAAGAAGTTGCCCAGAGAAGTCATGGATGTGCTCTCCCTGGAAACATTCAAGGCCAGACTGGATGGGGCTTTGGGTAACTTGATGTTGCTCAAAGTAGAAGGTGTCCTTGCTCATGGCAGGGAGGTTTGAAACCAATAATCTTCAAAGTCCCTTGCAATACAAACCATTATATGATTCTATGATAATCAGTTCTCTCTTTGGAGATTACATAGGAGAGAAACATCTCTTATTTTCATAAACAGTGCAAGGCTTAAGCTATGAAGATGGAGGGGAACAGAGAGATTTGTGCGCTGTGTAGATGTCATTCCTTTCAACCTTTTGTGGACCAAACAAAAGACACAGAAGTGTGAACACTCATTTACACAGATGCCTGCACGTGGCACATTTTACCTTCTTGAAACAGTCTGTCGTCCTCTCAATTTCACACACAAATCTGACCATTCAAGAAATGCCAAGAAATTCATAGAAATGACAGTAAGTATAGACTTACTGCATATGAAGAATATGACCTGGAACTTATTCCACTGCCTGTGAAACAGAAAACCTCTGCTCTATATAAGAAAACATCTATCACCAATCAAGCTAATAGATACTAGTTTGAGGGGTTTTATCTCCCTATCTTCTAGTTCTTTAAAAAAATAATTATGATTTATTCATACACTCATTACATTTGAATCACTGTACTAAACCACTCAAATCAGGTGTTAAGAGTTGGCTGCAGAGCAGGAACTGCTTTATCAAAGGTGTATTTAGTAACCAGGTTGAGCTCTGTGCAACCTGATCTAGATGAAGATGTCCCAGCTCACTGCAGGGGGATTGGACTAGATGACCTTTACAGGTCCCTTTAAATCCAAAACATTCTATGATTCTGTGATTCTCATCACACTGCTGTCATTGCCACCTAAGGGTTTTGCAACCTTGCTTTTTGCCACCAGTGCCTCAGCCCATACTGCAGGCTGCATGGGTTGTCACACACCCACTAGCTCCTCCACAGCTACTGCTTCATCTCACCCGAGAAGAGGAACAAAGCTGCTCATCATCTTTTATACATTTTTTGGCTTCTAACTCTGGACTCAACAGCTAAACCAGCTTGGTTAATCAGCTGGATCCCAGGTGCAATATGCTCCCAAAGAGTATCATGGGCATTGCTGTGAACCATTTACCAGGAGCAGTCTCCCCTGAGCTTTTCCTTATTCCTTCCACTTGCTTTCCTCACCACCCAGAATTAACTAGCCCGAAGCATTCATATGATAAACCTTACATTATTCCAACTATAATTATGCCAAATAGGGTTCCCAGGAGATACTATGGAATAGCCACTTACCTTTCATAGTGGGAAATGTTTGTTCTGGCTGCAGCTAGGGGAGACATGCTAACCAGGCTATGCTCCTGCCAAAGTGGTCTCACTTCAGGAAGATTTGTCCCTTAATACAGACTTCTCTGACTCCTCAAAAACTACTGGGGCCACGAATGAATACTGCAAGAGTGCTTACTTCCCCATCAGTAGACCATGGCTTCCCATCTGCCTCAAGACTAGACTGTTCCAGGGGCTCCCACAAGCAACCTAGCATGGACAGAAACACTGTGCCATGTGGTCATGTCCTACCTACAGTGACAAACCAAAGGACATGGTGGGTTAGCTAGCAGCCCTGACATTCTCCCACAGAAGGGGGACTGGGAGGAATCTACTAATGAGCTCTGTTCCTCTTTCAAAAAGTGATAGAACCCATCTTAAAAGCAATCAGCTTTGTCACTCCTGCTTTTCCAGCTCTGCTGAAAAACTTCACTGCTCCAGCAGCAGGGAGCCCTTCTCTCACTTCCAAACTAGATTTATTTAGTCAGTGTGTATAACAGTTGCTCTTGTGAGAACAATGGCCTTTAGCCTAAACTGTTCTTTCCCCTTGCTGGTGTTTATTCTTCTGTTAAAGACAGTAACCACATTGCCTCTCAGGCTTCATTGTGCTACGATCAACAAGACAAGGTCTCCTGATGTCTTCAGCAATTCATTCCTTGGTTATCCCAGTTAGAAGTCCCTATCTACCTGAATGTATTCAATTCTTACATCTTTTATAAAAACATCTTCCCCAACGATATCAGGAATCACAAAGAAAGCTCCAAGAGAAATCCTGACAATTCAAATACTGGATGAAAAACTAACCTCCAAGCTTTATGCTGAATATAGCAGAACTCAACATAAAGATAAGTGGGATTGACATAGTTGCTTTAGCCAGCTCCCAAGGGCTTGTCATTAAGATAACAGTGATACAGTTCAGTTACTGCAAAGGAATCCATGGGAAGCAATCTGGTAGATATTTCTGTTGACCTTTAAACCACCCTTTTTAACATACATCACTGGCAGATTTTGTAATCAAATGCTAGTATTTATCTTTCAACTAAAGCTTATAGCCAACAGTCTTGAGGTGTCTAGATGATGCACCATAACAGTGGCAACATAACATGACTGACAGCAGAATTCAGATGAATCATAAAGTGGAGTCAGACTCTTTCACGTTGCATAGTCCCAAATATACTAACTCTACACCACATCGACCACATGTTATCCACTTTGACTTCAAATAATTTTATATTTTAAAGGGAGCAGTTTTGTTAGTTTATTTTTATGTAAAGAGGTTGAGCTTTCACAGAGAAAAAAAATAAAAACAATGTCTGACTTATTTTTCCAACAAAAAAGTATAAGTCCTGGAGAAGTGCCACAGTATTACTCAGATATCTGACAGTTTCTCCCTGAAGAACTCTGTCCTTCTACATTATCATGCATGTAAATTATTATTGCTAATAGAATTTCTGCTTTGCTTGGCCAGTGTATTCACTGTACAACTAAATTAAAATGAACATTAGGAATGCAACAAAACTATGACATTGTCTGAAGATTGTCACTCAATCAACAGTAATTATGGTGATGCAAGCAAAGGCTGAGTACTTCAGTGCTAGACACCCATTGTGGTATTAAATAGATCTGGCCTAAAACCAAGATACACTGTTCTGTGAGAAACTCCACCATTTCAAAATGTGATTTTTTTTCTGAATTAGAAAGCAAATAAAAACATTGGTCTTTCTCATCACATAAAGTACAAGACCTAGTTCTGAATACAAAAATGAAAAGCTGTGAATATAGAAACAACATTAAAAATTGCAATTAACACTATAATATAAATCTGAAGAAGACAGAATTAATAGAAGTACAAAGTTGAAATGTTTTGGCATAAACCGTTTTGTTAAAATATACTTCTTCCTGGAGAAAGACACTGAAAGATGCATTCCTGAAAGAAAAACATAGACTTAAGATACCTGCAGTTTTCAATAAACAAGCAGCACCGATGGCAAAAAGAACAAACTGTTTTATAATTGCTGGGTTGAAACAATTTATGTAAACATGCACCTACTGTCACATCTAACACAACTAACAACTGTAGACCAAAAAGGAAATAAAATATTAACAAAACCACCACCGATGTGATCACAAACTAGCTTCAAAACCAAAAATGTCTTGATGATTTGGCAGCTCTTATGGTTCTGATCAGCACTAAAAGTAGGCAGACATTGTAAGAAGTCTCATATTTCCAGTAATACTGGTAACATCTGCGTTGATCTCATGTTTTATTTAATGAGAACTCCACATTGATGAACTAGGGTTGCTACACCACAAGTGAAATAAACCACATCACAGACTATCAGGGAAAAGGTAGACCAAAAAATGCATTATATTGCTTTTAAAATGTAGCAAGGGATTGACGATAATGCACCAACAATAAACAAAAATCCTCCTGGAGTGAAGCCAGATTAGATATTTGGTTGAGATATGCCATAACAAAGATGTCAGAGAATAGTTTGGATTGAAAGAGACCTTTAAAGGTCATCTAGTCCAACCCCCCTGCAGTGAGCAGGGATATGTACAACTAGATCAGGTTGCTCAGAGCTCCATCCAACCTGACCTTGAATGTTTCCAGAGATAGGGCAACTACCACCTCTCTAGGCAACTTTCACCACCCTCATCATAAAAAAAAAAATTCTTACTTGTATCTAGTCTTAATCTACCCTCTCTTAGTTTGAAAACATTGCCCCTTGTCCTACTGCTACAGGCCCTACTGAGAAAAACTCTCCCCATCTCTCTTATAACCCCCTCTAAGTACCAAAAGGCCACAGTAAAGTCTCCCTGGAGACAGCTGGCCTGCTGGGCTGTGATTGCACATTGCCAGCTCATATCGAGCTTTTCATCTTCAAGTACTCTGAAGGCCTCTGCAAGGCTGCCCTCAATCCCTTCATCCCCTAGCCTGTATTGATACTGGAGATTATCTTCACGCAGCTGGAGGACCTTGCACCTGGCCTCACTGAACTTCATGGGTTTCATACTGGTCCTTTTGTCCAGGTCCTTCTGGATGACATCCCTTCTGTTTTATCGACTGCCCTAATCAGCTTGGTGTCATCTGCAAACATGCTGAGTGTGCCCTTGATCCCACTGTCTATGTCATTGAAGAAGCTATTGAACAACACTGGTCCTGGTATGGACCCCTGAGGGTCACAACCTGCCACTAAACTCCATTGACCACTACTCTCTGGACTCTACCACCTGACCAATTCATCATCCATCAACTACACCATTCGTCAAATCCATATCTCTTCAATTTAAAGAGAAGGATGTTTCAAAGGACCATGTCAAAGGCCTAAAGAAGTCCAGATAGATTATATCCATAGCTCTTCCTTTGACTACTGGTGTAGTCAGTCCATCAGAAAAAGCCACTTGATTGGTCAAGCAGGACTTGCTCTTTGCAAAGCCACATTGGCTGTCTCCAGTTGCCTGCCATTTCTCCATGTGCCTTAACATAGCTTCCAGGAGGATCTGTTCCATGATATTCTCAGGCACAGAGGAGGCTGATAAGTCAGTAGTTCCCCAGGTCTTCCTTGCTACCCTATGTAAAAATGTGTACAATATTTCCCTTTTTCCAGTCTCAGGGGACTTCACCTGACTGACAGGACTTTTCAAGTATCATGTAGAGTGGCTTTTGTGGCATTAGGGCAACTCCATCAGACAATTTCCTAAGCACTCTGGGATGTGTCTCATCAGGTCCCATAGACTTACATATGTTCAGTTTCCTCAGGGAGTCTTGAACCTTATTGTCTCTTACAGTGGAAGAGACTTCGCTCCCCTTGTCCCTACCTTGCAGCCCATCCACTTGGGAGGTGTGGGAAGAGAAATTGACAAGAGAGGCCATTCCCTCCTCCCTCACCATGATACTGTTGTCATGCTGGACCACTCCACTCCATTGGCGCAAGGAAACAGACATATCACAGCCATGCTCTGAGTATGAGACTCCCTGCACTCCTCTTGGACAACAGAGACTGAGCTGCACATTCACCACAGAACTGCTGCAATCCTCTTCCTCCCACAGACCTCTTAGAGCACATGCTGATGAAGGTCAGACTCAGCTGAACATCTGCCTTATATCAAGTGTCAAAGACCAGTCAGAGACCTTGCATACCTTCACCCAATGCTAACTGAGGGGGAGATCTGCTAGACAGTACACCCTCTGTCAGTGTGACCCAAGGCACTGGTATATTGTGCATCACTGGACACATTATTAAAGAGATGACGTGTTCACAAGTAGGGGCCTGGAGAAAAATAACCACCACTTAAAAAAAAAAAAAAAAGAAGCAGATGTGAGTCTGCATTTCAGAAGAGACATAAGAGACATAAAGAGACAGAGAAAAGCTGCGCAGCCAGTATGGTCAGTGCTGGCTGTAAGCAGGAGAGAAGCCCAGAAGGTTACTGAGAGGGAATTACAGTAACTGAGCCTTGTGGTCAGTCCATCCAATGCATTATTTTCAGTTAATAGAGAATAAAAGAAAAAATCTTGCCTGAGTTGGAAAATATTTTTCAAATCACAGCCAATCTATAACTTTCATGAGAAATAGACTAAAAGAAAAAAACATCCTAGGTGTTCATCCTGTGGATTACTACTTCCACAATTGCTCCTCAGACTGCAGAGCTCCAAGGAGGGAGATTTCCACCAATATAAAACTGTTAAGTTGGATTTATGTTTCTTCTGTTCCTGTGCAACCAGACAGTAATAGCACTGAAACGCTGTCTGATGGAGAGAGGGAGCCAGCAGCGAACGCCATTAGAGGAGACAGATCATTATCAGCCAAATGCTCTCTGAGCTGAGATTAGCAATAGGCTCAGAATAACTTACTGTGACTGGTGTAAGAGCAGCACACGAACACGGCTCACATTTCCAGTGCCACAGTGGCGACCTTGATCACTCCTCTCAGCTGACCACTGTCCTAGACCTTCTGCAAAAGATGCTTAACAGATTGACAAAACTGGGTGCAGACACTTGTCATGCCACGTGCTCATACTCTTCTGAGAAACAGCATTGGTCTTAGATGACACACAAGTACCTTGATGACCCTCCAGCAATGAGATTCAGGCTCACTTGCCCAGCACCCCAGGACAGCCTGAAATGGCATCTCTAGACGTGAAATATCCTTTCCTAATTCCTCCTAGTAGCAACTTTAAAGGCTGATGGCAACACTCTGGTTTGGGGTTTAATTATTTCATATTAATGGTCCAAATCCTAACCATCACCACGCATGCAGCCAAAACAGAAATGAAACTTGCTGGGCTGACTGCTTGCAACAGCCCAGAGGAAAAAAAATTAAAAACAAATAAAAAAGTGTACATGGGAGAAGAGAGACGGTGAAAGGCGATCGTAGCCGCACACAGTCAACAGCTCAGCTGAGATAGCAGGGAAGGGCAGTGAGGATTTGTGTCCTCACTGCTTCAGCCTTTTCCTCAATCAAAAGCAGGGAACAGGTGTGGCCCTGTGCTGGGAACACAAAACAGTGGAAAAATCACAAAGCTAAGTACTGCTAATAAACAAAAAGTGACCAAAGCACAAGCAGAAGCTAGGCATAAGCCCAATGGTCTCTGCTGCCATGGCACCAAGGAAGAATGTGGAGCATGGTGGAGGTTGCATGGCACCCTTCTTCCACTTACCACCTACAATACTGCTGACCAGAGCAGTTACACCTAGAATAAGAAATGTTTTGTGCAAAAGACAAGTAACAGTTTGACCAGAAGGACAGATGGCTGGACCATGGTCCCATACAGTCTTTGCAGCACTCTGCACAGTAGTACATAACAAGGTATAAGCACTGCCTCATTTTTGTACATAATTTAGGGGGATGAGAATTTGACACCATCTGGCAGGAACAGATTTACAGATTTGTCCTTTTTCCCCCAGAAAGGGATGTCTTTTGGTAAGAGTTGTGACCTCAGACATGCCAAGTGCTTCCCCAGGAAATCAAGATTGTGATTGCAACAGTATTTTAATGCTATAATTACTCTGCAGTTCAGTAATTTACCACCTGCAATCTTAAAGAATCTGTATACCTTGCATACAAATAAACTGTCCTATTTGTGTACCTGAGTGCTTCTTGGAATGCAGCTTGACATACAGTAGACAGGCTGTTTGGGTACCTGGTGTCAGGTCTATAGTCGTGGCAATAATTGGCCTATTAAGACATAGGTTAGTATGTCCCAAGCCCCTCTAATGCCTGAGGACTGGCTAGAATACAAGGGGATTTATCTCTTACCGAATGTATTTCTTTCTAGATTTGTCCATCACTAAATGCAACATTAAATTGGCATAGTTGGCAGGAGTGACATGGACAAACTACTGCAGAAACACAATTTCACACCCTCCCAGGCAAGGACAGAATAGGACTAGAAATTTCGGAACAAAGTAGTTTAGTGAATAGAACAAAGTAGGAGTTGAGAAAATAAAACCAAAAAAAGCTAAAGGCCTTATTTGTGCAGTTTTGGGGGATTGTTTATCTTGTGTGCAAAAAGAAATCAAAATGTCCCCATGCCCTGAAAAGATTGCAGATGTAGAAAATACAACTCTGAAGTCAGGGAATAAGATACTTGAAATATCATTGGCTTTTGAGAAGGAGACATTGGGGAAATTGGAAAAATTAGTAGATGCTCTTTAAAGTAAAAATGAGGCTCTTTAAAGTAAAAATGAGCAATTAGAAAAATTACTGGCTGCAGCTAAGAGACAAAAGAAACAGCTGCAGGAATATTTAGATAAATTACTTGATGAAATTCCACATGGATCGCTCTCTAATTCAGTTTGGCACATCCGTAAGGAAGTAGTACACTGTGAAGATTCCGAAACATGGGATGGGGACAGTTGGTATGACGATAACTATCTAGAGGAATACCCGGCTCTATCCCAGAATGAGTACAAATTTGGCCATTAATTAAGACTGAAATTGCTGATGAGGGGGATGGAGAAGCCTACACTACCTATGTAGTGTCCTCTTCTCCCCCACTGAAGTCACTAAATTGTAGAAAAAATATTCCAGGCCCCCAGAGGAATCAGAGACAGAGTATATGTGGCAGATTTCCCTCGTGGGTGGAGATCAGGTCTTGTCGAGTAAGGAAGAGGCAGAAGGATATTTGGGACCTGGAATGTTTTTAATTACTGCCCCTGGTAACCACAATGATTCACTGCCTATCCAGGCCACTTATTGAACTTGAGGCACAGACCCACAGGAGAGAGAAGATCCTCTTATCACTAAGAGTTCGTGGTTCTCAGATCTGGCAGCTTTTGTGCGAAAGGCAGTGTGTATAGAAGCAACGAGAGGGATGACTTACAGACATGGCCACTGTTAGCCCTATTGATCCAGCAAGGTTAACACCTTTCCTTCATGGCCTCTTGGATGAGCCTAAAGCTATAAATTTATTAGGGATGACTACGCCCTTGTCCCAGTCCAGAATTGTGAATGTGAGGCAATATCCTCTTACTGCAGCACACAGTCTGTGATGGGGTGGTAACAGACTTGGAAAAAGGAGGTATTACCATTTGCATGCACTCCCCCTATAACTCTCCTGTCTGACTGGTGAAAAGCCAAATGGATAGGCTTACAATTGATTTTAGGCAACTGAACGCCAGTATCACACCTTTAGTTGTCACTGTGCTAACTCCTGTGGAGCAGATATGAAAAGAAGAGAATGTGATCATCTCGGGACCTTTCTGTGTCAGTGCACTGTTTGTGAACCCAGTTTTGGACCCACAGTTACAGCAGTAATTGGCCTGTCTATTAAGAGAGAAATTCAGTAGCTCCTCTAGTCTCTGGGGACTGGCTAGAACACCAGGGGATTTATCTTTTACCAAATGCCTCTGTTTCCAAATTTATACATCACTAAATGCATCACTCTGTTGTTGGCTTTCCTCTGGTAAGCAGCAAAACCAAGCCAAACTGTAGTAACAGCTCTGAGAAAAAACCTGCTCACAAAGAGGCAAGTTGCTCTGCAATATCCACTTAAGCCTTGATAAACCAGGCAGTGAACACACTGGCTAATACAATCCCTTCCCAGTTGTCCAAGCAACACAGTACACTACCATATCTGTAAGAATTATTTGGATTACGGCATTGCCTCAAAGCTGCAATTTGAACAGGTCTCACTGGAGAAGAGGAGAAACTATTTTCAGACTTCAAAGTGTGTAAGTCCAGGGAGGAAGGAAATAAAGATTTGTGGCTGTCCCCTTCATTTTCCAGTAGCAAAATTGAGGAGCCCACCACCAAGATCTGACTTCATTCTTGATTTACTATACAACAGTGTTTTCTGGCACAACTGAGAGCACCACAGCGTTCTTTGAAAGATGAAGTTAAGCAGGTTTTAATACCCCACATCACAAAACAAATGATGGTAACGTTCCTCTTTTGTACTACCCCTCAGAAAAGAAAAAAATGCGTTGGGAAAGTATCTGCATATCACCATGGCTCCTACTCTACTCTAACCACTCAATGTCCTTCATACCTTAACATGATTTTATGATATAATGCATTCTGGATGACAGTTCCTTAGCTACAAACACTCTCAGATAACAGCTACAATATTAAAATCTCACCAATGGTCAAATCCCACTGTATGATCATCCAGTGTCTTAAAGATATGTCTTTTGTTATTTTCCTTAATGTCCAAGACAAATACTGAAGGACATTTTACTCTAACACGCTATGCTCTAGCAACTGTACAGCCTAAGACAATACATGCAATATTTTCATCATAGTTAAAAACTCTTGTTACAATCTCTGATGACAGAAACTTTGTATCTTATCCCCCCTGCTCCCCCAGAAAAAGGAAAAAAGATAATCACAGAATCAGAGAATATCCTGAGTTGGAAGGGATCATCTAGCCCAGCTCCTGTTCAGGCACAGGACAACTCCATAGTCATACCATGTGCCTAAGTGCCTTGTCCAAATGCTTCTTAAATTCTGTGAGAGTAGGGGCCATGACAGCCTCCCTGGAGAGCCTGTTCCAATGCTCCACCACCCTCCGGGTAAAGAAGCTCCTCCAAATATTCAATCTAAATTTCCCCCAGCACAGCTTCATGCCATTCCCCCATGTCCTGTCGCTAGCCACCAGAGAGAAGAGATCAGCACCCACCCCTCCCTCTCTGGTGAGGAAGTTATAGACAGCCATGAGGTCTCCCCTAAGTCTCCTCCAGACTGAGCAGACCAAGTGCTTTCTGCCTTTCCACGTAAGACTTCGCCTCCATTCCCTTCACCATCCTTGTGGCCCCCCTCTAGACACTCTCCAACAACCTCATGTCCTTCTTGTACTGTGGCACCCAAAACTGCACACAAGAAAAAAATAATCCTGGAAGAAACTGAAATTATGAAACATTTGCCCAGGAATAAAATGGTAGAGAAAAGATCATTAAAATGAGGTGAAACATTTCCAGGCTTTAAGAACAAAAGAAATAATCTTTATGTTGTATTAAACCAGCATCTTTTAAAATGACAATGGCCTCATAAGAAAGAATTGCTTTGTATCCCACAGGCATTCCTGGATTCCTAGGGAACAAAATTATCATCTTTGTTTAATAAAAGAACACAGGCATTTTTATAACCTATGCAGGTTCTACATCATACCAAAGGCAGTACATCACCACGACCTTTGGCACGACTGTCTTCCCTAATTACAAGTCCTCTTCTACTCCCTTTATTCCAGACGTTTCTTTTGTACAAATGTGGCACCAGGTTGCCAGGATCCTCTGCATGCTTTGCCCCAACACAATTCTGGCTATAGCCTGCATGTCTAACTGCTCATTCAGTCCACAAAGCATACTTGTTTGTAAGCACAGGGAAGCATTTAATAATACAAATCACAGGCTTGGTGTACATTCTGACAACAGGTCCCAGAGGCTTTCTGTAGCTAAAGCTTCCTTAGCCTGTCATCCAAGCAGAAGTACCCACTGCAGAAGTTGAGAATATGCAAGTGACTTCTCTAGAGAGACTGTGGATGCATTCTTTTAAGATTACAATTTAAAGCTTTCTAAGACTTTGAAAATCCTGATAATTGCTTAAATCTATCAAGAATGATGCAGCATATGCAACAGAGTTTTTAAGAGCTTACAGAAATTTTTGACAATTTTTATCCAGAATCCTACCACTCCAGGACAACAGGAGATTAATAATTCAAACTCCCAAACAAAGAGACTGCATGTTAGCTAGTCCAGAACTGCCCAAGTCTCCCATTAAAAATTGACAAGGATATGACTATAGATCTGATTATTCAGATAGCCCTAAAGGCTTGCAGCATTAAAATGTTAATAAAACTTAGAAACATAGAAGTTGTCATAGCTATTGAGTTTGTATTTGGTTGAGTTTATATTAAATGTCTTTGCATGACATCAAGTCATCAAAAGCTTAAAAGCCACCCTGTGAATGAACCTGGATTTAAACCTTGGAAGGGAAGTCAAGGATAATAGGAAGGGCTTCAAATACAGTGCAGGAAAAAGTACCACTAGAGGCAATGTAGGCCCACTGCTGAATGAGGTGGGTGCCTTGGTGACAGATGATACAAAGAAGGTAAGTTACTGTAAAAAAGGCAAGAAGGAGGTGCCAGGTAACTAGAGCCAACCTCACCTCCATCCCTGGAAAGGTGATGGAACAGTTTATCCTTGACTCTGTCTCTAGGCATATCAAGGCTAAGGGAGTCATTAGGAGCAGTCAGCAAGGGTCTACCAAGGAGAAAGTCATGTTTGACCAAACTGATAGGCTGATGAGGACATAACAGGGTGAATAGATGATGATAGAGCAGTGGATGTGGTTTATCTTAATTTAAGTAAAGCGTTTGACACTGTCTCCCACAGCATCCTTGCAACTAAACTGAGAAAGTGTGGTCTCACTGATTGGGTAGTGAGGTGGATTGTGAACTGGTTGAAGGACAGAAGTCAGAGAGTTGTGGTCAATGGGATGGAGTCTAGTTGGAGGCCTGTGTCTAGTGGTGTCCCTCAGGGGTCAGTACTGAGACCAGTACTTTTCAATACATTCATTAACGACCTGGATGAGGGAACAGAGTGTGCTTTCAGCAAGTTTTCTGATGACACTGAATGGGGTGGAGTGCCTAAAACACCGGAGGGTTGTGCTGCCATTCAGCGAGACTTAGACAGGCTGGAGAGTTGGGCAGGGAGAAATTTAATGAGATTCAATAAGGCTAAGTGTTGAGTTTTGCACCTGGGAAAGACCAACCCCACGTATCAGTATAGGTTGGGGACTGACCTGTTGGAGAGCAGTGAATGGGAGAGG
>VWZX01001254.1:100256-123287 GCA_013399015.1 Galbula dea | reverse complement strand
CTTCCCTCTAGGGCTTTGTCCCACAGTACTTTGGCCACCAGATCCCTGAAGCGATCAAAGCCTGCATGCACAAAGTCTGGGGTCATAAGCTTAGAATATATCCTCCTAGGTGCCCTGAGGGTCTTGAATTCCAGTACTTCATGGTCACTGCAGCCAAGGTTGTCCCTCAGCCTTATGTTGGTCACCAGCCTTTCCCTGTTGGTAAGAACAAGGTCCAGCATAGCACCTTTCCTAGCTGGTTTCCCTACCATTTGGAGAAGGAAGTTGCCATCAGTGCATTTGAGGAACATCCAAGATTGCTGGTGCCTTGCTGTGTTGTCCCTCCAGCAAATGTCAGGGTGGTTGAAATCCCCCACAAGGACCAGGGCCTGTGAACATGAAGCCACTTCTTCCTGCCTATGGAGGGCCTCATCTACTTGGCCCTTCTGGTCAGGCAGCCTGTAGCAGACTCCTACTCTAACAACACCTTCACCTGTCTTTCCTTTAATTCTCCAGTTCATCATCCTTCCCCAGGTGGAGCTCCATTGATTCCCCCTGATCACTGATGTAGAGGGCAACACCTCCTCCACTCCTCCCCTGCCTATCCTTCCTAAAGAGCTTGTACCAGTCTATTCCTACATTCCAATCATGGGAATCATCCAGCCAAGTTTCAGTAATAGCCACTATGTCGTGTCTTTCCAACAGCACAGTGGCCCTTAATTCATCCTGTTTATTGCTCAAACTGTGTGCATTTGCATAGAGGCACTTCAGTTGGGCTGGTCGTGTCAGCTTCCTAGGCGAACCCCCGATTCCCTTGGGGTGTCTTGGTGCATCATCTCTGGCTTGCCTCAGGGTAACAACTTGAGAGCTCTTAGTAGTGCTCCATCCTTCTGCCCCTGGTGTGCTACACCACTGTTTGTCACAGGCAAGCATGAGATTCTTGGCCTCTTCCCCCTTTAAATCTAGTTTAAAGCCCTATCAATGAGCCCTGCCAACTCCTGCCCCAGAATCCTTTTCCCTCTCTGAGACAAGTGCATCCCGTTTGTTGTTTGCAGCTCTGGTGCCTTGTATACTGAGCTGTGATCATAAAATCCTTTTCCTAGATGTCTAGATGTGGTCCCCAAAACTGCCATGTGCAGAACTGCTGGAACATTTGGATGGTAGAGAGGGCAGTTGCTTGATTGTGTTATTTTGATAATGTCTCACACATACTGCAGGTATGCTTGTCTTTCCTACTGTGGCCTCACTCCAGCTTGCTTTTGCTCACCAATCCTATACCTGATGGATTCTACTCTGTAATTTCAAACTTCTGGAAAGCTTTAAGTAACCATCACCATAGAGCCACCAAGATGATGAAGGGGCTGGAACATCTTCCTTCTGAGGAAAGGCTGAGGGAGCTGGGTCTCTTAAGCTTGGAGAAGAGGAGGCTAAGGGGTGACCTCATCTATACTTTTAAGTGTGTGAAGGGTGGGTGTCAGGAGCATGGAGTCAGGCTCTTCTAAGTGAAGCCCAGTGACAAGACAAGGGGCAGTGGTTGTAAGCTGGAGCATAGGAGATTCTGTGTGAATACACGCAGAAATGTTTTCCCAGTTCAGGTGTTGGGGCACTGGCACAGACTGCCCAGAGTGGTTGTGGAGTCTCCTTCTGTGGAGATATTCAAAACCCACCTGGATGCGCTTCTGTGTGAGCTGGTCTAGGGAATCCTGCTGTGGCAGGGGGGTTGGAGAAGATGATCTTTTGAGGTCCCTTCCAACTCCTAACATTCTGTGATTCTGTGATTAGATACTTTACCTAAACCTACCATAATGAAGTTTCCTTTATTCCTTCCTAAAATTGTATGTTACCTTCCCTTGCTGTCCCGTATTTATGCTCTGTTTCTGTAACTCAGCCTGTCTCCAGGGCCACATTAAGAAAATGGTAGAATTCTGAACTGGTACTGTCCAGGTTTAAAAAGACCAATCTCCTGTCACTATTTGCTAATGCCAGATTCATAAAGGAATTGCATGAGATCCTCAGGTTGCCTTATTACTTTTTGGAATTAGTAAACTGAGCCTTCCCTGTATGAGGAGTCTTTCTATGGAAAGGCTGAGAAGAGGCATTTACCTGCATTCCCAAGTAGATCTCTTGTTGAAGGTGATGGCACCTACATGGTCCTGACAGAAGAATTGAAATATCTCATTTTTACCAAAGCACCTGCAGTGTGAAGGTTGTTTAGAGGCAATATATGTGTAGTGTGAGAAAAAGGTCTTACTGGCCTCTAGGTAGTTCAGTTCCACTTGCAAGTTAATTCAGCTGGCCCTAACCAGATGTAGTTCAAACTGTGTGATGTCACCGTGCTCTCAATGTATTTGATTTTACCTTATACTGCACATAAAACTTACCTGGCATAGTCATCTGCCTTTCATCAGTCAGATACAGTTGCATAGGTATGCCTGAGAAAATCTGCTTAAGTCCTAGAAGTATAACATTTAAGTGTTAAAATATTTATAGTAATCATTCTTTGTTTTTAATATGTTCACTTTTTTCCAGATAAAAATATGGACTTATGAGGAGGGTGATGTGTTATCACTCAAAGTTGAAATGGAAGTGAAGGTACCATCACATCTAGCTTTCTCCCTTTTGTCTGACTTCACGCTCCGCCAACAATGGGACAAACATTTCTTGTAAGAACTTACCTTTTTTTAAGATTGTTCAAATCCACTGACAGCTAACCTTTCCTGATACAAATATTTTCTGAGATGTTGACACTTTTCTGCCTAATTAAGAAGAAATTGCTGTAACAAGCTGACGTTAAAGATTCATTAGTTGAAGTAGGAATTGGGGATTTTTACCTTAAAAATAAAACTTCATTTTGCTGTAGCCTGATTTTAAAATACAGTTGCCCTGGACTGTCAAAAGACAGAGCTTAGGCAGAGGTTACCCTTTTCTAAAAGGAACAAAATTCCATGCCTAGACATATGTATGTTAAAAGGTTTAGCTTCAGTAAATTGTGTATGAATTTGGGTGGATATACTGTACTGTAAGAAGTAAGGCAAGGCTATGGACTCCTTCGTGTTTGTGTTGTCTGGGACACTGATGCTCAGCTTCATCATACAGTCAGAGCGAGAATTCAAGGAATAGGGTTCTTCAGAATGTATATTGTAAGAAAAATAACTCCTTACAAAGTGTGTCTGAGTTGGAATGGGTTTCAGAATTGCTGTAAGAGCTGTTTGAGTTTTTTCTATTTACCTTATATGATATAGATTACTAGAGACAATGGAATTGATAGCTACTAATTTGGTGAATATTCTCTTAAAGCAGAAGCTTTTTGCACTTAGTCATTCTATTTTTATCAGAGGGTGAAAGTGGAAGCTTAGGGATATTTGAAAACTTACAATTTCTGCTGAATTTATGTCTTGTAACAAATGAAATCTGAAGAAATACTGTGTTGATTTTCTGTATCGACTGCCAAAAATCTCAGCTTTCCTATGACAACCATGAAGCCTGATGGAAAATTCTGACTTTTTTTTGTAGTGAAATCTCAGCAATAGTGACCCAAGACAGGAAAAATAGTGTGTCTTAGCCAGGTGGACACATCTGAACAGAGTAGCACACAACTCATTTTACAAATATTTCCTGCATGTCTTTCTTGTGATGTGTCAAATGGACAATGTTTGGTCATTCAGCAAGTGTTGTGGCTTGCTAGCTAATATAAAACCAAAACAGGGATTGACATGTATGCAAATGATATGCTTCTGAGATACTGCACTAGCACCTTGCAGTAAGGTGCTGCAGGCAACCTCAGTTTTGCATTCTGTCTTCCTCTCCCATGCTGCCTGAACATGAAAATTGAAGGCTTGATGTTAGGATGGAATACATACTTGTGTTTTTTGTAAGACATGCTGTTGCATACATCAGGGTCTGCACACGTGTGTTAAATGTATTTACAGAACTTGTGAGATCCTACAGGCTGTGAATGAAGATGAGAAAATATATCACATAACATCTCCACCCATAACCGGCCACAAACCAAGAGACTTTGTGATTCTTGTGTCTCAAAGGCAACCCTGTAAGCCAGGGTGAGTATGCAATTTCAAGTTTAACTATGAGCACTTTGATTACTGTTGACCTCTATCTGGGCCTGTGGCAGGGGGACAAAATGAAGTTTCACTTTTTAAGAAATCAGATTAGTAGCTATTTTAAAATGCAAAATGTTGATGCCTAAGTTTGCACAACCAGATTTGTTTGGCAATGTGAAGGTGCAATAAAGTAAATGCAGAGCATCACGAATTTGCAGTGTAGGCCAGTACTGCCTCTTTGATAGTGACTTGTCAGGAGTGGTCTATCATGAGGGAAAATAAGGCAGAATTCCAAATAGGCAGTTTGGAAAAAACATGTTCCAGAGGGCCTGTCAGTGTGCTGAAGCACATAACTGGGAGCTTTTCTGGGTTTTTTGGTGGTGGGTTTTTTATTTTTTTGGTGTAATTACTTAATGTAATTGTGGAGATTTTCTTACTGAAGGAAGTGCTTGGCCTTTATTGAAACCTCACTGTGTGACACATTTATTGTATCTGTAAATTTTGCTGCTGAATTTGGAATAAAAAGGCCCTTGACCAGTTTAACATATATTGATTTTTTTTACTGTATTTCCTTTTGTTCTTGCATAACAAAACATTAATAAATGGGACCATTTGCTGTATCTTACAGTTCTTTATTCTCAATTTCTTTTCCTATATTCAGTAATTCTTCATGTGAACAGAACACTGCTTCTGAAAGTCAGTATTTTGTACTGCGCTTGCTTTCCCCCCTCACTCCCATCTGGGAACTGAATCACGTCCACCTTTTCTGGGGTCACATTGTAGTAAGGGTTGCTTCTAGGCCCTGATTCACAGAATCACAGTTCTGTAAACATGTGTCATGGAGAGCAGGATAAATTTTAAAGAGGAGGTGTTGTGGGTAATTGTTCTGTGGCTTTCCACAGAGGTCTTTTTGATTGGAATTTGGGACAAAGCCTTAAAGAGACTCAAGGAAGCTGAATCTTTCAACATATACCTTTAAACACACAGGAACTTGTTTGCCTTCATATGAAAATCACATCTTCGGCATAGCTGTGCATACTCTGTAGTTATTTACATTTATCTTTTCTAACATCTTGGTGAAGAAATGTTTGATTTTTCCCCTTGCTCTGCAGTGAATCCTATATAATAGCTGTAAAGTCAGTTACCCTCGTATCTATGCCACCTTCTTCAGAATACCACAGAAGCGAAATCCTTTGTGCTGGATTCCAGATCTACAGTGACAGCAACAGCTCCTGTACAGTGAGTAGTTCTGCAGACCTCAGCTGTGGCTCCTTTCCTACAGTATTACGTGCACATTTAATCTCATTTGAGCTGACAGTGTAGAACAGTAACAGCAATACAACAACAACAACAACAACAACAACAGAGTCAGTTTCCCCGGAGTTCAGTGTGGTTATTAAGTCATTCTTTATTCCACAAAGTGGAATGTGTCTTGCCCAACTTTGGCCAATCTGAATGTTAGGAATAAAATCAAAAGTCAGCAGTGGAGATGGCTAAGTGCCTCCAGAGAGTCATTTGTTCAGTCCTAAAATACACTTCCAGAAGGTGTGCATTAAACTGCTCGCTGGTGTCCATCATTCTTCACTACTAGAGGAAGTCCAAGGAATTACTTTAAACACTTATAACTTCCATATGTCAGAAATTACGTGGTCTGAATCCCATCTCTGGACCGATGACAGTGCTCCTCTTTTCTTTTCCATGGGATGGCTATAACTTTTCATTTATGAAAATATGTTTTTGAAGATACTCAGCAGCTCACAGTGGCTGGGATTCTTTTCTCAGGTAGCAGCTTTGTTCATTAAGCACATGTATTTAAAAGATTACACATAATGTTTCTTGCTGCATCTATCTGTACATTTACCTTTAGATGCTTGATGACCTGGCAATAGCGAGGACACTGAGATCACTAAAGTACTGTAAAAAAGGCATGGTCTTTTTCCTAATTATAGCCTTCAGTTTCAGTAGCACTGAATCAAAATTGGCATCCATCATCAAAATTTTGCAAAAAAATGGCTAACTATTGCAATCCATAAGCTTTTTGTTTCATTTATTTTTGTTTTAACAGGTGTGTTACTTCAATCAAGTTACATCAGGTGTTATGCCTTACTTAGCTGCAAGCCTTACCGGCTCATCAAAATCCATTGAAGACACCGCTTTGGAATGTATGAAGTTCTTGGAGCTGGAAGGCAGCAAGTACTGAAGTTAAAAGCAGATTTCTGAAGAGACCTCTAAAGATCATTAAGCAGTACTGGTTTAAATTTCTGTATGTGCATTGATCATTTCTCTACAGATGAGTTACTGTGGATCAGGTACACAATACTAGGCTTGAGCCGGAGAGTATCTAGTACAAGCATTTTCTATCAAATTAAGATTAGGCTTTAGGGTCTAAATTAAATTTTTAATTTAAAAAAGATTAAGGGATAGATTCTGCTTTTGATTACATTAATGAATTCTATATAAATGGAGGCAGAACTGGGCCCAGTAGAACCGTAGCTCATGAGACTATTTCACTGTTTTAATGTTTTATTGAATGTAATGGCATCCAGTCAGCTTAAATCAGTAAAACACCACCCTGTGTAATTTGCTCGTTAAGTGCTGCTGCTAAGCAGCTTATCCACTGCTCTGACATGGTTGTCCTGCTTCTTGCACACCCGTTCCATGTAAATTGATTACACTCCATGTAAATTAGGGTTTGTAATGTTTGTACTTTTATCTGATAATACTTGTAGTTTGTAAGTAACTTCCAATAAATTATTGTTTCTGAGGTACAAATCCATCATAAATTTTATTATCTCTGGAATGGGTTCAGGTGCTCCAGAAAGACTGCTTTGTCACAAGGATGGGAGCTGTTTGCCTCTTACACAAGTGCTGTGACCTCCTGCTAGCAAATTTTATGCACGACTGTTCTGCTAGTGCTGAATAAATGCAGAACAGTAAGAATCTTGGATCCACTCCCTTGCAGATGAAAAGGGAGAATAGTTTCAGAGGTTTTATTGTGGTATGCCTGTTTTTTGCTCTTGTTTTTGCTCAGAAGAGCCTTGTTCAGAAAAATGAGCATGAGCAGCAGCAGCTAGGTCATAACAGGACTGCAAGGGCATTAAGAGAATCAAAGCATGCAAACTGTAGCAGTGCTACTTGGTCTTACTGTAGTCTCGTAATCTGTAGCGCAAGAGTTCTAGGGTGTCTGGTCCAGTTCCCACTTAAACACATCTTCAGTTTAACCTCTAACCAAATCAAAAGCTTTTGTCAGTGATTTATAGGTTACAGCATGCCTTAACATTTTGCATATGGCATGTCTACCAAGTGCAGCAAGAGAAACACAACTGGAGTCCTGGAAGCCCTCTGGGTATACTAGCTTGTGAGTCATCTGCCCTCTCAACAAGAATAGTTTAGCTTGGGTACAGCATTGATTAGTGAGATCAGCCACTGTCTTCTACCTGTAGTGAAAGCTGGCTGCTGTATTCTATATGACACAGGGATACCTTTGCACTAGTAATAAATAAAGTGGGTTCTGGTCTTTGGCTCTGCCAGAGAGATTATGGATCCAGATCCTGGCTCTGGATCACCTTTATCATATGGGGAATGTGCAACACCCCAGCCTATGGAGTGAGGGTAGCAGCCTCAGGGCAGCTCCCTCCAGTGCATGAAGATCAGAGGCCCTGCTCGCTGCCTCCAGGCTCAGCTGGTAATGGAAGGCTCTGTGTACCTCTGTGTATCATGAGCTGGGCTCTCCAAGTCCTGCCCCACACTTGCTGTGTGCAGGTGATGGCAGACAAGGTCTTGAGTTGGCAGGTAAGTCTCTGTGGTCCCAATGTTTAGCGAACAGAGACACCTAATGTTCATCTCTGAATACATGCATGACACATCAGGGAGATGTATCAGACCCAAATGCTGCCTGCCTGCACCAACTATTTGGGTGGCTTCCTATGCAGCAGTTTGCAACTTCCCTTTAGAGACACTTGGACATTGAGTTCAGCTGTAGGGATGCTGCAAGGGCTATCTGTCGGACATTATTCAAGCACTTTATAAACACTAGCAGTCTGCCAAGCTCATGCCTACATTTAAGGTTCTGCCCTCTGCCCCCAACAGGGAGGCCTTGGCCATTGTGTGAAGTGCTGCAAAGGCACAACATGTCCAGGGTGTTGCCACCACACACCTTTAGGGGTTTTAGGAGGATAGTATCTTTTTGACACAGGCCAAGGGATTTTATTTTACCAACTTCTGTGTACCTAGAAAGACAAGGAGATTAAGGTTTCTGGCACATGAACTTTGCTTAAACTCTATTTGCCTAACTTCTAAATTTGTTTGTGGGTAGGACGCATCTTTACCTGCAGCACCTTTTACAGCTGCTTTTCAAGTAGCTTTTCAAACAGCTTTCTTCACCTACACATACCTTTGTGAAATGATCTAAAAAGAGATTAGAGGGTGCATTTAACAAGTAGTATTGTCCAAAATTACTGGCGGTTGCTAACTTGTCCAGCTGTTCTAGGGAGCGTAGTGTGCAAGCATTTCAGTGTCTTATTTTCCTCAGCAGTCAACGAAGGCGGCAAGAGGGATGTGTATGCACTTCCAGCCCCATGCAAACACATGTGATAGCTTGAAAACAGCTGCTGCTTTTATACCAAAATTTCTCAAGAGACTGATTTTCTATGTCTGAAGAAGTCCATTATTTCTTCTCAGATGACAACAGTGCAGTTGTCAGGTATAGGAACCCAACAAGTGTTTCTATAATGCAAGATGGGTCAAAGCAGCAGGTATAGAACTCAAGGTTGCTTTTATTCAGTGATGGTTCTTTCCTCCCTGGCCTCCAGAGAGCATTACAAGAAGGACTGCATGACTGCACTGGAGAAAGCTGGGCTCAGAAGGTGGGCAAGCTGGATACTATCATGCCCTGCTTGACCTTCATCATTTTGAGAACAAAGGTTAACCCACTGATTCTTGTGGGATTTCTCTTCTTGGCCATCCTGGTTTTAGCAGTGGCTTTTACTGAGCAGAAGTGAGCAGAGCTATAGGAACACAACAGTTTTCTTTTCCTCCAACTTCCATGTCATACACCACGTAACTGAGCAGTCTGTCAGGGATGCTTCTGCCTCAGCCTACAGCAGCACAATTGGGTGACCATGTCTTACTCAGACCCACAAACCCATAGCAGCCAGCTACTTGGGAGGAGAGGCTGTGCTTGGAAACCACAACTCACACGCCACACTGCCTACACCAACCCGTTATCTGGGGAGAGTTTTGGTACTGCTTCAGGTTCATGTGGGTTACAGTATGTTACAATACCAAGGAGATTTTAAAGAAAGAAAATATCTTTTTAAAGTCTTTAAAAAATATGCTTTTTAAACAATATGCTTATTCATATAATAGAAAGGTAAACACATTTTTAAACCTGGGATAAAAATCTGCTGCAACGTGTCCACATTAAAGTGATACTGCTTTGAGCTTCAATCCAATAGGCAATTAGAGCTCTATAATTAATCCTTGATTTCATCCACATCCACTCCTCTTCCCCATTTAAACGTGTGCTGATAATTATAAAATGATTATACATAGCCTATCTTCCTCAACTTAATGTGCCTTTATATCCACAGCAGAATCAGGAAGCCTAAAATAAGAGCTCTAACTACTATATCCTTTAGCAGCATTTTATTGAAAATAATTAACATGTACAATTATAAAATATGTCACACAATTAAATTCCTGTATATGTTTTTTTGCTGTAAGAAAATAAAGTCCCATAGCTATGCTTTCTGTGGTTGGTCCTAAGCACCTCAAAACCTAAAAAAGTTTGCTCTCTGGAGTTTCTTCTGCGTTCCATGTATGGACTGTTGGGACACTTTTATTGAAAGGGTAAATTAATTCTTCAGAAGGAATAGTTTTACCATTGGGTAGTATTCCCCCCAAGATCGTTCCTTATTATTGCAGAATGCAAGCTGAAGTTTTTGGAAGGCACATTTAAGACTTTTGGGACACTAAGTACCCTATTTGTCTGATGGCAACCACAGCTGCAGCAGAAGACTGAGAAGCTTAATGTTGCTGGTATGCAGGTCCATGCCTCAGAGCACTGTGCAGACACTGCACAGCACTTGTCCACGCTGAACTGTATCAAGAAACCAGTTCAGAATGAAGCGCTGCTGCGGGGAATCATTGTAAAGACAGAGACATTGAACTATACAAACAGTTTAAGAACAATCTGGAAGGCTCTTCTTAACCCCTCCCTTGTTACCCCTAGTTACTGGTCTCCTCCCCTAGTTCTTCCCCTGTTCTCTAGAGATGGAGTTGGCCCCTCAGTCTCCCACCTTGTTTGGTGTAGCTCCTCCCCAGTTTTAGAACCCTCTGTAAGACAGCCTATATAAAGGGCTCTCCCCCTGTTAATAAAGTTCACTCCCACCTGGTCCTGGAGGCTGTGTGTCCATGCTACCTCTACCCGCCTGTGTTGCAGCTCCCTGGACCTGAAGTGCATGCCACAGCCCTTCAGCTAGCTGGGGCACAGCACTCGCTCTACCCTTGGAGTGGACCTGCCTTCCTCTCCCTCGGGCTGTGTCACGCTGCATCCGAGATGAGCTCGAGGTGCACTGCTCCAGCAACCTCATGCTTCCTTGTTCACCTCTGGTGAGATGATCAGACACAAGTGAAACCCAACCACGGCTGGTGGCACAGGCTGAGTTACTACAGCATCTGGAGAGCTGTTGCAGGAACTCTATTTTAGAGTTGTTTTTGTAACTTTTTTCAACAGTTTTTCTAAGGCTGCATTTTTTCAGGATGCAGTCTCAGTTTAAAAATAAATAAAACTGCCACTAATCAGGCATGTGTTTTCTCTCAACTCACCATGGGACAGAAACAGTTTTGAGCACTCTCCCTGAAGAAAGAAACTAAGCAAGCTGCCCACTTGCTCTCCAGCATTCTTCCGGTGTATTTCACCATGGGTATCACAGGAAGGGCAGGATTCTGTTTCTATCAGTGAACAAATACACATTCCAACATGCACCAACTATCAGGTTAATGCATGTATGTATTTTACCTGATCTACTGTGAACAGTGGGAATAGCACCCCCCAGCTCTATCAGCTGTAAGGGTTACCTGCTCAAGCCAGCACATACAGAGCAAAAAATCCTTTTCCTAAAAGGAGAAGGAAAAAAACAAACTAAACCCCAACAACTCTTTACAAAATATCCACAGCCCCTTTCAAAGAAATAGAGAAATAGATCTTAGTAGGATCAGCATGATCATGTTATCTCTGGTAAGTAAAAGCGTCACTGGTAAGGTAACAATACTGGCAAATGAAATGCAGTCACCATAAGCCCCCATGATGAAATACACGTAGCCTGTTTTGTTACTGCAGCCAGACCCCTGCTATAGGAAGTTAATCCCCTCTCCAGAGAGCTGGCAGTGAGAAGGAATGCGAACCAGGGAAAACGCTGTATTTTGGCAGAGACAGATAACAATAACCCACTTGCTGTATTTCTGTTCTCAGCTTTTCAGTGAGCTTGGTGAGTCTGGGAGGCAAACTGGGAAGAATAAAAATTTAGCAGCAGCAGTCTGCTGGATTTTCTGGAACCAGCAATTCACTCTGGGTAGTCACTACTCTGGAGTGAAGCAGTGCAGGCTAACTGTGGTTTGCCGCCAAGTGGCCTTCAAAAAGTAACAACTTTGGGTACGTTCACTTTTGGTTTTTGCACCTTTGGTGTTTCTGTGATTTCTTCATAATCTGCACTCATTCCAGAGGCCCATCGTCCAACTGTAACCTGATCTGCAGAATGGGAGACAAGAGATTATAGAAAGGCTAAGCATCACTATTACATAAAACTTCTGCATTTGAGGAAGATTTGGCCTGCAAGGGCCCGTCATTAACTCACCAAAGATCTGTTTGTTAATTCTAGCTCTGAAGCCAACTCTCCCTACATAACTGTTTTTTAAATTTTATCTGAAATTATATTTTGTGAACCTCTTCACCCCCCGCACAGACTGTCAAGGTCAGAAATCATTACTACATGTTTTTTTCCTATTTGATTGTCCGAAGAAACATTCCAAAAGTAAGCAGATGATACACTAGCCCTCATGTACTTCCAAGCAACTCTTACAGAGATTTCAGAATATGTCAGGCATCTCTGGATAGAAGGGAAAGATCCTCTGTATTATACAAGTGAAAAAACTGAGCCCTAGGAGGCACAACAGAGCAAAGTCTACATTTCTCAAATCAACATCATACTTTTCCTGTTAAAATGCTACTTAGATCAATTCACTCTCCTTTCCTAGACAAAACGCTGTCAATCAATTGATATTTCTTTTCTGAATGACAAATCTAATTTTGAAAGTAATAAATCAAATCATACCAAGAATAACACAAAGTCAAGTCACCATTTACTCGGATTAACTTCTGTGTATTAAAGCAGGCCAAATAACTCCACCTGAAGTTATAGCTCTAGTGCCTTAATTTCTTTGCCAGCAGCTGCCCATCCTCCTGTTGTCTAACAGTACTCTGCATGGTACAAACTGATTTCAAAGAGTATAACAATTCTCATCAATGGTGGCACAGTTCCAATTAATTCAACAATTTCTAACCATTTTGAAACATCAGTGTAAAGGCTTAAGATGTCCCTTGGGAAATTAAACAGCAGCTTCCAGTCTTCATTACAGACATAATACTTCTCAAAAAAAGGTAGAAAAAAATCCAATTCTGTTCACATAGGATTTAGAGACCTTCTGCCAGAGAACAGAAAGATTTGAACTGGACTGCACTGAACAATAGGAGACTGCCATTTCTTGGTAACAGCTGGCCCAGCTTCAAGCAATGCCATTCACTACAAACAACTGTGTGGGATATTGATTTACAGAAAGTGCTAACCACACAAAGTTAGTTTGCCATAAATGTGGCAAGCAAAAATCCAACAAGGGCTACATTACGGGCTTACAACTTCTTGGCAGTCACCTAAGTGGGCAGTGCCCAACAATCTTTTATGGCTAGCGAGTTAAAAAAATTTGACAAGTCTTTTCGTATCAGAAACCTCTGTCACACTGCCTAAGAATCAATCTCACCTGTTCTAGACCAGCAAAGCAACATACATCTAGAATGTTACATACGGTCTCAGGTACAACACTATCATATGTATAAGATCAGATACAGAAAATGGGTAAAGTAAAGGCCTCTATTGCCTCCACAAGTATTTCTTACATCAATTCCACAGAAGCGGCATATTATGAACCCAAAAGTTCTATAAACCAAGCAAACTAGAAAAATGCACAAGTCTGTCACCACTTCAGTAATGGAATCATTCCTCAAACACTTATCTGATTATTTTACCTTCACTACACAGGTTTTTTGTATATAATGTAATTTTAACACCCAGACAGGTAACTGAAGAATGTAAGTAAGCAGCTTATTAGCTGGTGAATCCAGCTGAGCAAATCTCTTGTCTCCTCCTCCTCTCATCTTGAATGACTTGAAAACTTGCCTGCCCAGGCAGCTTTTGCAAGCTGCCAGTACCACCACTCTGCAACTGACATTGTATTTAGTTCCACTTCACACAGAAATCATCAAATGAAGATTTTGTTCTACAGCTGCTAAGTTGTGAGCAGCAGCAAAAGTACTGGCTAGCAAATACACATCAGTTCACAAAATCTTCAGAAACCCAAAAGATAGATTTTTCTTTTAGCTGAAAGTTTTGCATTGGAACTTAATTCCTTCTTCTACCCCTTAATATAAGCACGTTCCCAAAGGAGGGTCACCTTTGCTTTTTTTCCAAGTTCTCCTCTCAAACCATATTTCCTGACCAAAGTCAGGCAAAACAATGAACAGACACTACTGAACTGTGCAGTCAAACTCCAGTCTGTACACTCCCCAGCACCTCACCTGCATTCTGCTTTTCTGGACAGTCTTTTCTGAAGTGCTCCACGGAGCCACAAAGCCTGCAGCCACCACCTGTTAAGAGAGAATTTCCTTGCTCATTTGGGGAAAAACAAACAAACAAAACCCCTAAACACAGAACAACCGTCCTAGTCCTACACTGTTTTGCTCTTATATGTATATTGAAAAATCTTGTTCTGCTTCTCTGTAGCGGCAACCTGTGAGTAAGATATTGAAAAGTCCCTATGGAGAAGTCTGCGATCCTCAGCACAATAACATAACGTGGTGGAGGAGATATGCAGCCAGCTTTGGAATCCTGCAAACACAGCTTTCTCTGTCTCTGAGAGACAGAGCTAGCTGTTGGTAACCAGACTACTCTGTAAAGCATCACATTACTACGAATTCCAGTCACCACATATTGAATACTTCTGATGTGTTGGAAGCTCTCTTTGATAAACAAGTTGAATTCTGCTGAAATTCATACTCAGGGGAAATCCTGAAATTAACAGCAGCTCCTGAGAAGCAGATAATAATACAACTGGTACTCTACTCATAATCCAAACATTGAAAGCAAAGTGATTTTTTCCCCAATTTAACTGTGCTGTAAGACCACCCTTTGAGCTGGCCAGATCTTAAGCATATACTTAGAGACAGAATGCTAGTTGTTAGTGCCAGCAGGGTAATGAGGCAGATCAGAATCTTTAATAAAATCTCCAAATTTAGATCACAGTTCTCATTTACACCACTTAAACTGAAGATGTCCTCTTTCTACTGAGAACCCTGGCTTTGCGTGAACATCTCCTAAATGAGAGTATGTTTTTACCACACGGTGTATGTACATTTAAACACACACCGACTACACACATACAGCCTGTTATGATTTTGTTTCTTTATGTGCCTCTTGATACTGCAAGCACAAGTAAGTTGTCATATTTTGCATCTCATCTCATTTAACACTAAGCTTGCAAACAAACCAGAAATCCTTAGGTAATCAATACTAACAAAGAATTCCCCAGCGTAAAAGCTACTTGCAAATTCCTTTTAGTCAGATCCTCATTCACTTTCCATGTTACCTTGTTCTGTATCAGTTAAGTATGGAAAATATGGTTTGATTTTAGTAAATTAGTATACTCACCTTCAGCATACAATCCTTTAGGATTATCTGGACATGACCTTGACAGATGCCCCATCTCACCACAGATGAAACATTTTGCATACGGAAAAGCCCCTGCAAGATCCCATACAGTTTATGATCCACATTAAACCTACATTTGTAAAGTCACAGACAACTGTGAACACACTAAAATTATAACATTCTACTACACTATAATCAGTATGCTGTCTCTTACTCTTTGAGGTTCATTTGTTATAATTCTGTGTTCCTTTAAACATGTTAACACGTCCTTTAAACATGTTCGTTAGAACAGCGACATTACTAAAGCACAAAGCTTCTATGTGGCAGGGGGTTTGGACTAGATGATTTTTCGAAATCCCTTCCAACTCCTAACATTCTGTGATTTCAGTAGAAATCTCACACCAATACAAATTTCTGAGACATACCAACTGCTGGATCTATTTTTGCTTTGCACTTGCTGATGTCATGTTCTGTGGATCCACACCGGTAACAGATTCCTGTACCCATATCTTGACTTTCAAGTACTGCAGGACAATCAGCGACACCATGGCCAGGTTCTCTACAGTGGAAACATACCTTTGAAAATAAAAATTAAAGTTATATGCATTTCCAGACAATTCCACTACCAAAACATAAGACTCACAGGTGACTTAAAAGAATTTACTTACTCCTACCATCTGATTATCTATAGCCAGTAGACTTTCACTAGACCACTATTTCTCTTGGCTGAAACCTTGAGCGTATGATCAGATACGCATCTCTAGTGTTGAGATTTGTTTCTCTAACACAAAAAAGACAGTATTTTGTGAATGGCACTCAAAGACCTGAAAATCCCAGTCTCATAAGGCCTTCCAGCTTTTCAGGAAGCAAACATATCAAGGGACTTTCTTCTCAGGGAAGAATCACTAGACAAAAGAGACATTTTACACTGTCGCAAAATAACTGTCAGTGGTCTATGCTATTAAGCCATATCATTACGGGTACTTTCTCCTCTTACCAACAACACACTGTATGGGGTATTCACTCACTGACAATCGAGCGCCCTGGAGGAAAGATGATACTCGAATCGACTACAGCAGAGTTCTCCAAGCTCGTAAGTACTACTGCACTAAGTGCTTAGGTAAATATAAGCAATATTACACCAGTCCTATAAGCTACTCATGAAGAATTTGGACATCTCAGGTTAGTAAGCAGTAGCTCTCTCTACTACATTGCTAGATTATATTCAGTCCAAGTTTATGTTGAATGGGTAAGTTTGTGCTCTTAGACACCTTCATTAGAGTCTGCTGGAGATCTCATTCCAATTCTCAAGCAGAAGACACTGCAGAACGAGGCTTCAAAACAGCAGTAACATTGTACTGAAAAATTACATGTAGAAATACACTTAATTAGTCTCACACAGGAGACAAGAGTGGCTAGGAATTCATCAAAGTACAGCAAGAACAGTGTTGAACCGGAAAAGTCATACTAAAGGCTAAAACAACCTGAAATTCATTGTTTGTTTCAAAGTTGAGATACTTAAGTTCACTTTATTAACCTGAAATATCACTTAACATACGCTATGCTTCCAGTAGGCAAGGACACACAGCTTCCTCATTAAACCACCTCCTGGAGTGACCGGCAGAGAATAAGTAATCTGTTCTCCACAAAGAGGTTTACCCACGTTTTTAACAATTTGCCAAGGATCAACGAACACGACTCAAGGTAACGCTCACCATGCAGTTTTTCTTCCTTTCTTTTCTTTTCAGCCTCCTGTCCTCCCGCCGTTTGTCCTTCTTCAAGGCTATCGCTACCTCCTTCTCCAACTCAGCGGTGTCTGTTTCGGCCATCTCACCACTCCGTGAGCTCTGCTTCAGGTACTCTACAAACCCGTTAACGTCTTCGTTCAGATAGTCTTTTTTCTTTCTGTTCTTCTTTTTCCTCTTCTCTTGCTCTTTCTTCAGGGAGACAGGGCCTGAGCGGCCCTCTTGCCCCTGGGAGCCGCTCACCATCTCCTCCCAGGGGGTCGCAGCCAGCGCCTTTTCGCCGGGAGGGCCGTTCCGCCGAGCCCATCGTGTCATGGCAGGACCGGCAGCTGCCGGGACAGCTGTTAAACAGAGGCACGCAATTAAACATGGCTGTTCGCATCCCCGAGGAGCACAATAGCACCCCGCTCCCTCAGCAAGGCGGCTCTCCACGGAGCGCGACCGACCCTGACACCACTCTGCACTGTCTCCCGTCTCCCATCTCGTCGCCTAAGGCCTCAACCCATTCGGCCCCTCGCCCGCCTCCCGGGTGCTGCCGCAGCAGCTTAGCGAGCACCGCGCCGCCCGCCCCGAGAGGCTCCTTCGGCGGCGGTGGAGGCAGGGCCCAGCATGAAGTGGTGGCGCAGGTGCCGCTCACCCCAGCCCGCCGCGGCAGCAGCGGCTCCCTCACAGACAAGACACCCCGCCACGCGCCGGAAGTGCTGCGGAATCCTCCAGGCAACCAGTGGCGTGGTCTGAGGCGGATATCTGGCGTCACTTCCGCCCACCGCCGCAGCGAGCCGTTCTAGCTCTGTGCGCCCTGCTGCCCTCTTGAGGCAGAGGTGTGTCGCAGTTGGGAGGGGGGAGCAGCGCTGCGGAGTCCTGTCGGGAACGAGCTGGAGATGCCGCTGCCGAGCAGGGCGAGTCAGCCCGCGAGCACACCTCCTGAAAGGGACATCCCATCGGCCGCCCCAGCCCGGGAGCGGTTCTCGGCTTCGCTTGTGGACGCATCTTAACTGTGTCGCCAAAGCGCGGTGTTCCTGTGCTGTTCTGGATTTGCATGGCAAGGTTATGGTAACGAGGGAACTACAGGGGTGGCTTCTGTGAGAAAAAATGTGTATGTTGTCTGCCTGGGATTCAGTAAAGCCTTTGACACTGTGTCCCACAGCATTCTCCCAGAGAAAATGGCTTTTTTATTTTTTCCATTACCTTTCCGTTGCAGAGGAATATGTTTGACGCAGTTTTATTTATCAACCATTCAAGATTTATTAACAAAATGAGATAAAGACTGATTTTAGCAGCATTTAATATAACGAGCAGCAAATTAATTACATGTTTGAAGATGACAAGATTCAGGCTATACTTACTACAATGTGTCTCCAACTAAAGCATGTGTATATGCATAAATACAAAATGTGCAGACACATAAGTATTTGGCCAGTGAAACATGTAGGCACCCACATTTGTAACAGTAAATGCATAACATCAAAACTCTAGATAGATAGAGAGACGGGTAAAGGAGACTAGCCTGTAGTAAAACTTCCCCTCTTTGAGTTTAGAATAAATTCAATGCCTTGGCATTCTTTAGGAGGCAGGAGTTGAAGTCTTGAGGGGGTGGTCTCACCCAGTCCTTGTGTCGCCTTTGGTGGTAGACAGTTCTGAGAGGTGCCCAGCTTAGAGGAGATGCTGGATGCAGCCCTAAGGGTCTCATTTTGGATTACATTTTATAGGCTCTGAGATAATTTATTTTTGTCAGGTACTTTTCAATTTCAGGCTAACTCAAGTGTTGCAGTATTCTGGTTTGTGCAATTCCAGGACTTGCTAGATTTTGAAGTCCTGGTACTTTTCTCTGAGTTGCACATAAGCAGAACTTACTGGGTCCTGGGGTTCTGGTATCCCCTCCTGCTCCGGGCCATGGACCATGTGCAGGTGTCCCAGGTTGTAAGAGGGTCAACCAGTCATCCAAGATAAGGAGGGCATTAGGAGCCAGGTGCGCTGAGGGAACATCTCAATGACCTGGTCCACTGCACTATGTAGTTATTATTGTCCCCAGAGAACAGAGGAGGCAGGAGCCTGATACATTTGGGGTGCGCCTCAGGACTCTGCTACATGGCCTTTTACAGTTGTACTTCTCCAGAGGACTGCTGTGTGGCCCAGGGAACGGGGTCGCACCCTACATCGATTGTCTGATGGTGGGGGTGGAGGAAATCTCATCACCACAATCTGCCCCATGATTCAAGTCACTTTACCTTGTCCATAGAGTGGCAGTGTGGTTGTCTCTTGCTTCTATGCCTCTACATAGATAATGCTATAGGTCAAGTATAATTTGAGGGAAATTTTGTTTTGGCTAGTTTCAAGTAATGGTTGAAATTTCATTAAATTTATGAGAGGAAACATACATGGGGGAATTTTGGCAGTACTGTAACTTGCTTAATTGCTCTCCCCATTCTAATATATACAATAATGGTCAGCCACAAGCATATTGTAACAGCAGTCGCTAGGATCACAATGAGGTGCAACATCCCTACTCTGGTTTTATTGGTAATAAATTTTGAAGCAAGGTCGTCGCCCTGGCGTGTACATCTGCTTAAGGATCGCGTCGGGGACATAGCACTGACCCTTTTGGGAGCAGAAATCAGCAAGGAGGGGACGGGGACCGAACGAGCCGCGAAAAGCCCTAGCTCGGCTGACTCATCGGGCGGGACCAGCACTGAAGGCTGATACGCCCTCTCCTATATTAACCAAGGCCAGGGAGCGTGGCGAACAGGAACGGACAAACAGGTGTGAGGTAGTTTGTGCAGCAGTTTGTGCAGCGAGGGTGTGAAGGGGGGGTGCTGTGCCTCTTCAGAGATGAGCTACAGGAGCGGCTGTCGCTAGCCCAGGAAACAGCTAGATATGGTTAACACTAGGAAGAAAGCCACAGTTTATCGGGAAGTGGAGACGAGACGGAGCTCTGGTATGAACAAGCAGCTATCCAGGTGTCTGGCTGTAGGGAGTGCCTGAGCCTGTCGCAGTTTAGTGAAGGTTGCTGTGTGAGGTGTGAACAACTAGATGATCTGCTCAGCCTGGTGGCAGAGCTGAAGGAGGAAGTGGAGACATTAAGAACTATCGGGGAGTGTGAGGGTGAGATAGACTGGTGTAGTCACTCCCTGACGTTCGGAGACAATCTCAGAAGGATGTCTCACCTTGTGAAAGGAAGAACCCCTTACCCTCTCACCATCAGGAGTAAGAAGAGGGATTAGGTAATAGGGGAGAATGGAAACAGTTCACTGCTCAGCGTGGCAGTAGAGCCCTTTCCTGGCCTGATTCACCTTCCTGGGTGCCTATATACAATAGATATTAGGCCCTGGAACTAGACGAGCAGACACCAGATGAAAGGGACGCAAGTCCTGGGTTGGAAGGGTTGCCTAGGGCAGGACAGCCTGCCTCTCGCATTAGTACCACCTCTGTTAAGAAGAAAAGACAAGTTATTGTCATTGGTGACTCTATTCTGAGGGGAATGGAGGGGCCAGTATGCTGAGTAGGCCCAACCCACAGGGAAGTCTGCTGCCTTCCTGGGTCCAAGGTAGGGGATATTACTAGGATACTTCCTAGTCTGGTGCAGAGCTCAGATTATTATCCTCTTTTAGTTATCCAGGTTGGCTCTGATGAGCTGGAGGTGAGTAATTCAAGGGTCATTAAAAAAGAGTTCAGGGCCTTGTGTCATTTAATAGAAAACTCTGGAGCACAGGTAATATTTTCCTCATTTCCCACAGTAGATGAGGAAAATTTTGATAGGAATAGGAGGACCCAAACTGTCTATGTGTGGCTGCAAAATTGGTGTCACCATAGGAACTTTGGGTTCTTCGATCTTGGGAAGGTCTCTTCATCCCCTGGTCTGTTGGCATACAATGGAGTACAACTTTCTCACAGGCGTAGAAGGGTCATGTCTTACGAGCTGGCAGGGCTAATTGACAGGGCTTTAAACTAGGTTGGAAGGGGGAAGAGGACAGAATGGGACATGACAGAGATGAGGGGCTGGTTTGCTCCCCAAAGGCTAAGGGATCAAGTACTGTTGAAATACTTTTGCCTACTTCAAGGGAAGGTGAGTATAAAGAGTCACTTTTGAAATGCTTTTACACCAATGCATGCAGCATGAGGAATAAGCAAGAGGAGCTTGAATTACTGGCCCAGCCTCAGAGAAATGATGTTATTGGTTTAAGTGAAACATGGTGGGATGAGTCCTGTGACTGGTGTGCCAAGGTGGATGGTTATAAGGTCTTCAGGAAAGACGGGTAAGGCAGAAGAGGTGGGGTTATGGCACTGTATGTAATAGGGGACTACTGTGCACCCAGCTCACTACTGGTAATGACAAGGTTGAGAGCCTCTGGGTAAGGATTAAGGGACAAACAAATAAAGCTGATGTGGTTGTGGGAGTCTACTATAGGTTGCCCAGTCAAGGTGAAGACACTGATGAATTATTCTTTAAGGAGCTAAGGGATGCTTATCAGTCTTCTGCCCTTGCCCTTATGGGGGACTTCAACTTGCCAGATGTTTACTGGAAATACCATACTGCTGGCATGAATAGATCCAGAAGATTTCTAAAACACCTGGATGATAGCTTCCTGGTACAGATACTAGGAGAAACAACAAGGAAAGGAGCCTTCCTTGATTTGTTACTTGTCAACACAGAGGGTTATGTGAGTGATGTGGTGATAGTTGGCCGTCTTGGCTACAGCAACCATGAAGTGATCAAGTTTAAAATCTCTGGAGTTAGGAGGAAAACTACCAGCAAAACTTCTACTCTGGATCTGAGAAGAGCTGATTTTGGGCAGCTCAGGGAACTCCTTAGTGTGATCTCCTGTGAAAAATCTTTTGGAGGTGCTGGGGTCCATCAAAGCTGGAGAGCAGCATTGCAGAAGGGGATCTGTGAGTTTTGGTTGACGATAAATTGAGTATGAGTCAACAGTGTGTGCTGGCAGCCAAAAAGGCCAACAGGATCCTGGGGTGTGTCAAGCTCTCCATTGCTAGCTGATCGAGAGAGGTGCTAGTCCCACTTTACTCAGCGCTATTGTGGCCCCACCTGGAGTATTGTGTGCAGCTTTGGGCTTCACAATACAAGAAGGATATCAAGTTGTTGGAAAGTGTCTAGAGGAGGGTCACAAGGATGGTGAAGGGCTTGTAGAGGAAAACTTATGAGGAAAGGCTGAAGTCGCTTGGTCTCTTCAGCCTGGAGGAGACTGAGGAAGACCTCATCGTTGTGTATAACTTACCAGAGAGGGAGTGGGGCGTGCTGACCTCTTTTCTCTGGTGACCAGCAACAGGACCCAGGGTGACAGCATGAAGCTGTGCTGGGGGAGGTTTAGGCTGGATGTTAGGAAAAGTTTCTTTACCCAGAGAGTGGTGGAGCACTGGAATAGGCTCCCCAGGGAGGCAGTCATGGCCCCAACTCTCACGGAGTTTAAGAGGCACTTGGACAATGCACTTAGGCATGTAGTGTGACTTTGGAGTTGTCCTGTGCCTATAGGAGTTGGACTTGATTATCCTTATGGGTCCCTTCCAACTCAAGACATTTTGTGATTCTGTGAAATTAAACTATTTGCCCCAAGTTGAGTCTGGTTCGCCTGTGATGGTACTTGCTGAGTGATCTCTCCCTGTCCTTACCTTAACCCATAAGCCTTTCATTATATTTTCCCTCCTTTGTCCACGTGGGAAGGGGAGTGGTAGAGTAACTGATGTCCAGCCAGAGTCAACTCACCACACTCACATGGTAGTTAGAAAAGTGTTGTTTTCTGTATGGTCAAAAGAGATGTGTCCCTAGAGTAAGTATGCCTCTGCAGTTTGTGAAGGCATTTCAAAAAGACAAAACCCTCTTCCAGAGAAGTTCAGCTTCTTTATTGCAGGGGTAAAAGGATTGTGGGATATAGTCCTTTGCAGGCACCTGTGCCTCCCAGGGAGCAGCTGGAAGAGCAGCCAGAGGAATTACAGAATCACAGAATATTAGAAGTTGGAAGGGAACTTGAAAGATCATCTAGTCCAACCCCTCTGCCATAGCAGGATTCCCTAGACCAGGTCACACAGAAGCGCATCCAGATGGGTTTTGAATACCTCCATAGAAGGAGACTCCACAACCTCTCTGGGTAGTCTGTTCCAGTGCTCAGGCACCTGAACTGGGGAAAAAATTGCTACGTGTATTCACACAGAATCTCCTATGCTTCAGCTTACAGCCATTGCCTTTTGTCCTGTCACTGGGCTTCACTGAGAAGAGCCTGATGCCATCCTCCTGACACACACCCTTCACATATTTAAAAG
>VWZX01001254.1:84626-100199 GCA_013399015.1 Galbula dea | reverse complement strand
CTGAATGGCAGCACAACCCTCCGGTGTGTCAGCCACTCCACCCACTTTAGTGTCATCAGCAAACTTGCTGAGAGCACACTGTGTTCCCTCATCCAGGTTGTTAATGAATAGATTGAAAAATACTGGTCCCAGTACTGACCCCTGAGGGGCTCGACTAGACACGGGCCTCCAGCTAGACTCCATCCCACTGCCACAACTCTCTGACTTCTGTCCTTCAACCACTTCACAATCCACTTCACTACCCAGTCAGCCAGACCACACTTGCTCAGGTTAGCTGCAAGGATGCTGCGGGAGACAGTGTCGAATGCTTTACTGAAATCAAGATACACCACATCCACTGCTCTGCCCTCATCTATCCGCCTGGTTATGTCCTCAGAAAAGGCTATCAGGTTGGTCAAACATGACTTCCCCTTGGTAACCCATGCTGACTGCTCCTAGTGACCCCCTTATCCTTGATATGCCTAGAGACAGAGTCAAGGATAAAGTGTTCCATCACCTTTCCAGGGATGGAGGTGAGGCTGACTGGTCTATAGTTACATGGCTCCTCCTTCTTGCCCTTTTGGAAGACTGGATTGACATTTGCCTTCCTCCAATCCCCAGGCACCTAGAGGAGGCAGGGATCATGAGGGGAGGCAGGGATCATGAGGGGTGGCAGGAGTTTCTGTCCACATGCAAGTATCTGTCTTCTTGTGCAGCCCTGCTGCCAATAGCCTGTTGGCTTCTCAAAGTGGAGTGCGTGAATGGGCACCGCGTGTAGTGCCAAGTGAGTTCACATACCCCAATGTGTAGAGGAGCACCATGCCCTCTCCCAGCTGCTAGGGTATTATTGAGGAAGGGGAGATTGCAGATAGCTTTTACCTCTGCAAACTGACTTGATTCTCCATCTCCCTCAGCTGCTTCTGCAGCTTGTCATGTGGGGCTCCATATAGCATTTTTCCACCTGCGATGGTTTCCTAGAAGACAGCAAGATCCATAGGAAAACAGAGCATATTGGTTTTCATCAACTGGCAATGCTTCTTCAGCTAGCGTCACTACCTCATGGCATTCCAAAATCTTTACCTTCTGACCAGTCCGTGATCACTTCTACAATTCCTGGCACTGCCACTGGCATGCCTGTGTGGCTGCTGCTTGCCAGGCTTTTGGTGGTCCTAACCTTGGGGTCATGGTCTGTGCCAACTCCTCCCTGGATGCAGCTGCACTCTTACAGTTTTGACGTTAGCAGAATTCACAGTTATTTACTGGACTCTCTTTGCAGATGGAGGGCTGTGATGGTGCCAGTTATGCCAGTTTAAACACTCATATTGTTCAGTAGAGTTTAGTTGGGGTTTGTCTTTCACTACAAGCAGTGCCTGGGCACCAAAGTGTTACCTACCTCCATTGTGCAGCAGTGAAGCTGATTCAAACCTTTAGCTGAAAAATTCATAGCAGGCTTTCTCAAGAACCATAGCTTTATTAAACTTAATTTGTGGCACATTTTTCTATCTCCAGACCAATCCCTTAAAATTTACAAAGTAAATCTCCAGGACTATGTTGTTAGAGGCCGCTGCTTAGCAATGAAATAACTGTTTGTAAATCCAATAAGATTTTTTTTTTCCTCAAGTAAGTCTTCTGTTTCTAGTATTTTTAGCATTTCACTAGATGTACATTACATTTTCTGGTAATCTTGAGCTGGTGTTACAAGGACAACTGGGCACCGTTCTTTCTTCATTAACTATCCTTAATATTTGTGTCTCCCTAGAGAAACTGCCTTGCTGTAGTTTGCTGATTTTCCAGGACTTTGCGTCCACTAGAGGGAAGTGTGCACAAAGAGTGGTTGATCTTGATTCTAAACTGCATCACTGCCAGTAAGAATAAGCACAGATTTAAGAGTAATTAGTGTACACTTGCTACAGGCAAAAATAATTGATGAACACATTTGAGTCACTATTAATAAGCTACAAAGTAAAAACCAGAATGAATCAAGATTTCATTTTAAAATTAAAAATAACAAATTTGTTGACAAAGTTATCATCAACCACAACATGAGGTCCTAGTGTTCCTGCAACATGTTGCCAGTGAGCCTGTAGATTAGAAACCACGGCTGAAGCCAGTTTAGAAAACCTGAAAGAGGAGACATGGGTCCAAGAGTAGGGAAGGTAAAGGCAATCAAGGACCCCATGGGCATTATATATCGCTTTTCAGATATCACAGAATGTTAGGAGCTGGAAGGGACCTTGAAAGATCACCTAGTCCTAACCCTCTGCCAGAGCAGAATTCCCTAAACCAGGTCATGCAGAAATGTGTCCAGATGGGTCCTGAATGACTGCAGAGAAGGAGACTCCACAAAATTTTGTTCTTGTATTCACATGGAACCTCCTATGCTCCAGCTTACAGCCATTGCCTCTTATCTTGTCACTGGGCTTCACTGAGAAGAGCCTGACGCCATCCTCCTGACACACACCCTTCACATATTTAAAAGCATAGATGAGGTCACCCCTTAGCCTACTCTTCTCCAAGCTCAAGAGACCCAGCTCCCTCAGCCTTTCCTCATAAGGAAGATGTTCCAGCCCCTTCATCATCTTTGTGGCTCTGTGCTGGGCTCTTTCCAGCAGTTCCCTATTATTCTTGAACTGAGGGGCCCAGAACTGCACACAATATTCCAGATGCAGCCTATGTATGCTGTGTATTCATCAGACAGATTTTTATGAATAGCTGCATATTGACACATTAGAAGGTTTTTAAATGGTTGTTAGGTTTTTTTAAAAAAGCTGGGGTGAGGTGCCTGCTAATCTGAGTGTAGCATACATGACCAGATTACTTGTATGTATTACAGTGGGTGAGAATTGATTTACTTGTCAAATGAAAATAAAATACATGCACACATATTTAGTTACATCTACAGGTTACAACCTGACCTCCATGGTAAGGGACAACAAGAAAAGTTTCTTTAAATATATTAATAGCTAAAGAAGGATAAAAGAAACCCTCCATCCCCTATTGGGTGCAGGAGGGAACTTAGTGACAAAGGATGAGGATAAGCCTGAGGTGCTTAATGACTTCTTTGCCTCAATCTTTAGTAACAGGACCAATTATATAGAGGGAATCCAACCCCCTAAACTATGAAACAGGGACTGGGAATAGAATGAACACCTCCTCCCCCCCACAATCCAGGAGGAGGTCGTCAGTGACCTGCTGCATCACCTGGATGTCCACAAATCCATGGGGCTGGATGGGATGCACCCAAGAGTGCTGAAAGAGCTGGTGGGGAGTTGCTCACCAAGCCACTTTGCATCATTTTCCAACAGTCCTGGCTGACTGGGAGTGTACCAGCAGACTGAAAATCAGCCAGTGTTACCCCCACATATAAGAAGGTACAGAAGGATGATCAGGGAAATTACAGGCCTGTTAGTGTGACTTCTGTTCCAGGGAAGCTAATGGAGCAGATCATCCTGAGTACAGTTCTGCAGCACATGCAGAACAGTCACGAGATCAGGCCCAGTCAGCATGAATTTGTGAAGGGCAGGTCCTGTTTGACTAACCTGATCTCCTTCTATGATGGGGTGACTCGCTTATTAGATGAAGGAAGGGCTGTGGATGTTGTCTACCTTGAATTTAGCAAGGCATTTGACACAGTTTCCCACAGCATTCTCCTAGAGAAGCTGGCTGCTCGTGGCTTGGATGAGCACACGCATGGCTGGATAAAGTCCAGAGGGTTGTGCTCAATAGAGTCAGGTCCGGTTGGCAGCCGGTCACAAGAGGTGTCCCTCAGGGCTTAGTGCTCGGGCTGCTCCTGTTCAACATCTTTATTGATGACTTGGATGAGGGGATAGAGTGCACCCTTAGTAAGTTTGTGGACGACACTAAGCTGGGTGGAAGTGTCAACCTGCTTGAGGGTAGGGAGGCTCTACAGAGGAACCTAGACAGGCTGGATCGATTGGCAAAGGCCAGTTGTATAAGGGCAAATGCTGGGTCCTGCATTTTGGTCACAACAACCCCTGGCAGCTCTACAGGCTTGGGAAAGAGTGGCTGGAGAGCTGCCCAGCAGAGAAGGACCTGGGGGTGTTGATTGACAGCCGGCTGAACATGAGCCAGCAGTGTGCCCAGATGGCCAAGAAGGCCAATGGCATTCTGTCCTGTATCAGGAATAGTGTGACCAGCAGGAGCAGGGAGGTGATCTTTCCCCTGTACTTGGCACTGTTGAGGCATCACCTTGAGTACCGTGTGCAGTGTTGTGCATCGCACTATAGGAAGGACATTGAGGTGCTGGAGAGGGTGCAGAGAAGGTCAGCTAGGCTGATCAGGGGTCTGGAGAACAGGCCTTATGAGGTGAGGCTCCAGGAGCTGGGGCTGTTTAGCCTGGAGAAAAGGAAGCTGAGGAGAGACCTTATCACTCTCTTCAGCTACCTGAAAGGTCATTCTAGGGAGGTGGGTGTTGGCCTCTTCTCCCTTGTGACTAGTGACAGGACTAGAGGGAATGGGCTTAAGTTGTGCCAGGGTAGGTTTAGATTAGATATTAGGAAATACTTCTTCATCAAATAGTGGTGAGATATTGGAATAGGCTGCCCAGGGAAGTGATGGATTCACCATCACTGGAGGTTTTTAAGAGGCAGGTAGATGCGGCACTAAGGGGGATGGTTTAGGGATAACAGCAGTATAGGGCTTTCAGTTGGACTTGATGATCTTGAAGGTCCTTTCCAACCTTGATAATTCCATGATTCTATGATTCTGTCTGTCTGTGTACGTCCATCTGTCTATCAGCTTATTTTCACTAAGTGGAGACAGTAGTGTGTGTTCTGGTGTGTGCAGGCTGCTTGCCAGTTTCACTTCAGTGCAGGTTTTCGTTTGGCTGCATATTGCACTTTCCTCCCTACTGAGCTCACAATGGACAGGTCATCAGTACTATGCACAGAAATGGGTGTTGGGAAAAGCTGAAGGACAGCATAAGCAAGACCGATGAGAAGGGACTTGCTTTGCTTTCTCTTCCAATGGAGTATTAAATGTGTTGTCTTTGAGTCTGAAATTTGTGTGTGTGTGTCTAGACAGGATCATTGGCCCTTAGAATCCCTGAAGAGACCTGCAGGCAGTGGAAAGGGCTGTTTAGTACCTTTTAAATTAATCAATGAGATGGTGTTTCCCCAAAAAAACCATTTTGTAGTGACCACACCTGTTTAAATTTGCACTGGTTTAGATTAGTTCCAATTTGACATTACTCAGCTGGGAGCTCTATTGTGCAGAGGCAGTAAGTGAAAAATGAGCAAGACAGCAGTCATGCAAATCTTTGTAAAGTTTTGCTTTCTCTTTTTTTTTCATATTTTACTAAGAGACAGCACATCACCTGTCCACAGCACAGTCCAATGTCTCTCTTAAGAGACTCACTTCGGAGTTCAATCACAAACATGAAATTATTTGGAGATTTGAGACAATAGAATTGATAATCTGTTCCAGCGGATCCTGTAATATCTTTGGTAGTTGATGAAATCCCCTGGAATATTGTGATTTGAATAATTTCATGAAAGAAAAGCATATGCAAATCCATCTCTCTCCTTCAAAGATGCTTTTATTTTTTCCTTCTTTGATTCTCTTATTATTGTATCCAGTAGCATAATTCAAGGCCTGAGTCAGCATTCCTCAGTTCATGTCTGTGGGATTTGTCTTCTTAGATCACAACAATGTATCTGAAAGAAGCAGATCTTGGGAAGATGAGAATCTTGGAGGGCTAACACCAAAACCAGCAGTGGTTAAATGCCAGACAAGACCTGTGGTATAGGTTCAGGACAGTGCAAAATACAAAATGACAAGAAGGATGTGATAGTAACAAACCATGAAGGAATACCAAGGGGAAAATATTCTGCCCATGCACCCCAGGATTCAGCTGTGCTGAATCTCATTTACAAGATGGAGATGATGCAGGTGCATTTTTGGGGCCGAAAGACAGACTGCAGTAAACTGGAAAAGGAGTATAAAGTCAACCCCTGTAGACTCATATGTGATACTGGCACAACCATGAACCTCAGCACATCACAATAACAAGTTCTTTACAAAGCTTGACAAGTGACTTCAGTTTTGTTCTGGCTGATAATATTCATAATCCTCAAACCTCAAAAAGGGAAGTTTTATCTGCTTAAGATGCATCAGGAGCTTTAATTGTACATATATATGATTGATTGTATCTTTGTTCACTCTTTTTTTGCCTGTGTTGTTTGGATAGTTAGTACTACTTGCTGTAAGACCTGTTTATGCTTAAATTCTTTTATGACTGTAATATTCTGAGGGCTCTTTAACGGGGGTTCTTTCTGATTTATTTACCACAAACTGAACAGATTACAGATCCTTTTTTTTTCTCTTTCTTGTCTGTTTTAAATTATTACATGTACTATATTTAATTTTAAATATTCATGGATTTTAACTGCTACAACCAAGGCAACATCACTTTAGTAAGCCTGCTTTGCTGACCATCACCCTATGTTATTTCCAAGAGGCTGTGTTGCTTGTGGCTCTAATTCTTTCAGAATATTTCACAAGAACTTAAATGTGTTGCTCAATCAACTCACATATGTTGATGGATCAACTCACATATCTAGAGGTTTATATTTAGGCAAGATTTAAGTGCCTGAATTAACTGAAGCGTTTAGAGGTTAGTCTGTAGTCAGTTAATTTATTTAGTTACTTTACACCACGAAGAAACACTGCTATTTACTATACCAAAATGAAAATCTGGAAAATGTGGGTCAAGTGTAGTGGGATTGTTAGACAGGTGCTGTCATGATAGCACAAGAATTTTCCCTGTTGTTTTGTTTTGGTGTCTACCTGTTAAGGGAATACTGCTTTCTCATAGAAGAACATAATTTCTGATTTTTCAGAAACACACGGGTAGGCTCTAGACTTCAAACTCAAATTGCACAGCACTGCACTTTAGCCAGTATCTTAATATCACAGAGCAAGTTTTAATTTTCTGAGGTTGAAGATGCAAAACAATGAAGAATGGGAGAATGGATTATCTGCAATTCACTACTGTACATTGGGATGCAGTGGCGTCTTCCTCCTGCAGTGTTTGCTGTGTTGTTAATCAAACTGCTGTGTTTCACACTGTAAATGAAAAGCAACAATCTGAAACTGCAAGCAAGAAACAGAGAAGTACGGATTCCTTAGGCATAGTAGAGCAACAAAGGAGGTTGCCCCATGCTTCTTCTAATCTTGGTCTTACTCTTTTCTCATATTCCTATCCATGAAGAAAAGTACAAATCCCTAATTTCTGCAGACAATAGTGGAACTGCCAGTAGTCTATGCAGTTATTTGCCAAGTGCTACCTAAATGATCATAGAATCACAGAATATTAGGGGTTGGAAGGGACCTTGAAAGATCATCTAATCCAACCCCCCTGCCACAGCAGGATTCCTTAGACCAGGTCACACAGAAGCGTGTCCAGACGGGTTTTGAATATCTTCACAGAAGGAGACTCCACAACCTCTCTGGGCAGTCTGTGCCCGTGCTCTGGCACCCTCTCCGTTAAAAAATGTCTATGTGTATTCACACGGAAGTTCCTATGCATCAGCTTACAACCATTGCCTCATAGCTTTTAAGCCCAAAGGTATTTGGGTACAAAGCTTTTGTTTAGGCATCTCCTATTTGACTTCTGTTCGAGCTAGGCACCTAGCTAGACATGTTTTCAAGATTTGTCACTAACTTTTGTTATTAGTAATTTATCTTCATTTTTTTGAATGGTTTGGGTTTGAGAAGACTTTCTGGCTTAGAGGAGGGAAATGCCCTTCCAAATATGTGTACGTGTAAATATATGTAAATATTTGATGATACAAATTTAGCTTGTTCTCCTGAACATATAGGCCTTCATAGACTTGAAAAAATATAGACACTAATTATTTTAATGCAGTTATCATTGGCATTGAGGAAGTGCATACATTTTCCTCATGTCTGTTCATGCCCCTCTTGTGAAATGACTGTCAGTATCTGAGAAGAAATTCTGATTCAGAAAGCAGCGCTACAGAACTGCAACAAGAGCAGAGAGACACTTTGATAAAGGCATAGGCAGAAAATTTATGGACAACATTTTTGTTTGAAATAAGAATACATGTGCACAAAATGAACTAAAATTAACTAATGTCATCAATCAACTTTTTTCCTCCCCTTTGTCTAGGAAGCTCTTGGATCCACCTGAGGTCCCTGCAAAATGGGTAGGTGAACAAAATATATTCATGAACCTTCTTTACTTACACACTCAGTAATGTAATATTGCTTGTATTTTCTCATTAGAAGCTCAATTTTCTTCTACAATTAGTTATACTTAGTGAATTAAAAATGGTGCTTCAGTCAGCAACATGGTGTTCAGTAGATGATTGTTTGTATGTGCAGCTCTTGAAAGACTTGACTTGGTAGGACTTCTGTATTAACTTCTGTTCACCACGTAGTGAACTTTGGTATATGCCATGTCTTCAGGCACCTTTGCAGGCAAAAGAAATGACTGTTCAAAGTCTTTAATTTTTTAATTAAGTCTTAAGCTGAAAGCAAACTGTAAAAGCATTACAGCCAAAAGATAAAGTTTTTTTGGCAGATCTTAAATTGCATTCCAATAAATCTTACTAATGAAGTCATTTTGCACATAAATATTAGCTATAAGTCATTGCCTGTGTTATCTACTCCCTTTCTTGATATTTACAGAGAAAAATTACACCAAGTCTATTCAGATATGCATTAGTCTTGTAAGAGTGAGAGTTTCATGAACTTCTGAAGTCTGTCCAGTAAGTTTTTATTAGGACAGCAAATAACTTTAGATGTAAGGTGTCACAAGTTAAATCAATTACAACTGTCATAGCTACAAGTTTGCATCTGAAGCTTTTAAATCAGGTTTCAGAAAATAAATCAATTCCGTGCAGGTCGTCCTACCTACGTAAGTTTTCATTACAGAGAACCCTCCCAGCAAGGCATGAATTTTGTCTGCTCTTTCCATGAGTTATGTGAACACCAGGGTGTGGAATAAAGCCAAAATTCAAAGATACTATAGTAGATCAGCTTTACACAACTGTGATGCTGCTATGGCACACATTGTGTTACATTTCTTGGGAAAAAAGAGTTGTTATAGTAAATCCTCCACTATTTTGCTGGTTTTCTGTACTAACAGCTCATATTCAGTTTTCTAGTGATTGTCAGGCCTTACAACTTACCAGAGCTCCATGAAGTATGTGTTTGTTTGATACCTTACTCAGTCACATGAGACCAACCTGTTAATATGTAGAAATTTAGCTTTTCCATATGTTGTAGGAGCCATTTACTAAGTACAGAAAAGTTCTAACCTTGTTTGTGAAGGTACCTATGTGTTATTCTCTTTCTTTGAATCTACTGTCCTAAAACACTCCTTGCTTCCCCTTGAGGCAGCCCCACACATACTAGTCCATGACCTGTGTTTGGGGTCCCTGTCTCCCTCAGTCCACCCAGCACTTGTCCTGACATTTACATATGAGTCACCCCTTGACTTTCCAGTTTATTGACAATGCTTCTTAGCCAGGCCATGGGCTTGTTGCAAGAGCTGGCTTTTCTCAAGGTCTGTTGCTTTGTGTGTTATCGTCAGCACAGTTCCAAATCCAGTTCAGGCTTGGCACAAGTAATTTGGCTTATGTGTCCATGCTTGAATCTCCCAATATATTATTCTCCTGACTGGCTGAGAGTGACACAAATTCTGTTTTCCTTGGCTGTTCTCCTGTACTTTCAGCCTGTGCTTCTTTTATTTTCTATTTGGTCTCTTCCTTTACTCTGTACATGCCTTAGGAAAGAAGGTTTTTCCTTATGCTAATTTTTTTGGTAATGGACAGGTCAAAAAATCTACAGCTTTCTGAGGGCCATGTGTCTCCCTGTGGTGCAAATGCAAATCAACACAGTTTATTCCCATAACCCCAGCCATTTAGACAAGGTGTTTATTGTTAAAGCAATATTTGTGTGGCAGTTTCAACACAGAAAAAAGTGTTCACTGCTGTACAGAGGCATCTTTTGCAAAGCTGTCGTCCGTTTCCCAGTAGAGCTGTGAGCACAGTGTCAGTTTTCCCTTGTTCTCTAATGGCAAATTCCACTCCAGTTCTCACAATGTGTGAACTACCTGATGGACCACAGGTGGGCTTTGACAGAACATGACTTGAGAGTTTACTTTTGCTGATCCCTAGTTGCAGATGTGTTCATCAAGAAGATTATGAAAGTACTTCAAGCATGGCATATAGCTCTTCTTGGAGTATTTAATCAAATAAATTTCAAGGATTTATAGAGAATCAGTGTCTGGAATCTATCAGGAGTTAATTTTATTGGCAGAAAAGGATCTCAGCCGTGAAAAATTGGTGCCAGGGGAAAATTAAATATGAGAGAGAGAGAATTAACATCATATGTCTTGGGTTAGTGCACCAAACCTGCTTTTTAACTTTAATATCTTCTTGCTGAATCATAATCTGTATGATTCTTTTTCTTTCTTGATAACCTCCCAGGTTGTTTGTTTCCTTCTGTAGCCATTCACCAGGGCATATCCTCTGGAAACAGTTCAGCTGCAGTGTTGCTGCCCCTAAGCTGTCATTGAAAGCTTACAGGAAACTCCTGCACCTACCTCCCCGCACTCCCAATCCCAGAGGGTACCTGACTTGGAAATAAATGTGATCCAAGCAGACAGCAAACTGCTCTGAGGACTGTAATGATGGAGTAGGACTGAGTAAAAGTGTCCACTATAACTTTAATAGATGTGTGACTGTCCAAGTTTCATTTAAAATATTAAATAGTGATGTGAAAAGAAGAATGAAAATACATCATTTGCATTTGTCAACTGAGTTACTCTTGCTGACAGCATAAATGTTGTGGAGAGTAAGATCGTAGAAGTGAAACACTTATGGCAAATAACAGGCCTTACAAGATAATCCACACAAGGAGGAGTATTTTGGTTTTGAAGGATGCATTCAGAAGCAAGCAATACAGAGAAAGCCACAGATTAATTGTAGCAGAGAGCAGATCATGCCAGGGTATCCGTATTTTGTGCAGACTTATAATTCCACATTTGATCAGAGCACAGGATGGCCAAGGCATTTCTCTGGCTTGCTTACTCATCTGCAGGCATTTTGCAATAATTGATTCAATCATGGGATCACAGAACTATGTAGGATGAAGGTCTGGAGGAGATCTGATCCAATGCATCCCACCCATCCTATCCCAACTCCACAGTAGGGTCAGATAAGATTGCTTATGACCTTGTTCCTTGAGTTTTGATATCTCCAAATGTGTTCTAATGTTTGACCAACCTCATAGTGCAAAAAGTCTTCCTAATATATAACTGGAATTTCCAGTGTCTTAGCTTGTATTTGCTGCTTCTTGTCTTATCACTGTATTTCCAGGATAAGTCTTGTGCTTCTCTTCTCTATATCCTCTGATGCAGACAGCAATTGTGAACATCGGTAAGACCTCCCCTTAGGTTTGTCCTTCCCAAACTGAACAAAGCCAGCTGTCTCAGCTTCACATCATACATCATGTTCCAGGCCCCCTGGGCCTCTTTTGATTGTGTCCAGGACCTGCTGCAGGTTATCACTGTCTTTCCTGTACTGAGGAAGCCTGGACATGGTACTCCAGGTGAAGTCACACAAGTACCAAATGGAGAGGATATATTCATGTCCCTCAAGCTGTTGGCTATGCTTGTGTAAAACAGCAGAGTATGGGCATATGGCTGACCCATGTTCAACTAGCTGTCCACCAGGCCCCAAAGTCTTTGTAAAGCCACTTTCAACCAAGCTGTCCCCCAGGTTGTGTTGTTGGAGTTGCTCCATCCCAGATGTAGGAATTTGTCTCTGCCTCTGTTGAGCCCCATGAGATTTCTGTTAAGCCATTTCTACAGTCAGATGCACACTGAAGAGCAGCCCAGCTCTCCAGTGTACCAGCAGCTCCCTTTTATTTATCACCAGCAGTGAATTGTCTGACCGAGTAATGCACCTCATCATCTAGGCTGTTATTAAAGGTTTTAAAACAGCATCATCAGCTCCAAAATCAACCCCTCAGGAATGCTATTAGTAAATAGCTGCCAGCTGGACTTTGTACCACTGCCAATCAGTGGTTTGCAAGTCAGCAGGAGGAAAGGAAGCAGAGGCTATAATCTGAGCCCATTTGGCCCACAGATGAATTTTGTGTTGATCTGAGTGTTTTGGAGAACTAACTAGTGAGGCCTTTCCAGTTTTACTTTTTTTCCTTCTATGTGAAATGAGCAGAAGTCTCTTTCCCTCCCCCAGAATTACTATTATTAACCACCACTTAGAAAGACAGTGGCAAAACATTAGGGAATGTATTCAGTGTAGATGAGGAAGAAACAGCAATCTTATGGAAGCTCCAACCTACTTTATACTCAACAGCTCTCCTTCTGAGCAAGAAGCAAGAGTGCCCCGTGGTGCTGATTTCCAAGAGCTGCTAATTCACCAGCTACCTCTCAATTAACTAACTTCCAGTTGTGATTTTTAAAATGAGAGAGATTATGGCCTAGCTGTCTAGTCACAGATCTTCAGATATGAATTACTGAAAAATCCTCTGAAGGGGCTTCACACCACACTGACACAGTACAACAGGTGTCAGTGGAGAGGTTTTTGATGCAGGATGTGTCAGACTTAATGCACGTTTTCTCAATGTTTTCTGGGAGCTTATAGTGCCTGAGTTTTATAAACTAAACCAGCATTGCTCAAGGTGCTGCAGTGGGCTCCAAAGTACCAGTTTGGATACAATGGGGCTGCATGCCTTAGACATACCCTTACCTACTGTAGCAATGGGCACCTCAACAATGTCCTTTTCCTGCCCATCCAGACAAGAAACATTATTTGCTGATACTACTCCCTGCTCAATAGTGACACAGAACATTAATGAGAGCTTGTTTTGACTTTTTTCCCCACCCTGAGAACTAGTGTTTTGAATGTGGTTACTGTGAACCACTGAATATGTTTCAATATGCTAAAAAGAAGCAATGAGACTGTTAGAGTCTACTATTTTTTCATTTCACCAAGCTGCTCACCACATGGAATAATGGTAAGCACAGAGATCTTACTCAGGGTGGCGGTGCCCTAAGGCACTTTGATGACTGATAGTTAGCTGGAGCCTGCTCCCTAGAACCTGAAAAATGAAAGCTGCAGGAGAAGACTAGACAGGCCATACTTCACAGTTTTGTGTTAGATGGAGAATATCAGCAAACTGATGTGGTGAATTCTCCAGGGGTGAAAAAGTGTGAAGGCTTCAGATGACATGGTAAAGAAGTTTGTGTGCAGATCAGTCCTATGCAGACAAGAAAAGAGAGCTTACATGCACAGACATAACTGAGCTCCTGATGACAGGTCAAGTGGAGGACTTCAGAGACTGAAGGCATGTGCACCTTCTTACTCCAGTTAACTGTTGAACTCACCATGGTGTCCAATGCCCACAGCACATATCCCTTAGGCTGGAAGATTGCAGCTGCTTGGACAGTCTCTGGAGAAAAGTGTGTCTATCAGTGAAAACAGGATGCTGTAAGTATGGCCATAAGTGTAAATGCAGGATAGAATTAGAGGTTTGTGCTTTTTGAATTACTGAGGTAGGACTTTTCTTATCACCAACCAAGAAAAAAAAGGAAGCAGTCCCCACAGAAGAGCATAGTGAGGTGGTTGTGTTGAGCACATCCCAGTAAAGCTGCACAAAGACATCAGGTATCAGGTAGTGTTTTAATACACAAGCAATTTATACCAAGATATACGGAGATGTCTTTCTGTCAGAATGGTAGCTGTATTTACCATCAGTTGCCACCATCATCAGCAAGGTCACTTCCTGCCAAATTGAGGCAATGGTGGTGGCACTTTGATGTCTTGACCTCTTTCCAGTTTCTTCTCACAGTCAACCAGATAGTTCACCCCATCAATGACAATCTGGACTAGCTCCACCTACAGCAAAAAGAAGAAAACAGTAGTAATAGATGCTTTAGCTAATGCTGTTAATAGAGAGAGGGAAAATAGGCTTCTACTGCAACAACAGCAGATAAAGTTGTAAGTAAGGAGAGTCATAGCATAGAGATCAGACACCCTGTGGCACAGGGAATATGGGTCATGCTGATTCTATGGTAACCAACAGTGGGAGGTAGTGATAGTCTTCTGTTTGTTCTGAGTTTGGACTACCAGCAACAGCAATCTTCAAATAGGCTCCAAAGTTACTTCCACTAAATTCTGCTCCCACTCATATTCCTATGGGACTAAAAAAAAATAAAAGTCCTTATAAAAAATGTTTGAGTTGAGAAACCCATTTCAAATGCGACCAGCGTGATCCTCCCCAGATGTTTGCTGAAGCCAAGCTGGTAGAATATGGGTTTGATGGGTGAACCACTCAGTGGATAAAGAACTGGCTTGATGGCCGCACCCAGAGAGTGGCTGTCAATGTTCCAGTTCCAAGTGGAGGTCAGTGACAAGTGGAGTCCCTCAAGGATCAGTACTAGGACTGGTCTTGTTTAACATCTTGTGTCGGCGACACAGACAGTGGCATTGAGTGCTCCCCCAGCAAGTTTGCCGACAACACCAAACTGTATGGAACAGTTGACACACTGAAGGNGTGATTCTCCCCCTCTACTCTGGTCTCATGAGACCCCAGTGGAAATATTACCTCCAGTTTTGGAGCCCTTATTACCAAAGGGATATGGAAGTGCTGGAGCAAGTCCAGAGAAGGGCCATGAGAAGGATAAGTGGACTGGAGGACCTCTCCTACGAGGACAGGCTGAGAGAGTTGGGGTTGCTCAGTCTGGAAAAGAGAAGGCTCCAAGGAGACCTTCTTGTGGCCTTCCAGTATCTGAAGGGGGCTTACAAGAAAGCTGGAGAGGGACTTTTTAGGAGGTCAGGTAGTGTTAGGACTAGGGGGAATGGATATAAACTAGAGGAGGGTAGATTTAGATTGGATATTAGGAGGAAGTTCTTCACTGTTAGGGTGGTGAGACAGTGGGACAGGTTGCCCAGAGGGGTTTTGGAGGCCTCATCCCTGGAAGCTTTTAAGGCCAGGCTGGATGGGGCTCCGGGCAATCTGATCTAGTGGAATTCCCTGCCAGGCACGGGGGTTGGACCTAGATGATCTTAAGGTCCCTTCCAACTCTGACAATTCTCTGATTCTAATTCAGGCACCAAGGCTGCCTGTCCATTGTGCTCCCCACACAACATACAAGGATGAAGAAATCAAAGTAATAGTGCTGTGAGTGTTCAGCATCACCAGGCAGATGAAGGAGCCCTAGCTGTGTCTTCCCATCTTCCAGTCCTCTACCACCCTTGTGCTTGCCAGGAGCATTTGTGTGGACATAGTGTCAGGCAGAAACTAACTGGGACAGTGGTGGAAGGAGAGTAAGACAGAGGTCTAGTGTCCTGATTTGCACTGACCCTAAATCCTGCTGGAGGCACAGGGTGGAAGTCCTTCACGTAGCTGGGGCTTGGAGGATGGCAGGACTATCTTTTTGGTGACAGCTTTTTAGACTGCTGTGATGGTTTGGATTAGAACAGAATTAATTCTGTTCAGTAACTGTATTTTCTAAAAGATATTCCACCACCACATACATAGTACTGTTATTAGTTATTCCCCCCCCCCCACACACAC
>VWZX01001254.1:60811-84621 GCA_013399015.1 Galbula dea | reverse complement strand
TATTATTATTAAAGCAGTTTTTAGTTTTTAACTTCCAATCCAGTCTCTCCTTTACCTGCTGTGTGTGGGGGGCTGGGAGGAGCCCTTGAACCCACCACAACTGCCTGAGAAAGCTTGTCCAACCAGAGTCCTTTACTTCTTCACAGAAATAGCAATTACGTATAGTAATAGATAGTGCTGTCTTTGTAATCTTTATCAAAATTGTGGAAGAATACCAGGTGCCTTGCCTTCAACAGACTTTCTCCACAGGATGTGTAACATGCAAGGACCACAGGCCCTTTGCTATTGTTAGCCATCAAGCAATATCACTTTTTTTTCTTAATCTTCATGAAATGCTTCATTAGCAACTTTTAATGACTGGTTTGTTACAATGGAATGAGAAGACTGAATCCCATTGTCTCTTTATTGTGGCAGTTGCTGATTTTCAAGGGAATTGTTTTTACTATAAAGCATTTCAGTGGATTAGCAGTTTATTTTATTGTCTTTTACAGACCAGCTGTGTTGGGAAAGCAGAGGTCTGAATTTGCAATCTCCAGGAGAAAAAGAATTTCATATTAAGTTTGCATTGACCAGTAACTGAAGCAAAGCAAAAATACAAACAGTTTTATCTTGCACCATTGGGAAAATAATTCAATTCTGCAAACACATTTACCACATAATGGAATTTATTTTACCACTGAAAAATATTTGTCTTATAATAAAACATTTCTATTCCCTTGACTGAAAGGAATTTCAAAATCTTCATGGTAGGTATTGTATCTTATCTGTTGGCTTAATCCTTTGAATACTTTCTGTATAAGGCATCAGTGACTTCAGTGGAAGTCTTCATATAAGCAAAAATTTGTAGGTTTAGGCCATCTGTCAGTAGAACTTATATTAATTGATGATGCCATGTAATCCATTTATGTTATTAGTGTTATTTTTGTATGAAGGATGATGTTTCAGGTATTAATAAATGTCTTTGTCACATACAAACAATACAGCTTAATAGTTTTTCACTCTCATTTATCTCAGTCTAAATCCAAAGGAACACAGCTGCCTATCCAACTTGGTTTTGAACACTGCCAGGGATGGGGTACTCACAGCTTCTCTGGGAAAGTTGTTCCAGTGTCTCACCAGCCTCACAGAAGACCTTACCTGGCTCTGTCCCAGTGGCAGAAAACCCAAGGTTAGGGAGGAAGGGAAGCCAGTTGTGTGGCTGTGGACCAGTTTGAATATAGTTGAAACCCAGGAGCACTGTCCCTGGGTTATATTCATATTATGAAAACCTACCAAGAATCAGTCTGAGCTGAGGTGTTGAGCTGCAACACCAGGACCAAAGTGCATCCATATTTAAGCTACCAAAGCCTCTCAGTGTTGTGCTGTTCTGGATAAACACACCTTGACAACCTGCTCTTCTTTGCAATCAAGGTTTAACTTTTACCAAAACCCAAAGGTAATTAAAAATTTGCTGCTGAGCAAGCAGGCAGTCCTTCAAAATTTTACAAGTGCAAGCAGGTTGACAACTAAGCCCAAATTGTTTATTGCATTGCTAGTGAAGAAAACAGGTCCTCAGGAGACATCAGTCCCACCAGGGCTTGCCCGGTTGACTATAGACAAGTGGTTAGAGCACTTATCCAGGGGATGGATGAAAGACATTTTTAACTGAAAGTTTGAACCTGTTTCCTATCTACTAGCAGAGTGCTCAAATCACTGGACTTACAGGGTCTTGCAAGGTAAATTTTTGTTTCATTTTTTTCTGGACATGGCTAAGGGTAAGCACAGCCCTGGTCTCGATAAGAAATGGACACTGTAGAGGTGCCAAAGGGCTTATAGCTTGTGACCTGAAGTAAGGGTTTGGCTCATGCAGAACTAATGGGAGGAGGCTACAAGTCTTTGACACAGCTGTTTCTCCCCCATCCTCCAGTAGATTTGCTCTTAGGTGCTGTTCTGATTTATAACATACTGAAATATGAAACTGGAATGAGGTCTGGGACCCGAATCTCCCAGGAGAGCAGTAGCACCACTAGGTGGCAGGGTCATTTCCACTCTGGCACAACAAATACTCATCCAAACTGAAATAACTTCAAATCAAAGGTGTAAGACAAGCCCATCTCATCATAGCCCACAGCCCAACAGGGAGGGCTCAGAGCTGACAGATAAATTTTTGCCCTGATTTATACCTAGCTCTCCCAGATCCTTTGCTCAGGGCCACATAAGACATGTAAACATGGCACCAATTCATCCATTATTTTGAAGTGAAAAGACTAACCTTGTCGTGCTACCTAACGGTAGAGAAGGTGCATGACTGAATACTAAAAGGAATACAGCACCTTAAACCAGTCTTGCTTTCAGTACCTAATTCCCTTTGTGGGTTATGGCTCCATCCCTGCTTTTTTTCCCCAAGATTTTGCAGCAGTTACAGCAGGTACTGCCCAATGTGTAAAAGCAAGCTCAGTGCCCACTGTACAACATCTAAATATGCTTTGTCTCATGTCCAGCACTGCAGAGACCACTGGACAATGATCTCATAGCTGGGCACTCCAGCAGGCAAGCAAGTCTAAGAGTTTGTGCTGGGATGCTGAGAAACATCATCTTGAGGGATGGCCAAACCTTTCCAGCACTTGTGTGCTCTCAACAGAGATTCTTAGGGCACAGTACATGCAAGTGACATTTATGGAACTTCATTGCCATAACAAGGGTATTTGTCAAGCACTTACTAAAATGCATGTTAATTTTTCTTTGAGTAAGCATTTCTATTGGACCATATTCATCAAGAACAATAACTGTCACGGCTCCACTGAAGCCAGCAGAATGAAACTAGCCAGAGGGAAACTGACTTATATCAGCACAGATCTGAGTTAAAAAAGGGGAGAAAATGAACAAGTTACCTCTGAGCGACCCATGCGGTCCAGGTTGGAGATATCGTACACATCTGCTACAGCTGCTGTGTCCACTCCACCAGTGCCACGCTTTTGCAGACGCAGATTCTCCAGGATTTTTGGAAACCTGGGATCCTAGCAGAAGAAACAGGTTTGTGCTTATTGCTTTTTACCTTGTGTATTATGCTGAACCGTTGGAATATTATCCATGACTTAATAGCATCTCCAGTAAGACAGGCAGAGATGGATAGTTTTATCAGTCCTTGGATTATAGCCTGTCTCAGTGGCTGTCTGCTGAGTAGATTAATTTCCATAACAAACACAGTAATTTGCAGGATAAAAATTGTGTTCAATTAGTCCTGCATTATCCCTGGGACCTTGTTAGACATCCTACTAAGGTGCAGCCACTGTAAGCTGTCATTTTTCGCTTGTTCCTTTACAAATCATTCACTGGCCTTTTAAATGACTTGCATACCTTGCTCAGCTTGGGCAGCTTAACATGGACTCCAGCACGTAAACCAGTTCCCAGGTTGGAAGGACAGGTCAGAACATACCCGAGACGTTCATTCCACATGAACTCCCAGCCTCGTTCCTTAATTAATCTTTCCACCTGTGATGAAAGAAAGAAAAAAAAAAAAAAAAAAAAAAAGACAACTGAAAGAAAAGGGCAGCATACAAATGTCTTATAATTCTTTCCACCAGGTATCTGTGTTGATGGTGAACTTACCTAACACGAGTGGAATTGCATAAATTTACACTCAAGTACAGTCTGGTTTGGATCTGATGCAAATGTTTGCACTCCTCAGGTACCAAGATCACCAGTGCATATTACACAGTTTTCTTCAGTGTTTTCTCACTTCCACTAGCTTGCAGACTCTGTTACTATATCACAAAGCTCCCTGTCTTGGTGGTTTGGTACACCCTTAACCCATGAAGCCATATCATCACATAAGAATTGTGGATTTACCATGCATTTATAATGTTGGTATTTTTGGTCCAAGCCAAAAGGACTCAAATGCTTCGAAGCAAATAAAACAACCTGAAGCTGAGTTTTATGTAATTTTCAGGGTGATGCCATGGCTCTTGGACACCTGACTTCTAAATGTCTGGTGTTAACAGTTCCATTATAAGGAGACAACATAGCTTGTATATAACGTTTTCATTAGATCTCTGACCAAACTAGAAAGGAGAGTGAAATAATTATCTGCAGAAAAACCTCAAAGGTCCTAAACCCTGAGTCCTGAGCATTGCCTCAGCAGCATCCATTCCACCCCCAGCACCAGGGATGAGAATCAGGAGGCTGGGCCAAATAAGTTCTTCATTCAAGCAAATCAAGCAATTCAAATAAAATAATTTATGAATTCCCACAACGTGGCAAAAAAAAAGAGGTATCTTTTTTGTCAGCCTGTGCTTAAGATTTTAATGAAAAAGCTACAAAGACATTTATTTTGTGCTACAACTCAGCTAGCAAATGGTCTGTGTTTCCTTCTTTAACTGCATTAGTGTGGGTTGCTATGTGGACTGGTGTAACTTCATTTTGTTGCTCCCAGAGATGTCATTCCAGTATGAGCTACAGTAAGCAGTACTAACAACAGCTCAACAATAAACAAAAGGAATAATAATAAAGAAGGAATGATAAAGGAATAACTTATGGAGACACTACCTCTTTCAAACCACGGCAAAATCTTTCGAACACTCTTTTCATGTTGCCACCCTTCTCCATGGAGATTACTCTGGTGTGGTCTTCCTCATTAATCCAGACAAGAAATGTCTTGTCATGGTTATGCCTGTTCAAGAGGCAAGATAAAAAAATGAGTTTCTTTATAGAGGAAAGCCCTGAAATATAATTTGCAGTATCCTGAGCTTTATCACAGTCTTTCAAGGCTCTGGAGAGGTTAAGAACAACAAAATAACATTGTTCTGCAGAATTACGGATTTGAGCGGCTTTCACAATTGGATCCCCCATGCCAATGGCATTACACAGGTGTCTTGAGCACAGTGAGAAAGGCAGTTTTTCTAATCACATCATGCTGCTGCAGTGCTAAGTGAGGAAAAATATGTAGTCCCCTAATATGAGCGCAGCTGGGAGGTGCAGCAAAAGGAGAAGCCAAGCTCTGCATCCTCTGTCACCAGGGATGGTTTTCATCGTTCTTAGAAAACTATGCAGCTAGGAAAAAGCTCTAAAATCTACATGCTGCTGGAGGCCAAGCAATATGTCCTTACTTAATTGTATTCTCCCCTTAATCAAATCCCAGTGCTCTCTGTGTTGCATGGTAGCACTGGATTGCCACATCAGTCAAGCTACATGTATAAGGACAGCAGCTGCACATTGCTTCTGGACAGTGCATTAGTGATGCTGGCTTGTCAGTCAAGATAAAAATGCCTGAAGATACCCAGTCATGCTTCATATAGATCAGTTGTGGCTAGGTTTATTAAGTGCTGGGTCAAACCTTAGGTCACTTTTCCTGGCTTTTCCTATACTTCCTCTGTCTTCTACAACAGCCTTTCTGCAGCTCATAGAAGGTGATTGATGGGATCAGACACATTCTTTCAAACAGAGGATCATTACCAGGTTGGAAATACATAAAATTTGAAAGTTCAAGTTCACCAGGAAGAGTGACATTCAGCTGGTCTCTTACTGCATTTCTTTTTTTTTTTTTCCTCTTGGGGTTTGCCAAAGCTACATTGAGCAGGTGTTAACATTCTGTGCCCTGACATTACAGTCACTCGAGGTCTGGGTTACTCTGTCTTCAGTCATGTACCAATGTTCAGAGGGGGGTGTTTGAAATAGTCTGAGGTTGATCTTCAATTAACTAAGCCTTTCCATTGCTTTTACTAATCCAGATGGAGGCCACGCTGAGTGCATTTGAACTGTGGCATTTTTTCTGGTGGGGTTGGTGGGAATAGTGCTACAGCCCATAACAAGGATATTATAAGCAGAGTAATTTCCAGAACATGTACTCTTTTTGACAACTATTTCTTGCAAGAGAAAGGCAGGTTTTCCAAGTATGGATTACTGAAGTACTTTCTAATGAACACTAATTTTTTTCCAGCCTACCTGGTATTTACATGTAAAACAAACCAAAAAAATAGGTCTGTTTTTTCAGGAGATCCCTGGATAGTAATTCTATTGTTGGAACTTGTTTGTTTGTAGAGACAATGGATGGGATGCCTCAGCTTATCCTTTTCCTTTTCATCAGATTTAGATGGGAACCAGAGACCTAATCTGAAGCTTGCTGGAATAAAAAAAGTTCTCACAGATTTCCAACAGGTTTCATAAGTGATCAGGTTCCACAGAGCCTGCTGCCCAACAGAAATGAGGTTTAGATCATCACAGTAATACTAATTATTGTCAGACTTGCTTGGAGAACAGCTGAATTTTTTTTCCACATAAAGTTTAATCCTCTCTGAAAGTCCTGAACTTGCCTAGAAGGGCAAGGAGATAGGCTGGGTGATTCCTCAGAACCCTTTTTAGCCTAATTTTTCAGAATTAAAGCATCTGATAATGCCTAGAAGTGTAGCAGGATGGATGAAGATGCTATTCACTCACATCTTCCTCTATCCTCTGCTAGCAGGTGTGCACACTGACCTTGAAGCTATTACCTATTTCTCATTGCAGAAAATATTGTATTTGGACACAAAATGTATCCAGTGTGTTGTGCAAGTAGAAACAGACCTAGAACAAAATAGGAAATCCAACTTCTGTATCTCTGCTCTGTCTACTTTATCTGGAAATAAAGGGTTACTTTCATCTCTGGGAACTAATATAACACTCTGTCTCTTGACAGTGAGGAGGGAAACAGGAATTTGTAATGCTGTATCCTGCAGCTATGTGGTTGGTGGTTCCTAGCTGACAGCATGGCTACAATCTGGAGCTAGAGCTGCTTTTGTAACCTCAGATCAGCCGGCGACATGGTGACACATGGACTCTTTCCCAAATAAAATTTTAATCTAGAAATAGAAAAACTGGAGACAAAAACCCAAAGAAGGAGCCATGCCAATGGTCCTGTGCTACGTAGATTATATTAGTCATGGCTTCTTTAATACAATGTGTTACCCATTCTGTTGTTCATTATTGAATTTTGTTAGATTTTTTCTTTTTCAATTAAGCAAGAAAATATTTCTTTAAAAAAGCAAACTTAACATGCTGTGAGTACTGGGACAGAGTATCTGAAAGGTTAGTACAAGCAAGGAGATTTGTAACACAATCTTGAAAACATCACACAAGCTTCTGCAAGTTGCACAACATACCAGATTCCTCTGGCATCTGGCCAGTCACGTGCCATCCCAGCACAAGTTAACAAAGGGGACACTGGCTTATCAAAGAGAAAATGATCCTGGACACCAAAATGGGGCCAAAGGGAGAGAGAAAGAGAAAGATATTGAGAAAACAAAACAAAATTCAAGTTTATCCAAGGAATCAGTATAACACTAATACATTTTATGTGAAGGCAATCAATGTACAATTAAATAACACAGGGCAGCTTGTGAATCGAGTTCCTTTTTCTGAAAGCTGAAAGCATCTTAGTCAGGTGATTTTCATGAGTCTTGCATATTCTCACTGACATTGGTAATATGACCATGTTTTGCCAAAAACATTTTCAAATGTAGGAATGGATGGGAGATGTGGACCTATTATTACATACACACCCCAAAGGGTATTCTGGAGTACCTGCTAGCACCATAAATGTTTTCTGCACACAGATATATGTTAGGGTAGAAGAAGGCAAAAAGTTCTAAAACAGTGACAAAAATTAAAAAATGTTAGTTCTGAGAAGATATTTCTCCAGCACAGAGATTTAGCAATTTATTCTGAGCATGAAGTCAAGGTAGGAATTAAATCGGTGCTAAGTGTGACCTTTAGGAATCACAGACTTGTTCTGTTCCTTAACAGAGATGCTATTTCTGATTTAATAAACATAACACTTGCTGTGTGACCAACTTGCCACATTCCAGATCATTTAGATTTTTTTTTTAACTGAACTGTTATTTTTTCAAAAACAAGTAAGTATTTTATTTTCATGTGTGTGCACTGAAAAATTATTAGCTCTTACTTCCTCAAACACTGACATAAAAACTGTTATGCAGGGGCTTGGGGGAGAGTTTTTTGAAAAAAAACCCTAGGGTTTAATTATGAATAGTGAGGCAAGTTATCCAGAGTAAATATGATATGGCAGATAAGTTGATAAGCTTTAGTTCTTTTTCCACTTAGTGGAGAATTTTAGATTTTCTTCTTTGAATACACTGTGATGGACATAATGCAGGCAGAACCCCAATCATGCAGAAAAGAAAGGTATAGAGTTCTCTTTGCTCATCAGGGGGACATAATATTTCCTTCCTCAGCTTGCTCCATTAGATACTTTTGCAAGAAAACAGCTGAGCACTGTTAACTTCCCTTACATGCATATGGTCCAAATATGCAAAGTACCGAATGCCTTCTGTGCTGAAAGCTGTCCAGCTAGCACTGATTTGGTCATACTGAGATCAAATAGTGCTTATTAAATGCTGTTGGAAAGCCTGATACTGCAATGATTCAAGGGCCTAAAGGAGGAGGTAAGCATGAGGTAGAGATGGAATCTGAGATTACAACATTCAGTGCCCTGATTTCTATAAATTTGCATTACCATAAAGGCAAACAAAACAAGGCAAAGTGCTGAATCAGTGAAGTCTATTCCACCTCCCAAAGAAATGGAAGGAAGCCTTAAACCACGAAGGAATTACATTCTTCACGCTCCTGTTTTGACCTCTGCTTTCTGAAGTGCTATCTTCTGCTGAAAAATGCAATGACATTGAACCTGATGACAGTAGGTCATCAAAGTCTTGTCAATAAACATATTACCCAAGACATTCAATTTAAAGTTACTGACCTTACATAAATTCTTAACTCCCGGTTAATCCAGACTGCGACACCTAGTTCCAGGGTTATAAATAGTTATATTACTTTATCAGCTCCCTTTTGGTGGGTGTTATGGGTTAATGTGCCATGAATATAACTAATGGGGTACAACCATAACACTGGGTATTTTAAATACACATTCCAGGTTTGTTTGACATGTCACAAGCTGTGACAAAATCCTTGAAGAAAATCCTTGTGTTTCTGTGTGACAATGAAAACTCTCATTATGGGCCTGATCCTTCAAGGCCTTAAATGCAGTTACAGGACTGGGAAAATCCTGTACAGGGTGCTGTTAGCTACAGCCATTTTGAGAAAACTAGAATTAGTGTAGTGTTGGCATTATAACCAAAGAAATTACAGCCAAAGCCCCCCACTCTGGCAGTTTACACAGATAATATGTAATGGTAATCTCATTGTACTATTTGTAGTTAGAATGGTTATTAATATAGGAAAGTCCTGAATTTACTTTGTTATTTGTCAAGCAGCCATGTATATTTGATTTGACATAGATCTTGCCAACTGGAATGTAACTTCACATTTTGGATTTTCACAGTCGTGTACTTAGCAGTACACAGACCCTGGATGATTTGTCATTACATTAAAAATGTTGTCAGGCCATTATGTACTGTTCAATTATCCTCCTTAGCTACACAGAAAAGCATGTACCCCAAAGGAAGATGAAGATTAACGAGAGTAAATGAAGATGGTGTCAGCAGTGAAGCTATACTTACATCAATAAGCTGCTGCTGCTCCTTCTCGGTCATAGTGGTCAAGCTGTAGTACTTCCCAGAGAGTTCTCCTTTCAGCCCAGCAAGTGCAGTGACCACAACATTCTCCACCTCTCTCCTCTCTGCCCTGCTGCAGGCAGGTGGAAGGCTGAGGCCCCGGATACTGCGGCCAGTCCGCACTCGTGATGAGAGGACATAGCGCTCATCAAATTGACCATGGGTGATCTGAAGGCAGAATGATTTATTAGTTTACACACATCCCCTTGTCTCGTAGTCCATCATTAAAAAACCCCAAATCCCATTGTGCAAATAGAAGGGCATCTTTCTGCCCAGACATGATGACCCCTCCTTCAGACCACAAAACCTTAATATCCCAGGAGCCCCTCAGTGTTCCAGACATCAGGAGATACTTTTTAAGAACATGTTTCTTTGACTGAATGAATGTGACAGAATAATCAGCTAGTCCTTCACTGTCCCAAAACATGAAGGGATATATTTGGCTTTTGGAAACATGGATTTGGGCAGAGGCAAGGAAGATCATTCAAAAGTAGAAAGCCCCAAAAGATAATGAACATTGTGGTTGAATTATGAAAGAAATATTAAGCAGCTTGTAACGTTTGATCATGTGCATGTCGGTGTATTGGAGTCAACTCCTGCTTTCATTCCAACCCTGAGACACATGGTTGTCTGTAAGCTCATGAACAGAGTCATAGTGCCAAGTGAGACTATGTCCCAAACACTTAGGGTAGATGAGACAGACTACCCTGCTAGGAACAAGACAGAGATGCAGCAGGAAAAAGAAAAGTATTATTGTGTACAATACCATCACTGTAAGAAGTAGCTCTGAGCCTGTTATTTTCTTTCAGTCTTACCTTGGATGCATCCAGGTCTGTGTGATGCTTCATTGTCCGTGGATCATAGCCGTTATGTCTCACTTTAATGACAGGGTCAAAAATGTCAGCAAACACCTATGGAATCAAGAGAATCCAGAAAGTCTGCAGCATCATAGAAATGCTTCAATGAACCAACAAACACAGAAGTTCCCTGGCACAGGCTCCTGGATGATACACTTAGAGGGGGCTTTGCAAATGCACACAGGGTTAACTATGAAAGAAGGGGGTGTTTTTGACCTAAAAAGTGCTCCATAGCTTATGTTTGTCTTCACAACAGAAGGAAGGTGCACCTTACTCAAATTACAATTTTACTTTTGTTATCATAGACAGGTATTGGATGAGGTGGCAAACAGATTGTATTTCAGGATGTATTACCAAGCAGAACACACACTCAGAGTCCCATGGCAGCTTGCCTCTTGGTTTTAGTCAGGTCTATCAGGAATACCATATGTCTTCACTGCCATAGGATACTAGTCCTTGCTGTGACCACTTGGCTCAAGTGTGTCAACACTGGTCACAAGCACACCTTCCTGCAGACGAGCAGCAGTGGCTGTGGTACATCTAAATGAGTAAAATGAACCACAGTAGTTGGTTTTCCAGAATCCTAGATGTCTCAGTCCATCCTCAGCAGCCCAGTGTTTTAGATACTGTTAGGAAACTATAATAATAGGAACCATTGTAGGTAGACTGAAGGAAGCAGAACACAGAGGTCAATAAAAACAAGGATTTTCTTCTCTCTTCCTCTTCGCCTTATCCCAGAGTTAAATAAACCTGTCTATTCTAATGCCATCTCTCCATTTTTCTTCATGATCCAAAAGCTGTGCCTTAACAACATTTGGCATTTCCCAGAAGGTGTTTTTGTTTCACTTCTGCCTCTGCTGTTCCACAATGTAATTCCCATGTTACCTTTATTTCATGTGTCGCTTGCCAGAAACTAAGTTTAGTTGGAGGGTGGTTGCTGGAGGCAGATAACAACAGTTCCCAAGCAAGTACATTTTATTAACTCCAGTTGTAGCAGTGTTACAGCACCTGTAGTAAAGCCTCATGTTCATGCACTTCCCAATGTGGAAGAGTAGGGAAAATGCCATCTTAATTCAGATGGTCTGCTCTTTATGTACTCTCTGGGTTACAATTTAGGAGAGCATATCCTACTGAGAACCTGTCTTCATCTAATGAGCTCTTGTGAACAATACAACGAAAACTGAACTAAATACGACTGCATTGTGGAAATGTCTTACCTCATAGGATTCTTCATCACCTGCCACCATGCCCACAGTTTTAATGAAAGGGTGGCCTGGATTGTCAACCCCGGTTTGAATGCACTGGTCCAGGGTATAGCCATTGGGAGTCGCCTTGTCCCTTAGCCGAGAGTAAATGGCCGGTGTGAGGCACTCGGCCATGCAGTTGTTGTGCTTGCGGAGATCAGGATAGTCTGCACTGAAAAGAAGAATCCCAAGCAGTTAGTGTGGCACCTTTGAAGAGTAATCTTGCTGGTTTATGATGCTATTAAAGAGATCATGAGATACAGAGCAAACAGTATGGTTTAAAATGATAATCTGTTCTTTGTTTATATGTTGCATTGAATCTCAGGAAGGGAGGAAGATTTGGGTGGCTGAAAATTCCCAGCACTGCATAACAGTGGGCCACCACACCAACAGGCAACTGCAGCTTTCTGCTACTTGGGGCCATCAGGAAAGTTAATCCCAGTTAGCACCGAAAGTGCAGTAAGGCCCATGAAATCCCTCCTGAGACACTCTTACTCAGAAATAAAAGAGGTCTAACATTGTTTTGTTAAAGTTGGAAGAGAAGCTGGAGAAGTTTGCTGGAATTCAGAGTCCAGGTGCTCTCACAGCTTTGTGGGCATCAGGGGGGCTATCTGTTGTATGTCAGCTGGGAAGTTTGTTATTCTACGTTATCTGGGTTTGCTTTAATGGCATTATTTACAGAATGATGCACAGTGTACTGAGCCAGGGAAAATAAAGATGTTATGCTTCAGAAAGACATTTTTGCAACTGAGTCAGACCACATATACCATGTACCAGTAATGATTTTCTTATTTGCTTTATGCATGACTCAGTTATTTCTATAAGAATGTATTTTAACTGTCAAAGCCTAATTGTATTGGTGTTCACAAGTATGGCCAGCAAAGTCAACCTACAGAGAAAAAGGTCTTTAATTATTTCTAATCATAAGCCAAACAGTTTGTAACAGAATTAAGAGTATTTCAAGTTCAGTAGTTATATGGGAGATTTGTTTATTATTTGCATAATGAAAATATTTTCACATTTCCTAATGGTAGAATCCATACAATCATCCAGTCCAATAGATTGAGCTGCAAAGTGTTTGATAGCTGATGTGATAAAATAAGGACTAATACAGTGCTCTGCCTAAAATTTGAAACATTTCTTGGGGTTGCCATTGTTCAACAAGGGGTTTCTTTAGGTGTTGATGCTATCTCACTTCCCTGCTTTCTGGTTGTGAAAGCCATTGTTGGTGCTGCTTAAAACCAGGGTTATTAATAACGAGTCCTATTTTTTTATGTCACACAGTCCATGGACAGACACACAGACAGTGGGAGTGGCCACACGAGGACTCTAAAGCTTTGGTAGGGATCTTGTTTCTCCAAAGAGTTAACACTGCTCCCAGCCTGGCTAACAGGACACTGTGCTCAGCCGACTACCTAGCCCCAAGTTCTTACCTTGGAGGGAAGAGCTTCCTTTTTTCATGAAAAGTAGCCTTCACATTTTGCTGGCTGAGGAGGTACCCAGTGGTTAGCACCCCTGTGCCTGCAGCTGCAAAGAGTGCAGTGGTTGCACGGCCAGCCAGAAGACGAGAGAAAGTGCTAGCCATTCCTCTCAGAGGAGACGATGCCTGAAAGAGAAGACAGCCCACCATCAAACCAGAAGTCCTCATGCAGTGTAAATGACAAGTAAAACCTCACTTTAAAAGGTATCCCTGTAAAAGAAGAAATTTTTTTTTCTTTTTGATTTGCACTTATATAGTTGTAATGGTTTGACCCAGGCCTTTTCCTGGTAACCAGTTTGTAACCAGGGTAGTGATCATGTTTCCCAGTATTCCATATGATTTTAGGTAACTGGGGGTATAAATATGGAGGGGGAGAGGTCTTCGTTCTCTCTTCCCTTCCAGTGGATCTGAAGACACAGGTTCTCTGCTATCAGTCTCACCCATGTGGGGGAGTCAAGCTTTGCAGGCCTTGTAGGCCTTGAGAGGCAGCAGTTGCTGGCGTCGGTCAGTGTGACTCTGCTATCTTAAGGAGAGTTGTAAGATTCTGTTTTTATTAGTTCTATCCTGGGTTTCGAGTGTACATACCTGTTTTAGTTTCCCTTTTCCCTTTTTTCCCCTTTTCCTTCCCTTTTCCCTTTCCCTTGGGGGGGTTCCCTCTACTGTGTACATAGTATTTTAATTGTATATAACTGCTATATATGTAAATATAAATACTTTTGATATAATTCGGGTTGTTTTGAGCTCTTTAGTTTCTCTCGTAGTTTTTTTTCCTAAAGCTCTGAGAGGGAAAGGGGGGGGAAGGCTTTCACTGTGAGTTTGGGCATTTGGCAGGGAGCCGGGTCCAAACCATCACAATAGTGTTCAGGAAAATTGTTACTATTTACATATATTATGCCTATACAAGTATTTTTTCTATTTAATTCTGCTAGGATTATGTCTGGAGTACAGAAGATCTCTAAATCTAGCAGAGAAAATGGCAAGGTTGGTGAAAGTCTGAAGAAATCAGTGCACAGTTTTTCTTTCAAAAATCAGAATTTGACTAGTATTGCCAGTAACTGTGAGTTTATCAGGAAGACAAACTCCTGTTTAAATAAAGGACACAAATTCTCTTTGAGTCATTGGCAGAAACTTATTCTTAAAACTGAACTCTGGTATATCCTCTTTGGAAGATTAGCATGGAAGATTTACAAGAAAACATGACCTTTCCCACAGGATAAGTTGCTTCAGATTTTTTTTTTTTCAAAGTTTAAAAAAATGTATTTGTTTATGCAATCTCTTCACTATTCTTTCAGAAGTTAAACTCAAGCAGTTGGTTTTATTTTCAGGCAACAGTGTTCTAATTCCCAGTATTTTTCAGGTAGATGTGGGTTACTCAGTCCTACATCATGTACTGCTTTGCTTTTTCCACTCTTGTCTAAAGACAGATGCAATGTTGGGTCTATATCTTCTCATTTGGTAAAAAGATCCTTTCCTCAGCTTTCCTGGTTTTCTCTTGCAAGGCAGTAACCTCTTTGTGCTTTATTTCCATGTGTGAGATGACAAACACAGGTGTGTTTCAAGTTTGAAAACAATTTATTACGCATCCTGTATCTTGTTTAAACACTTTTATCTTCTTTATCTATGCTTCTTTCTAGAGGAAGGTGCTGACTGATGGTCACTGAAAGAATTTCCTTAAAACAGAAATGGAGAGAGACCACACAGGGAGGATTTTTTTTTCTCATTAGGAATACATTGTGCTTGCCTCAGCTAATCCAAATCCTCAAGAATTAGTTTCACAGCACTAGAGCATAATGAAATCTGTGCTGACACTGAGCTGGTTCAGGAAGCAGATCATTGACTGTAGCCTTTTCTTATGTATGGGAGTAGCTCCCCTCTGTCTGTGAATTTATTTAGGTGAGAGCCGCAGTACAGTCTCTCTCTCATAACTGCAACAGGATTTCTCCCTCCCTAAAAGCAGTGGGAGAATGTGTGACTGTAAATCAAAATCAACTATGAGGCTTCTGATGCAGCTTTTTCAGCTGCTTTCTTTTCTTTCTGTTCAGTAGGTGGTTCTTACACATTTTCACAGAATATCATCCCCATCCTACACTCTGAAAATATTTGCTTGAGACTAAGCCACACAAAGCTATTATTGTTATACCTAAGTGTCTGAGAAACAATACATATATTTTCACAGAAGTTCTATGTATTTATAGTTCTGTTTCACAGATATTATCTTTACTGCAAGGAATTGGCTGGCAGTCAAAATCCTGTCCTGAAAAATAGAAGCTGTATCAAAACCCCATTGCAGATTATGACATTATGACTTCAATGACCCCAGGCACTCAGCAGCATCTCCATGAGACTGGATTTTCTGGGACCTTCTAATCCCATGTCACTTCAAGCAACAAATGTGGTTGATACATCTGATTGAATTAGAGGAATCATGGGCAGTGTGCATTTAGAAACAAGTGTGAGGCACGATAGTGTAATTTTAATGCTTCAGAAATAACCAGAGCAGTGCACCTATTGACTACAGTGTGTACCACAGGTAAAACTAACAGCCTCAGACAGGTCATTATATTTAGCCACATCACATATCTGCTGGCAAGGCTGTACTGTATTGTTTGCTGTTTCCACATAACCTCCATTCCTTGTACTAATGCAATGTGACAGAAAAGTCCCATCCTACGTAGCAGCAGCTATTGATTGACTGGCTGCATATTTTTCCGCCTTCAAGTCTTTTACGATAATCATGAATGCACAACAGACAGAAGCAATGTCCCAGGTAGAAAGCTACTCTCTGGAGCAGCATGATGTTGTGATCTGGGTTTTTAAAGACAAGCACAGCATGCTGTTCACTAGGCACTTGGCATTGTATGGTTCTGGAGGAGCTGAGGAGTACGCAGGACCTCTGAGAGAGTGAAGGATGCTAGAAGTTTCTCACTGCAATGTCTCTGCTAGACAAACTGTTCTTGCTGAAGCTATGAAAAGCTACAGTTTGTTTAGCTACTGATTCATTGCTTCTTGTATCCTTCACTTTGCCCTTGCAACAGCTAATAAGTAAGACAATGCCCAATCCTGAGAGCAGCTGAGCAGAACAAACCTTCTGTTCAATGTGGTGTGCAAAGAATACCCTGGGTGGTTATGAGTAGCTTGGTATGCTTGGCTTTCAGGCTGAACTATGCTATGTGCCTGAGGTATGTGGCTGTAACAGAAATCAAAGCCTGTATCAGAAAGAAATAAATCACCTGAAAAAAGAGATGGATTAACCTGAAGGAAAAGGAGCTAGTATGAGAAGACAAAGACCCTTCCTTTGCAACTCAAATGGTGAAAGCTTTGTGCTATGGCTGATCTGGGAAATACAAGGGTGTTATACCTTACTTATTCTGCTGAATGAATATTAGTACTTCCTCCTCATTCTTATTTATGCCTGTCTTTGACTGGATATGCAATGTTGAGCTTTAATTCCTAAAGCAGACCTCCATGTCAGTTTTATAGTCCCCTCCTCCATTGTTCAGGCATCATCAACAGTTTTCTCACTGTTTCAGGGTCTGATATATTAAATATGTCTGTACCTTTAGGACAGAATAACTGACTTTTCGATACCTGATCAAAGGCAGATTTTATGCTCACAAAATTGTTTTCTTTTTTGAGTTTTTTTTAATACCATCCCATAATACAAATATTTGTCTTTGCTGGCACTGTTATATTCCATTAAGGCTGCATGCCTTGCACTCTAGGACATTCTTGCATTGTTGGATAAGAGAATAGATTTTGCTTGCCCAGAGGCAGGCTCTACTTTACCTGACAGATGCTTCTCTAACAGCTCTTAAGAGCCTCTGACACTGGAGATGCCACAGACTGCGTAGGTTATCTACCTTTAAAAAAAAAAAATCAGAATAAGAGAGATTTTTTCTTTTTTTTTTTAAAAAAACCCTAATGTCTAACTACACATCTCTTCTCACAGTTGAAGCCCAGCACTCCTCAATCTAACATTTTCTTCCCCAAACTTTGCAGTTCTGTAAGCAGAAGTTCAGTTTCTGTCTTTACCGGTAGGTGCCTGAGCTTTTTAAACCCAGTCATTCCTGCAGAAAGGGTGACTCTGCTGAGAAGGTGACCTGACAAGCATCAATCACAGCATCACGCAGCTGCTGCCTGCAGGAACTGGGAGACGACAGCGGGCCTGATCTTCTGCTCCTTAGGTAGGACCTTCTGACTGCAGCGTGGCATTGCCATCGCAGGGACCATCATTTGTGACTGTCAAATGGAAAGGGTCTAGAGGAACATGAAAGTTAGAATTTCTTATGAGACAAACACATAATCTGGACTGCTGTGGAAAGGGGACTACAATCTGTTATCAGAATGGTGTAACTCCTAATTCAATAAGCACCTCTTGCCACAAGGGTGGGCTATGGTTCTCAATATAAATGCCTTTAATACTGCAGTGCAAACTGAGCCCATGCCATGCCTTGCACAGGTAGTTCAATCAAAAGTATACAGTATGCAATCAATATAGCACAAATAAGCATGTACATAATCCTGGTGTATAAGTTCAGCAAGAAAGTTTTTATGTAATGAAGGTGCATAATGAACAAGACATTTTATTTGACAGGAAACAAGACCATTTTAGTTTGCTTTTCTTCTTCTTTTTTTTAATTCTAAAAATATCATGATTTCTAAGCAATGTGTTTCTTCAAAACACACATTTCAAAAGGATCCAGTTTGAAAGAATCTGAACAGAATGGTCTTAAACTAAAAAAAAATCTTATAAAAGCTATTTGTCAAATCTGACCACAAATCATTAACAGATTCAGATGGTGTTTTTCCTCACCCTAACAATAGGTTTGCACCATCACCACCTCTGTGGTTTCAGAGAAACGTAATTATCCCAGCCAAAGGTGTTGTTAAAGTTGTAAGGTTTTTCTAAGAATGCTTTACCAGAAATACCATGCTGTGATTCAGGTTTGACTGCAGACTATCATTAGCTTCCACTGCAAAGATTTTGCTTTTGTCAGGAAAATTTAACCACTGCACAGCCAATAAAAAAAAAGAAAGTGCACACTTCTGTAAGAACTTCCTACCAGTCTTCCCTTGTACTCCTGGTGATAGAAAATACACTTTTTTTCTCTGTGCCTATAGTTATACTGTGGCACAGCTGGGAAGGGGAAAGAATAATTTTTCAAGATCAGAAGAAAGTTTGTAATTATCAGTTTTGACCTTTGAAAAGGAATTGATCACCTGTCTGCACTTATCAGGTATGCTGGAAACAAAACACCTGAATGAATAAAGAAGCAGTCTTGCATTCAAAACTATCTAGAGTGAGTATGGTCTGGGAAAATAAAGGGGTTCCAAGGATTAATAAACTTGAGTTAAAAAAACAAATAAAATTTTAATCTTGTTTCTGGCCTTCATTCGATTGTCTTGTTTGTCCCACACATAGCTATTTAATAATGAGCACTTTATATGTCTCTATGTCTTTTTTTTTTATTATTATGTTAGGAAATCTACTAATCACTCTTTAGCTCTTCTCTGAACTCTCCATTTTGTTGCATCCCCAATATCCTCCTGACACCGGAATGGTCTTGTCATTCCAGTGATTGTTACTCCAGGTCTCCAAATCAAAGCAGCAAAACATCTCTGTGTCTACTAAATTGCTTTTACACTTGGAAACCACGTCGGCCCCTTGGGACCACAGTGGTTCGTGAGAAGTGCACACTGTGGTCATTGCCTGCCAAGTGCTGGCCCCTTTTGGGAGTCACACAGTTCCCTGGACTGTGGGTAGGCAGTTATGGCTGCAGTCCTCAGCATTGCCTGGGAACCTTCCTGATCAGAGCAGTTAGGGAAATATATCTGATGCAAACATAGATACACTTCAAGTAAGATTATATGGTGGGGTTGTCTGCTATAGTGGGAACCTGGTCAGCTTAAGTGTTTATCAGTCCCATCGTTTTTTTAATCTTACTTTCACTTTCCCTTTAAACTGGAATGCTTCCTAATAAGCAGAGAATTTTTCTCCTCTATTGTGGGATTCTAAATGTACTGATAAATCATTCTTCAGTGGTTCCTAGTTATCATTTATGGTTTTCTACTTAACTTTTTTTTTTTTTCTCTGCTGAGTTGTTTATTAACTGCACCAACCTTGCAGAAGTTTCAAATTCTTCCAGTACACCACAAGTTGAACTTGGACTTTATTTTGGTAACACATTAGACAGAATTAGCATCGTGTAAACCTGCATTTATTTTCAGTTCTGTGAACACTTCTTCATTTGTCCAAACAAGGTCTAATTTTTTGATATGGAACACAATAAGTTTTTTGAGGTATAAAGCTTAATAGTTTTATTTTATAGCTTTTAACAAGATTCTTAAGATTCATGACATGACACCTCAAGCATGTGTCACTCAGATAATACTCTGATAGTAATAAGACTGTTTTTCCAAAATGTAATGTATAGGCACATTAAATGTCAGATAGCTTCTTCCTTACTTAATTTGATGATGTGGGAATTTCAGAACATTGTAAGAGAGAAGTTCAGATATGCGATCTAAACTAAACTGTTTATGTGTAAGGCTATGACAAAGCTGGAGCACCATATATATTCAGTATGCAGATCAGAGGAAGCTGACACATCAGCAGATGTAGCAGTCTGAAGTAGATTAATAAGAACTGGTATTTTGCAGTGAGGAAATACAAAATGGACTGCTAGCTCAAGTCGACAGATTAGGACAGCATTGACCTTGTTGCAGGCTGATGGAAAGAAGAGCAGAAAGGGAGTATCAGGGAAAGAAGAGCATGAGCTTCTCAGATTCCTTAGCAGATGGCAGAAACACAAAAAGTGGATCTCAAGATCACCGTGGTGCATGCCCGTGCTGTAACTGGAAGGGTGCACCTACTTCTGCTGCATGTGACATCACTTGGGTTTGGCTCACCAGCTCTGTAATGCGAGAGCCAAATTGCTGGCTCTTACGCAATGGTCACAATTAAAATGACTTTTCTCCTGCTTTGCCTTATTATGGTCAGGGTTAATCTTCCTTACTGTCACCCAGCACTTACAACATGTCTGTCTTCCTTTCCTTTCTGGATATCTTGAACTTCAGGAGTGCCCACAACTGGGCATCCTTTAACTGCTGAAGGTGGAGGACAAGAAATAGATCTCATCTGGTACCCAGGGTAAGGTGGATTTTCTATGAGTGAAGTTGTAGGGAAAGGTTGTTTTTTCTTGTTAGTCAACTGTGCTGCAAAACACTTTCATGGCTCCCTGTATTTGAATCTGACAGCTTTACAAAATTCTTGGACATCTTGCCTTGCACATTTCCCCCTTACTGTGTCATTCTACTTATACTTTGGATACTGTGTTTGTCTCATGGTAACTGGTTAAGAAGTATTTTATATGCCTCCAAGATGCCTCTGAAAGTGGAACCACTTAACTTAGAATCATAGAATAGATCATAGAACACTTTGGATTGGAAGCAACCTTCAAAGGTCACCTAGTCCAACTCCCTTGCAGCGAGATCTTTAACTAAATTAAGTTGCTCAGGACATTGTCTTAGTTTTAAATGTTTGCAAAATGCAAGGTTTCTTCATAGCAGAGTGCAATCATTCCTGTTCTCTCACCACATTGGCACTATAAAGGGTAAACAAATTCAGAGTCAAATCAGTAGTGCCTTTTCCAAAACATAATTCCCATACACCATGATGACTCATAGCCAAAATGTGTCTGAAAGGTCATGATCTTAGAGGTCATAGCCTTTATGTCTTTGCTCTCGCCCAAGATGTGCCCAGCTATCTGTGACCAGCCTGCAGGACATTAATATCCTGCTAGGAGTGTATTTTGGAATAAAAACAGTATTTTAATTTATGTACCACCTGCTGTGCACAGAAGGCAGAGACAAAAGTCAGCAACAAGGTCTGGCAGAAGGCACTATGGCAAATCTTGTGCTGGCTGAGAAACAGCCCAAAGGACTGCAAGTGTCATTTGAGGTGGAGAGGCTATTTGTAATCACAGTTTGAAAAAAATTGGGGAATGTCTAATTCAAGGCCTTATACCAGTTTCCCTTCTTATTCACAATACACCAAGATTAAAGTTTCTGTTTAGGTGAAAGTACTCTGCAGAAGAAATACAGCTTTTGTACAGCAGGTTTCTCACTAACACCAAAAAGGCCCTTCTTTTAAATCAATAACTTAAGAGAACTCTGACAGAGCAAAACTACCTTCTGACCAGAGGCTGCAGAGGATCTTCAGGACATTTGATTCACAGCTACTGCAGAGCTCAAACTGCCTCAGCTGTGTCCCATTGCACGTGGGGATGCTGTGGACTGTAGACATATGAAAGCTGCTGCAGCCCTCTCTAGGAACTCCAGAGGACAGTGGCAGACACACAAAAAGCCTCTTTATCCTTTAAGGAACTTGCAAACTTTGCTACTACTGTTAATATTTAAAAATAACGCTTTTGCTATTAGTTCTTTACTTTCTTGAACTTTTTTTAAAGAGGAAGTTGTCAGCTCCATTTTCCACTTAACATTTAAACACAGGTATTGGTTACGCTGAAATTCACACTAGGCAACACACGTGTTATTAGCCAAGGAGGGAAAGAGAGTACAAGGGTTACAGTGACATTTCTAGAAATAGAACTAGATTAAATATCTGAACCAGGTCATGGGTAGTATTAATTGCCACACCATGTGATCCTGAATGACATTTTAGAGGAATAGCAGAGTCATAGCTAAAGATCACACAGGCTTATAATTACAGATAATGTACACATACATCTTAAACTGTTAAGGTATTTAGTTAACGATACCACTGTGGTGAGCTGAACTTTCACATGTGGAGGGGGAAGGAGGCTGGTCTTTTATATTTGAGAAGCAATTCATTTGAGTCATCCTTAGCTTCTACTAAAGCCTACAGATGCCAGTGGAAAGTTTTCTCTGACTGTCTGTGGAAGTTTCTGGCACCTTAGAAACATCTCCAATAAATGTCACAAGTGACTATAAGCATAAGAAACCATTTTTAGATACCCAGACAACAGTTTAGATTGCTCTTCATTTGCTGTATCACTCAAAGTTCAAAGGATAAGATATAATTAAAACCATTAAATTTCAAAATGCAATATTGGTTTTTTTTTTCACTCTGAGCAAGATTCAAACCTTTTGGACTAGTCTGAGATTAAGATACAGTCTCTGGAACACAGAAACAATGCCAATGCAGACAATGTTCTAACTATGCCTCAATCACAGCACGGAATATCTCTGTGAAAAATCAGCTAAATTTCAATTTCTTTTTCCTTGTAATGCCAGAGGCCAGTGAATGGTTATAAAAATCTAACAGCTTAGAAAAAAAAGAATCCAAACCATGAATCTATTAATAGATTCATATGAATAGAGAAGACATGGAAAAGGCTGCGACCCTTCATAGGTCAGATAACTACCCCTTAGTAACTACCTCTAAGTGACAAGATGACTTTTGATTTCTATCACTTGAAGGTCTGGCCATTCAGACCTGACCTGGTGAGATTCAGAATCCTGAATTCTCCTACCAAAGCCCAACCCAAGTGCAGGGAGTGCTTGCCCTTCTGAATCAATCCAACACTATTTTACAATACAATGCCCTCAGCTCTGCAGTGCAGATATGATACAATCACAATCATAAAAAATTTACTAAATTACAGATTATTTCTCTGAACTTGTTACACATCTGCAAAGGGACTTATTTTTCCCTTACTTAAACTGTTACTTAAGGGTCAGCACTGGAAGTAGATGCACCATGGGCTGACACATTTCTTCCTGCATCAGGTAGTTAAGTTGAATCAATTAATTATAACAAATTACACCACATCCTGTGGTCTTTGAATTCATTTTTAATAACCCTTGTATCTGAAATGCTAGCATTTGATGCTAGAAAAGCACAATATAGGTAGTTAAACTGACCTTGAAGCTGAAGGTAGAAACCTCCTGCTGACTGCAGCGAGTCCAGAGTGTAAATGGAATAACAAGTTGGTGTGCTGACAGGAGCCCAGGTAATATGAGAGGGGGGAAAAGGAGGTGAGGGAAATGAAAATAATTGCTTCAGTGGCCAATCCTATTTCACTGGGTTACATGAATGACATCTGCTTGCACAAGGGTGCCCTTGAGGACGTAAGCAGGATGCGGCAGAAGTGGGACATGTGGAAGTTGGATGATAGCAACATCATGTTTCAAACACTTCTCAAGGGGAAAGAGTTCATGTCAGCAAACGGTGGGCCAGATGCTTAAATGCAACAAGATACACCTTTACTGATTCACCCCCAAAGGCCCATTTGGTAACAGCCAGAGGAGAAAGGTCAAAAGCAGCTTCTGTGCTGGATTGCCTTGCCTGCCTGAACAACTGAGAGACACAGAGAGCAGGATAATTCCACCTGCAAGTATCCCACATGGAAGCAGGTCAGGGAGGAGAGGAAAGTGGACCCAGAGTGAGCTGACATCACTGTGGGAAGTTCTTGGGTTTTTTTTCCCTTTTACTTTTTTAACTCACAACGGTAGTTCTAGGCTTTTTGTAAGGCAGAACAGTCCAGAAATGTGAAATGTGCAAGGAGGATATGTGAAGCCTCCCATTTGGTATTACTATGGCTGCATAGTGGTAAAGTACTGGAAGAAATAGTACATGATGGTTCAGAAACCAAAAAAAAAAAAAAAAAAAAAAATTTTTATTAAACTAGATCTTGCGGCAAAA
>VWZX01001254.1:42390-60794 GCA_013399015.1 Galbula dea | reverse complement strand
AAACCAAAAAAAAAAAAAAAAAAAATCATTTTCATTCACCTAGCTCTGCTGCCAACAAAACTGAGTGTTTATTGATGTTGACAGAGAAATGCAGAGGCCAGTACCATGAAGCTTTTAAAAATCCAAGACTTTTAAATGCTTTTTTATCTTTGTACATTTAACATTCCTTGAAATGTATATAGCAATTTCTTAAACCCTAAACCCAGATTTTTGAAACTTTCATTTTGAACATAGACACCTCTCCCTCAAAATGTCATGACTTGTTTGGGTTAATGAGAGCCATGCATGCCCACCATAATCACAAACAAAACAGACACACTAGATCAATGCCTCTGGACTGTCAAGTATTTGAAATATCCCCTTTATCACACCCGCTTTTTATCAACCAAACACTATGTTTCTGGTATTGATAGAATAAATAAACTCCAGTTGAGGACTTCTTCAGGTAACATGGGTACAGAATAAATCTGGCCTTGTGCAGGAATTGGCAAAACCCCGAAAAAAACAGCTTTTGATTTCATATTTGGTGAGAGCTCCTTTGAGTGTGTGTCATATCTTTTTTTCCAGCTGTAAGCACCTCAGTCTGCATCTAATGAAGAGCTTTGTGTACTAATACTTTTGTAGTGGGTGCTGTCACCTCTTTGCCAGCAATGCAACCCCCACTTTCCAGCTCAGCAGCTCGTGACTGAGGTGTATACCTCACTTCAAATTTTGGACTAAAAAGGCAGCCTTTTCTATAAAGCCCTTGAACAGATAAAGACCTTCAACTTGAAGTAGGTGATACCATGAACTGAAGAGCCTTGCTTGCTTACATGGATGTTTAAGCTATTTGCTAATCCAGAGCCTGGAAGAGCAGAATATGCAAACAAAACAGCCTGCTTAGCTAACATTGCAAACACCTGGTAAACAGCCAGGTGGTTCCCTTATGATTCCTGAAGACTAGATCATTAACACTTAAAAAATAGCTTGGTCTTCCTACTACTGTTCTATAATCTATTCTGTGAAGAACTTAGCTACAGAAACTGTTGGAATGCTAAGAACCATCCATAAATAATGCTCTATTTTCATCTCAATCTAACCTAAATATTTATGTGAAATCTCCCAATTAAAATGCTGCCTTGGTTTCATTGCTTGTGCTGGAGAGGTAGCAGTAGCTGACTGTTAATTCAATTGCCATTCATATTAATGCCATCTGTCCCTGCACAGGGAGCTCAGCTGAAATTCAGCAATAATTTGTGCCCCATTAAAGTTTGTTGTGGAAGCTGCTGAACAGAGAAATTATCCACACAGACCAGATGAAGGTAATTTTGTTTTATGGGGAGGCCTTTTTGATTAGCACATTTCTTTCAAAGTAAAAGTCTATGAAGTCAAATTTCCACATGTGGGAAATGGAATCAGGACAGAAATTATAAGCCTAGTTATTCCTGCTTTGCATGGGTATCAGATTAGAAATTAGAGAGTGCCATTTTTGTTCTGAAGAGCTTACAAGGACACTAATTGCTAGGTCTCGTGCTGCTAGAGTCTGAACTCTGCTATTGTACAGCTGCAAAAACCACTACACACAATATCGGTATCCGCTAGCAGTCAGCTTGCCCCAGTGCAGTGGCAATCACTGTTTTTCAAGTTTGATGGGTCTGTAATTCACAGAATCAGAATCAGAGAAAGGTTAGAATTAGAAGGGACCTTTAGAGGTCATCTAGTCCAACCTCCCTGCTGTGAGCAGGGATACCTAAAACTAGATCATGTTGCTTAGAGCCCGGTCCAACCTGACCTGGAATGTTTCCAGGGATGGGGCGTCCATCACCTCTCTGGGCAATCTATTCCAGTGCTTCACCATTCTCATTGTGAAAATTTTCTTCCTTGTATCTAGTGTATGTCTCCCCTCCTTTAGTTTAAAGCCATTACATCTTGTCCTATTGCAACAGGCCTTGCTAAAAAGACAGTCTCCATCTTTCTTACTGGCTTCTTTTAAGTACTGAGAGGCTGCAATATGGTCCCTGCTGAGCCTTCTCCTCTCCAGGCTAAACAACCCCAACTCCCTCAGATGGTCCTCATAACACTTCTGCTGTAGACCCTTCACCAACTTGTTGCACTTCTTTGGACAAGCTCTAGAAGCTCATCCTCCTTCTTGTAGTGAGGGGCCCCAAAGTGAACACGGTATTAAAGGTGTGGCCTCACCAGTGCTGAGTACAGGGGAAGAATCACCTCCTTAGTCCTGCTGGCCACAATGCTTCTGCTGCAAGCCAGGATAATGGTGACCCTTTTGACATCTGTAGCTCTTCCCTCATCCACTGATGTAGCCACTCCATCATAGAAGGCCATTGGGTTGGTTAAAGACAGAATCGTGGAGAATTATAGCATCTTGGGAATAAATATATTTGTTTACCAAATGGTTACAAGACCTCTTACCGAGATTTCTCTGTGACTGTGGATGTTCAATATCCACTTAAGTTTATGCAGTCAGTGAGATCTCACATTGGAAAAGCATTCTGTTTTGAGGTGGCATTCAACCACTTAGCAACCCTCTGGAGCTGACGGAATTTAAGAAAGTTCTTGGTGCTACACAAACACACAAATTCACCATGATCAAGTGCACAAGTAAGCACAGATCAGTTCTCCTATGGTTATGGTTACTCCAGAGAAAGGCACTTTAAGCTGCTAATTCATGTTTCCTAAATAAAAAGATCGACTAGATCCAACCAACCTGCTAAAAATAACCCCAGTTATTTTAAGTTATTGAAGCTGCTCTTCACAGGACATCCACCATGTACTACAGGGAAGGTTCTCTATAATTAGCAGTGTTCTTTCTGGCCAAAGGGAGGAGAAAAGTATTTCCTATAAATGGAGCTGACCCTTTGGAAAAGCAGGAATATCCAAAATACTTACAACAGAACCATGTGACTTTCAACACAATTACCTATAAGATGATCACACACAAGTTTTGCTGGCCGTGTTGCAGATAGCATTGCATGGCATCACAGTCCATTTGTTTTAAATTAGGGTGGCAAGACTGAAGGTAGGAATTATCCAGTCTAGATCATGCATGTGAAGTTCTGTTTTGTGCAATTTCAGCTCTTTGAAAGTTGCTCTTGCATGACATTTTAGTGAAGCTTCTGTCTCATTTATAAAACGACAAAAGAGTTTTTGTATCTCACTGAAATGCTCTTTTCTCTCAAGGGTACATGCTCTCAAGGGTACATTCAACCCAGCAGAGGATATTCATTTTGCTCTTCCACTGCTGCAGGGCCAAGCACTGCTGGTGATGGAGGCTCATGGTCCAGCAGGCCACCGCTTTCTCCTCAAAACACACCCCAGCTATAGATCCGTATCTCTAATGCTAGCCTTTGCTCAGGTGGGACTCTTATTCTCTTCATCAAATAATACTGAAAATACAGCAGTTAATTAAAAATTGCCAAAGAGTGAAAATTAATCAGTTCTGAGATAGTGATTGTCAGGGAATTCACAAGAGTAATGACTAGAGAAACATAGCCAACAAATATATCAGGTATGTTGAACCTGGGTACCTTCTCTCTTTCCACCATGCTGATCCAGCTTTTTTGTCACAGAAATGCCAGCAGGCATGGTTAGAGGAGGAAAAAGGTGCTGTTTTTCATATGGCTTTCCTATTGGAGATTAAATTTGAACAGTAAGAAAAATGGAATAAAATACTAGATTTAGAGTAGAATAGAAAGCATTGATAGGACTTCATGTCTTCTCTGTCTGGAAAAGTTCCCACTTTTGATTTATGTGAAACATATCTAGGATCTAGACATGATTTATATGACACAGTTTAGTGGGCATGGTGGTGATAGGTTGACGATTGGACTTGATGATCTTAGAGGTCTTTTCCAACCTTAATGGTTCCAAGATTCAACGGTTCTATGATATTGTCTCTAATCTGTATAAATGAAGAGTTTCCAGGAAACGTAGTGGTATCTTAAAGAAATTACCCAGTTCAACAAAGGAAAGCAGTAAACAGTGATTAAAGCATGTAACAGAAGCTTAAGACCTGGTTTTGTAGTCTTAAACTTCAATTTGCAAGTCTTTTTATCTCTGTGTGACTTGTTTTCCTATTGAAAGAGGGGAGACATACCACACCTATAAACCTAAATGTTTTCTGTGTTTACTTGAGTATAAAATGTGGCTATACAATTTCTTTATTCCAGGGCAGGACACCAGCCAAGAGAAGGCTAGGGGTATTTAGACGGAAGTCCAAACCCAACACTACAGGATAAAGAAGTTAGAGAAAATATTATTTACTCTCTATTTATAGAATTCATTGCCTTTTGCCTAAAAGAAATATTCCACTGAATACTCGTTCTGAAATGGTAGTTAAGCTCCACCTACTTGTAACTTCCTGCAAAGGTAGTAAGAGGTGTGAAAGGGGAGAAGTTTTTCTCAGCTGAAGGAGAATGAGTGGTGTGGCTGGTTCAGTTTAATCTGCTACTTGTCTTAGTTATTTGTGCTACTTTTTGCAGTGGATCAGCATTTCTAGTGTGTATGAGGTAACCTTTATTCTCTGTTCCAAGTTAAAATCAGCATTATTCCCAGTGATGCCCACAGAGGTTCAATGCAGCATAAGCAGAAAGAAAAAGAATAAAATTCGGTAATTCAAACGATTCCTTCCCAGTTGAGACCCAGAATTTTCTCTGATTTTTACCCATCTTATTAATGGCTTATTCCTTCCCACCCCATGTTTCTCTAAAATAGATTCAGTAATTCAGAAGCAGTAGATTCCATTATTCACCACTGAGGGGCAAAAAACCCCCCCATACCAGTAAGGACTCTTGGAACTCAGGAAATAAAAGAATGTTTAATTAGCATACAGGCACAACACCCTGCCTGATATGCCTTACTAACAATACAAAGCAATAACCTCAGGTCAAAAGATAAGTTACAATACATGCAAAACCATGTGGATAGTGCACTAAGTAACAAGTTAGATATAGGTATATTTGTCAAATAAACTTACATCTATTCTCCTAAAGAACAAAACTTCAGAGACTATTTCAAAAGCAGAGATAACAAAATAACCACAGTTGAGCAGCATATTGGACACAAAGCATCCTACACAAAGACATTTGACCTTTAGAGGCAAAAACTGTAACAGGCAAATAGCTGAGAGCCAGATCCCCAAATACTTACGAAAAGCTCTCAGTGAAGCCTAAGGTATTATCAGAATGAGGTCTGAAGGATTTTGCCCTTAATGAATAACAATTATGCATGGGTAAAAATGTATCGATTGGTGAGGATTTTAAATCATATATCTAAGTTTAAGGTGCTGGTAAGAGTGAAAGGAGGAAAGACTGAATATTGATACAAATAAAACAATGTTTTTGTGAAACCCTTAAAATAGTCATTATGAAGGAAAACTTGGGATAATGAACATGTCCTGAAATCAAAATCAACATGGTTTAAGTTAATAAATACTTTAAATATTTAAGTTCCTTTTTATTCTACAGAAAAATAATCAGTATTAAGAACTAGGAAAGCAGAAAGAGGATGGAGACCTCTTCCTTACTTTTAAAAAAGGGTGATCAGTCCCAGTATCATCTCTCACTACTAAGCTTCACGTTTTTGTGTTACAGGACTAGCTGAAAGAAAGGGACATAATACACACTTACTGCCACTGTAAATTCAATAGAGCTATGTTTTCTTCCACATGATGACTAGTCACAGTCTCAGTCCACTAACAATACTGGTGAATTTAGTGGGGGGAGGGGAAGGACAGGAAGAAGTGATGGCTGGGATCAAGGCAACTCTAACCATGTATCAGCATGTGACAAGTGCTTTCTGTCACACGGAGGGGAACGTGTCTGTGAAGCTGCCCAGGTTCCCAGATAACTACAGGTTGAATCTGAGCTGATACTTTATGCGGTGAAAAAATACTGCAAAACTCCTCTCGGACTTTGCTGGCAGACATGCCCACTGCTGAACCAGTGGGTGAAATATTCTATCCCCATTGCAGCTAGCCAGCCTGTACACACTGAGGTGATGCTGTCCAGAGTGTGCCAAAGGGAGCAGCCCCTCCAGTGTGAGAACTGCTGTTGCAGGGCTGAGGAGCTAAGAAATGTAAGTAGATAGGTGCTTCAGACCTTCTCTTTCTTATGAATGAATCAGCTGGGTTTCTTCAGCTCCAATTGCAGAAAAGCAAGTTTGGCTTTCCATGGTGTAAAAGCTATAATGGACAAGATCCTAAAAGACAGCAAGATGCAAATGATAAAGTCCTCCCTTGGAGACACCCTCTCTAAAATACCAGAGGCAAACAGTGGGTGTTTTTTGACTGTAATTTCTATCTTTGTATGTTAATATGACTGTGGTGGAGTGGCACAGAGAAGCTGGTAGCGAGGAGCTCCATAATCCCTGTGCGTTGTACAGGGAGATCACTGCACTAGCGAACTATACATATGTATTAGGCAAAGCCTCACATAAAGCAGGTTGCTGCTGCCTACTAACTGTTACCATAGCCAAAACACTACAGCAGTACTGTAGCAGTGGCACTCAGGCCACTTACAGGTGAAGTACGCAATCTGACTGTGGGCAGACACTCTGCTCTTTACTCAGCCTTTCTGCAGAACAGCTGTTTCCAGCTTTTGGTAGAGTTGCAACTCTGGCTAGGGCTGTGGACAACAAGATGCAGGCTCACTTCTTGGAGTGGTCACCTCCTGTATTTTAATGAATACATTGTATCCCCAACCACAAATGTTAATATTAGTCATCAGCAGATCAAACATTACTGTGACTGTAACATTTCTTTTTTCCTTTTTTTTGTGGTTTTTTTTTGTTTTTGTTTATGTTGTTGCTCTGAACACAAACCATCTTGTTACTTTATTGATTCTAATCTAAACTGCGCTCCTGACCCAAGAAGCAAATTTTGGCATACAGACAGTACATGCTTTTCCAGAGGGGCTGAACTACCACCTTGTCTACTGATTTAAGAAATTGATGCTCAGCACCTTTGAAAAAAAACCCTTTGTCTAATCTTTTGCCTTCCTCTCTGCCCATTTGTAAAACTGTGTAGCATGAGCACAGCACCACCCCTGCCTGCTGCAAAGTACACTGTTTTGAAACTCTGCAATATACACACATAAAAGTACAAAACAAGGAATTGTGAAAAGAGTAAGATGAAGAATTGTACCCTGTAACCCTAAAAACATCAAAGGAGTTTGGTAAAATGGGATACAGGCAGATAAAGCAGCATTTAATAGCATACAACAGAGATGCCAATTGGCATTGACAGTTGTTACACATTTCCTTTGTTAACAGAGAAACAATAAAATCAAGTTAAGAAATCACTTCTTGGACCACTTTTCCCCTGTCTCTTCATTACTCCAAAGTATTTCATGAAACTACCATATGGCAACATCTTTTGTACAGAAAATACACAGTAAGNGCACTGGGATGCAATCAGATTCTTGTCAGTCATTAATGAAAAGAACAAGCACATTTTTGACAATAAAAAGCTTCTCTAAGTAACATTTTCCATGTTCATTTCTAAAGCAACCATTAGCCAGAACTATTTAAAATGCTTCTTTAATTTCCTTTTCTGTTGCTGTCTGCTTTTCTAATCAAGGAACTTTCCAGTACTTGTGATGTTTCCTCATGCAGCTATTTACAAAGAGAGGGTCCTTATGGTGAAGAACCTTAATGAAATTTACAGTTGCTAAGGTACATTTGTAAATGCTAGCAGTTACACTCAGACCAAATAAATGGAATTTATTGTGCAGCTCTGGGCTTGGCCAGCAATATAATTAAAGTGCAAATAAAGACAAACCCACAAGCCAGGCAGATCTATTTTTCATTGCCAGCATTAAGAAGCATCATGACTGTTGTAAGAAATGTTAGATCAAACGGGCCTTGGTCACAATATATCTGAAACATCTATCTCCCTGAGAGGATTAAAGGGAGGTATACAGTGATATAGCCCTATGTCTTCAACTGGCTGAATATCATTGGAAAAGTAAGGACACTTTTCCAGCCAATTTTTTTCAACATTGCTAATTACCTGCATTTTATGCTATGATGAACTTTACAGCATGCATTTGAGCTCACTTTCCGTGCAGCTACAACAGGCCACTGCTGATGAGGAAAATTTAGGAAGTACCAACTAACTGCAGAAATGGCATCAGTCTACCTGGTATACCACAAAAGCATAGGCTTTGAAAACGTTTACGAAGAGTACATTTTCTTAAATGTATGATGAATGGCTGAACAAAAATATAGACATTCTTCAAACCACTGATTCCATGTAAAACAAAACTGTCACTCCAGCTCCTAGTGTTCATTGCTGATCACTACCCATTGCTGGACCAGACATGTATTTCTCTCCACAGTGTGTCCAGAAAGTGCTCTGTAGCCTGAATTGTTAGAAATGCTGCAGTAGGTGCAGAAAAATAAAGTGCCTTTTCCAGGACTATGTGCAGCATGACTAACCATCCCATTCACTGTATGTCTGGATTTAAGTCTTAGGTATAGGCTCCTGACCTTGTATTTTCCCAGCTGAAGCTTGCAAGGCTGGCAACTATTTACAACTATTCAACTAGTTCAATTGCTTTCCATGCTGTAAATACTCTCATTATGTATTAATGAAAAAATATTTACAATTCGTTTATAGGTAAAATCAGTCACCTTAGAAAAGTCTGACAAGACATTTAAAGAAGGTAACATTTTATAAAGAGTAGCATTAAATGTAGAACTGAAGATACTAGATGCTACTTAATGTCACTCCAGGATAGCAGAACGAGTATTAAGATCCTGATTTTTCAGTGAAGTTAGGATCACTATAAAGACGCTGCTACCATTACAGCCTCAACACATAGTTTACCATCAACCTAGACCACAGTCACACCCATTTCATTTTGCTCATTTATCTTAATATACCTGAGTATATTACCACCATTTATTTCTGTCCCCTTAATTAGTCACATAAGATGGCTACAAGGAGTACCCATTCACAGGAAAGTCTCCTATTGTCCATTAAATGCATAGTCCCTACTGCAAAACATTGTCTCCACAGAGCAGCAATCACTTAATCCAGGTAGGAAGGTATTTGTCTTCCAACACCAATGCTCATTTTTGTTGCCTGAGAGGGAAATGCTGTGAGGTTCTGTATCTCTCATTGGAAAAGAGAGCTTGCATCCTTCTCAATATTTCCCTTGCTGTCTTTAGGACTAGGCATGCATGAATTTGTTCATTGTACTAAAGCTTTCTGTAGACTCTGAGGCAAAGCTGGCTCTTCAGGCAGGAAGTCTGGGTTCAATCTTTAGGGAAAGCTCATACAAGGTATCTTCGTCTATGATGAGCGTCTTGTCAAGTAAGTAGTGAGTAACCTGAAATGGTGAAAACACAGATGAGCAGACTGTATGTTGCTTCCATACAAACTTCTCGACCTTCCTTTTCCCCTTCAGCCTACTTTGGATCCTGAGAACACGTCACATTGTTTTCTTGAGGAAAACAACAGCTCGTTTAGGTGGTGTAAATCTGCACCAGCAATGCTGTAGGAATTAAGTATGGCCTCTTAGAGCAAGAGGCAAATCCTTGGTCCCACTACCCAAGCCCATGTTGTTCTGGAATCTGAGAGGAAATCTCTTCAGAAGGCAGACTGGCTTTGGGCAAATTTTCATTGCTCCCGTGAGAGACAAGATGAAAAACACTATAGGATGCACAGAGCATCAGGAGATGCTTGGGACATCTCCCGTCTCCAAAACCCAGGTTCTGGGCTTCCCTGGGGAATTATGCTTCCAGCTGGCCAGGGTGAACACTCTTCCATTTGAATATACTCCTTTGTACCTCAGAGCCATGAAATCTGCAATCCCGAGACAGCTTCCAGAGATGGAGGAAAAATATTGCTTCTATATATTGTCAAATAAAAAGTTTCTGCCAAGGTGAGGGTATTACAGCCCCATAGTAGCTGTCCATATTTCTATCTGTCCTCCCCTCTGTGTGTGGGAGCAGAATACATTGACTTCAGCTTTCACCAACAGCTGTATCTTACAACTAATTGATACCACAGCTTTGATTTCACTATAGGTCGCAGCGCCTAAGAGACTTACCTTCTGCTGATGCTCTATGCGGTAGAAGGTCTGCTGGAACTGGCGTATTTCTCTGATAATATGTGAGATCTTTCAAAAGAATACACATATATAAACACAACTGCATTTTGACTTCAGCTAAACCACATAACACAAGAATTTGCAACAAATTATGCAATTTGTCCTAGGAGGAGTGAAGGAAAGGGCAGAGATCACCTCTTAATGGTTTCCAAGGATTTATCTTTCCTAAATTAACCATTTATTGTTCAGTCAGCCTCACATGAACCACCTTGTCTCTCCTCTCTCCATACTAATCTCTCTTCTCTTTGCCTCAAGTGACTTCTGCAATGTGTAGCCATAAGAAGAGCATTAAACAGAGATTAGAAGTGAAATTTCCATGCTTCCCTCTGAAGGATTGTTAGAGAACAATATTACATGGTATTTGGAGAGAAATCAATTTTAAAATGCTTTTTTAGATAGACTCTAGAAAACTTGAAGATTGTGATTATTGCTTTCTCATGAATCACTACATTCATTTAATTTAGCTTATTCAAAAAGCCTTTTGTTGGTCCTTCACAAGCTCTGGACAGCTGCTTTTTCTGTCTGCCATTTCTTAGAGACCAAACTGGAGACAAATTCACCCTGTAAAAATACCCAGTTTACCAGAAGGTGGTGATAGAAGACTGGGTCAAGTACTCGTTTTCAGTTGCATGATGCTTATCTTGCACGATACCAATACACTTGTACATCTTAGAAGTTAAATTCAAAGGAGTTATAATTAAATCAGTAACTATCTCACATAATTAAACACTTGTTAGGAAAGCACATAGGGAACTGAAAATTACCATTCTCATTTTGGAAAAATTGACAAGGCCTTCCTCAGTGAAGTTTGGTGTTCCCTCTTCAATAAATGCCAGGTCTGTCAGGTACATTCCAAGGTAGGGAACAGCAGGTGGGTTACAGCTGTGAAACAAGAAATCAGCACATTTACCTGTAGTTAAATTTGTAAACTAGTTTTTTTATAACTCATGCAAACTCTTTTATTAGTAAACATACTTCTAATCAATGGGTTACATTAATTTCTAAGATGAACAGCTTCTCTGGCTTCAGCTGAGTTGTATTTGCTCTGCCCATGATGAATTAAATGTATTCTGTCCAATAATAATGGCAGATAACCTTTAGTAAAAGGTAGAACAGTAATGTGATGGAGTGAGAGGATGGACAGAGAAACTCTGTAATCAGAGAACACCTTCAAGCACATTTCAATCCTGTCTGACAGACAATCTCAGAAACAGATCCTACACACAAGCTAAAAAAGCACATGGACATTCTTCTGAAAGGCTGATGTTCTGCTGTCATGTAAGCGTTCTAGTATAGCAAGGGTATATGTATGCATGTGTGTGTGTGAGTGATATATATATATATGCATGCATATATATACTCAAGCATATATATACTTACACATACACATATATATGCATATATATATGTACACAAACATTAGGTGTGTATATATATACAAATATGTATGTATACATCATTCTGTCAAAGTCTATTCTGTCCTTCTCAACAGTGAACCCAAAAAAGAAAGGGAAAGATGGAGAGGCAGCACAGATGGAAAATTGGGAATGGGGAGCCTAGAGAATAGGGATTTTCTTTTATTGGAGGGACTGGAGAAATAACGTAATGACTGCTGGTTCCCTAATACTTATTGCGGTATCAGTGCTCTGTGCTCCCTGCCTCAGCAGAATTAGTAGCAAACAGTTTTCTGAAGCTCTGGCATAAAAAGAATGCAGGGTGATGGCTGTACTGCTAACTTAGTCAGTCTCCTGACAGTGCTTAGCAGTGCACTTCATTCTGGGTATTTTTAATATTATGAGGATGATGTACACAGGCAAGCAACATATTAACTGAAAGGCATATAAAAGTACCTGTTCATCTACTGTGAGTAAAAAGAGTTTTAAAGAAGTAATTAGCTCCCCAAGAGTATTTTTGAAGTAAAAATTGACTACCTTGAACTATATATATATTTTGAAATATTCCAGTAATTACTCTAGTAGTTCAATTCATTGCTTCTTTCAAGATCATTTAAAGTAGCTGCACCACTCAATCCTGACAAGTCTACTTTTAATTACAGAATTTGCAAAAATACAGGTTTTGTATGCATGTGGCTGGGGTCTATACATAAACTGTAGAGCTCTTGCCACAGGGGATTTTGGATACCGAAATGACACAAGGTCAAACATAATCTGGCAAATCAATTAAAGAAAAAAAGTATTCAAGGAATACTATACGAAGAAAGAGCAGGCTATATTCCAGGGTGGCAGACTACAGAGGGCTAGGAGGCTATAGGAGAAGAAATACCACTGCATTTGTCCTGTTCCTACAGTCTTCTCATCAACTACAGTCAGAAACAAGATAAAGGGGTGCAACAGATCTCTGATCTGACTCAGACTCACTTCTAAGTCTTAAACTGGAAGAAGGACTTTGGAATCCTGTTTTTGAATGAGAATTTTTATTTATAAACCTGGCTTTACACTTACTGAAAAAGTTTATCAGTTAAGTAAAACCTCAACAGGGAACATTCACACAGAATAATAGTTTAATAATAGTTTCAGTAATTCCCTGGAGATATTTTACTTATCTACCAGGTAATAAATCATAGGATACTCAGAGAAACAATAATGTCAAACAGAACAAAATCAGAATTTAAAAGGTTATTAGGTAAAAATATTATCCAATATTACATTAATTATTAAAGCTTAATCAAAGCAAATTCATCTTTAACATGCACTCTTCACTGCTTATAACAAAACACAATTATATACTGTAGGGAGCATACTTCTTGAGTGTTTCTCTAAGGTTTTTAAATCTTCCTTCGGATGATATAGTCTTCTGAAGCTTGTCCATGAGAGCTTTTGTCTAGGAAGAAAATGCATTACAAATGTCATTGCTGTTGCACATAAATGAATGGGATTAGATTTCAAAAAAGGTTTAATTCACTTAGCACCCCATTTTCAAAACTAATAGAACAGACATTAGGAATTTAGCTTTATTGCAGTTCCTAGTGTATTTCTGAAAATGGCAACTAGGCATCATGAAAGATCTTCCTTTGAGTAGTACATAGAACTTATCTCTATGCTAATATTATTAGCCTGCAAATTCATGAAAAAACACATGTTCACTAAATTAATGGCCAGTAATTAGTTTACTGTGTATACAATAATATTAGGGACTTGATCTTACATGTTGCTGAGGATCCTCAGCTGCATTTACTGAAATTAGTCACAATAAAGGATGTTTACTGTCTTGCAGCTTGCACTAAGCTGGTTTTACCTTCAAATTTCTGATAAAAGCTGCACATATATTTCAGAGTACATTGCTGTCTTACACAAATTACTTTCAGTGGGCATTATCAGAGCCTGGTTACTTCACAAGTGAAATAAATTTACTTTTCAGTCTATTTATGCTATTGACTTGAGACAATATAGAGAATCATCAGAAATTTGTCACTTTTGAAACTGAATATCCAATTGAGAGAAAGCTGTAGGCAGACATAAACACTTTTTTTTCCCCTTCTAAATAGCAGTCTGATGAAACAGGCAGATTACATTTCCAGTAAGTACTGGAAAACTGTGCAACATTGGTCTGTTGGGTTTTTTTAATTGAGAAGTTTAAAAATCAAATGAATTCTAAACATGAAACATTTTGGAAGTAAACTCTTATATAAGAGTTTGTATTGAAAAGATTTTTAACATATTTTAAAATAAAAGAACATAGCACCAGCTGAGAAAAAGCTGACTGGAGATGACAAGTAGAGTCAAAATATATTTTCAATGGATTTCATTGCTCACACTGCTTTAGTGCTTTGCAAAAGCTGCAGCATCATACCAAAGAGAAAATGCAATGCTAAAAGCTCACCTTTTGAACTCCAATTGTTCAGGTCTAAAACAGGCAACCTGAAACTTTCCAATTAGCTGGAGTAAGCTCTGTATCCACACACTGCCTAACTTGCAAGTGATTGGCTCTGTCCATTTTTTTTTTACTTTTTTTTTTTTTTAAATAGCTGAAACACAAGATTTAAATCATTCAACCAACTTCTCCAAGCCATTTAAAAGGGACACCATAGAAGACTGGATACCCTTCATTCTGGCTAGTCTTTTTTTGTTGTGTTTCATTTTTCTTAATGGCATTCATTCTTACAGCCTTGACCATGCTGCTGACAGTCTCAATAGCAAGGTAAGGGTTAAAGGCAGGTATTCCCCTTACATCTAAACTTTACATTCACTTTGCATCTGAACTTGGGCTTCTAGATGAGGAAGAAGCCTGTTTGTCTACATTCTCTTACTGGGTAGAAAAAACCTCACCACCTTGAGAAGAAGTGCTGACCTTTCTACTGACTATTTGCAGGCTGGGAAATACAGTTTCTATTTTAGGCACCTGAGATGATATTAGTTGTAACTAGTAACCAACCAGGCACGTATATCTGAAAATACCTACATAAAGTTTTCTCAAATATTTCAGTACTTTAGGCTCAAGTAATAGTCTTAGGCACCTGATAATACAGTTTATTCCCACAGGCATTTAAATTAACAATATTTATTTAAAAAAATATAAATACAAAGGACCTTGACATGGAATTACTAGTACCACTTGGTGCTTCCAGCACATAGTCACAGTGTTGTAAAAGTGCAAATATTTATGGGAGGAATTCTATCTCAATACATAGTGATCTGAACAACACAGTGACCCAATAAAATCTAGAAACCCTACTTGTAGTCAATTCTTTCTTACCTGTTTGGATACTTTACCCCAAGTTTTCTTAAGTCTGTAGATTGCACTTCTGTTCAAGGCTGATGTGATTTCCAACACGCCATTATAATTGTGCATACACCGACAAATATCAGCTACAGCTACCCACTTTTCAATTGAGTTAGCCCGGGAGCTGACATCGGCATAATTCATGATTTGGGAGGCAACAAGGTTACTCATCTGACCAAAAAAAGAGGAAGAAATTTAGGACATTTAAACACAAAGTCTTTCAAAGTATGATTTTTTAATTAACAGGTCAGAAAAATCTAACGGACAATTGAACTTATGACTCTTAATAAAACCAGAGAAGTACTGAGAACAGAGTTGTAAGGAAGCAGGGAGGAATGAGGATATAAAAGAAGGGTAAGAGAGTCAGTAGGGAGTATCTCTGAGCCAACAATAATAAACTGATAGGGAAGTGTCTCAGTAAAATTCAAGGAAAATGGTAAAGAGCAAAGATATGTTTAGGGATACAAAGGGCATTCATTAAAACAAGTTGGTGTTAAATTTTCATTCTGTAGAGAAAAGTTTCTTCTGGAAGCAACAAGGCATTGTAGTACTGTTTAAAATATTCTACTGTATTAAATTGTCATTGAAATGCTAAGTACCAATACCTAAAAATGAGAATCTTCATGTGTTTTGATTTAAAAGATTAATCACAAAAAGACTGCAACATTCAGTCGCTACTGAAATTACATAGTAAAAAAACCCCAACACATTTGTGTTCCAGAGGTCACAGACAGTGTCAACAGTGTCTTAGAAAGCAATCTGTACTTAAGAGTACTTACATCATTAAAATGCTGACTAGTCTTCATAATATATGGTGTTCTCTCATTTTTATCAACTTTCATCCAGCCTTGCCCAAGAAACTCTCTAGACATTGAAGGGGGAGAAGGAAAAAAACCAGCCAAATGAAAATGACCTTAATAAAAACAGTACAGAGTCTCTCTCTGTAACAATAGCCGAAATGAATTTCATGTCCACCTCATTTTGTTATAAGCTAATAATGCAGCTTTACACCAATTCCAGAATTCCACTATACCATTTTTAATGCTGTCTGAAGCAGTAAATTAAGAAGAAATATCTTTTGTTTAATCCCCTTTCCCAATGCTCCCCATCCCAATTTTCAGCACTGAGACTCTATTTGAAATTGGTCCTGTCAGCCTACATGGTTATACCCATGGTAAATTACTGTATGAATGAAGATGATGTGACACTCCCTCCCTAGAGACTCAACACTTTCATACTATGTTCACCCTTTAGTAGCCCAGAGCTTTAGACCACAGGTTTTTTTATTTAGCAAAGAACCCAATCAATATCAAACTATAGGGGAGTCAGAGGCAATGACAGAAACAGCCAAAGGACATTATCCTGTTATGTATGCAAAACTTTTTGTCAGTAGCATAAATTAGTGCAGTGCCTAACACTACTAGTCAGTAATCTACTGTACTCACTTCAGTCACCCACAGGAGGACACTTACTCATAGGGTATGCTTCGGAAAACTATGTGATCTAAGAGAGTTATTTGCTCTGCAAGCTCCATGGCTGACAAAGTTTCAAAGCACTCTGGTTTTGGACAATCTGACTGCAAAAATAAGGAGAACACTTAATGATCTCTTTTTGCATCAAAGGATATTAAGAACTTCATATGAACTTTTAACACAAAGTTGTAATTAACTTCTTTGATACAAAGAAATAAGAAAAAAAAACAAACTAGCAACATAAGGATAAACATGAGTCTGGAAACTTATGGCAAAAAAGGCACATACCAGGTCATGAGCATATATGCAAGTTAATTAAAATGTTTGTGTTCTATGTTACTTTGCATACAATCACTTGCACCGAGTTCATTACCTACATTCTGGTTCATAGCATCATAAAACCATAGAATCGTCAGAGTTGGAAGGGACCTTGAAGATCTAGTTCCAACCCCCCTGTCTGGCAGGGACACCTCCCACTAGGTTAGGATGCTCAGAGCCCCATCCAGCCTGGCCTTAAAAACTTCCAGGGATGGGGCTTCCACAATGTCCCTGGGCAACTTGTTCCAGTGTCTCACCTCCCTAACAACGAAGAAATTCCTACTGCTGTAAATAATATAAATCTACCCTTGGATTAATACAATGCCTTTATGAGATGATGGTGACTACAGTTTAGATGGCAGGCATTGTCAGTCAAGATTCTGATAGCAGCTAAGATGGCAGATACTTTGAATTTCATATGTACTAATATATTTATCTTTTATCATGTGATTTAAATCTAAGTCTAAAGTTTTGACCTGTTCATCTTTGATATGGGCTCCATGTTCTCTAAACTGAAATGTACATTCCTGATACAAGAACAGTATTGTTGGCCAGAGTTGCAAAGTTGCAGTTGTGCTACATCTTACTTACTTAAATCCACATTTCTTTAGGAGTGCTTATGTATAAATTGCAAGTTGAACTTACCATCTGAATGATATCTTCTATTTTTAAATGGGTATCATCTTGGTCATCCTGAGAAAGAGCCCTAAAAAATTAAGTAGCAGAACATCCTATATAAATAAAATAGTCTATATGCAAATGGTTATGAGAAAACCTTATCACAGATAGACAGTCATGTTTATCTAAAATAAAAACTAAGGCTGCAATTGAAGAGGTAAAGAAAAAAAAAATCTTGTAGCTAAAATCTCACATCTTGTTTTAAGTAAGAGTGCACAAAATGGTACAACATCAGAGTCATGTAGGGTAAAATGACAGTCATGAAGGCTTAAAATCTCTGAGCTAAGAACAGCATATACTGTAGAATGGCCAACAACAGTAACTGCTGTACTTATTTTTGGGCTACACTGATCCATGGGTCTCTACACTGCAAAGAAACATAGTGGACAAAGACAAATTCCTTTTTCAAGGACTAGACAGGCAACACAAAACAACAACACAGTAACAATAATCCTTAGTCAGAAGCTTTTATCTATACTTCCACTTCTACTATAGAAAACCTGTGATTATTAGGGTTTTTTCAGCATAATGTGTCAAAAATGAACCCAGCAGAAGTTGCAAGTATTCATCAAAACCCATCTAACTCTGATGTAGTTTTTTGGCACATAAATCTAAGATCTTACGCCTTCATTTGGAAAATACGGACTCAAAGAAACCTTGAACAGACTGGACTTATATAACTGATGAAACAGAAGAACTAAGGAGGAAGAGCTGTATGTCAGTATGTAAAAGACCGTATACAAAGATATCAATGGTACTCCAAGAAGTCATTGGATTGATTTGCATAAGGGAAGATTGAGTTTCAACATTAAGTTCCATGTTCCAACTGCAAATATCCCAGAATCACAGAATGGTAGGAGTTGGAAGGGGCCTCATCTTTCCAACTCCCCAGCCAGAGCAGAAATCCCTACAGTAGTTCACAAAGGAATGTGTCCAGGTGGGTTTTGAATGTCTCCAGAGAAGGAGACGCCAAACCTCTCTGTGCAGTCTGTGCCAGTGCTCTGGCACCTCAACTGGGAAAACATTTCTTCGTGTATTCACATGGAACCTCCTATGCTTCAGCTTACAGCCACTGCCCCTTGTC
>VWZX01001254.1:9400-29389 GCA_013399015.1 Galbula dea | reverse complement strand
GTCCAGAGGAGGGCCACAAAGATGATTAAAGGACTGGAGGACCTCCCCTATGAGGAAAGGCTGAAACAGTTGGGGTTGTTCAGCCTTAAAAAGAGAAGGCTTCGAGGGGATCTCATAGCTGCCTTCCACTACCTAAAGGTGGACTACAGGATAGAAGGGGAGAGACTTTTTGTATTCTCAAACTGTGATAAGACAAGGGGAAATGGCTACAAGCTACAAGAGGGGAAATTTAGATTAGAGATTAGGAGGAATTTCTTTACCAGGAGGGTGGTTAGGCACTGGAACAGGTTGCCCAGAGAGGTTGTGCATGCCCCATCCTTGGCGGGGTTCAAGGGCAGGCTGGATGTGGCCCTGGGAGACCTGGTCTAGTGATTGGCATCCCTGCCCATGGCGGGGGGGTTGGAACTAGATGATCTTTAAGGTCCCTTCCAACCTGAGCCATTCTACAATTCTATGATTCTATGATGAGACAGAACAGTAATAACAGGCTTCTGATATTCCTGTAACAGCTCAAGGTTTTGCCATACATAGATTTTCATTTAACAAAGTAGTCAAAGAAAACTTGGTGTACATAGGTTGCTTCCAATAACTCAAAATGTTTAATCATTCCCATGATAGCAAGGGAGGTTTTATTAATCACTTCTGGGCTGTTCAGCTTTTCAAACATAACCAATTTTCCTGCTTACACACTTCCTACTGACTTCATTCTCCAGGAAACTTAACCTCTATGAAAATAAAACCCATTACATGGAAAAAAAAGGAATATCCTTTTTGCATCAAGTACTTTTGATTATTATATGTAGTGACAAAGCAGTCTGTAATTGCTGTAAAGTACCATCTATCCAAGGTGTACAAAAATCTTTCATTTACTTCCAGTCTTCTCACTTTTCCTTCTTTCCTTTCCTTTTTTCTCTCCATCTTTCTTTCCTCCTCTCCTTTATTTCTTTCAATAATCTTCATTATAATCTTCTACGTGAATGCCCTAATCTTCCAATGTTTGTCTCAACTGGCAGCTTAAACAACATACTTATCTCTGAAATTCTACTAACTACTCAGTTCTCACTTTTTCCCTCCTCCACCAATACAGCTTCATGATTGTGTATCAGACCCACAGTCCTGTCATGGTTGTAGAGGGACTAACATGAACGACTCATGACTTTCCCCATATGTGATTTACAACAAATAAATAAATATCTGTATGCACAGAATCACAGAATTTTCAGAGTTGGAAGGGACCTTAGAGATCATCTAGTTCCAATCCCCCTGCCATGGGCAGGGACACCTTCCACTAGATCAGGTTGCCCAGAGCCCCATCCAGACTGGCCTTAAAAACTTCCAGGAATGGAGCTTTCACAACCTCTCTGGGCAGCCTCTTCCAGTGTCTCACCACCCTCATAGTGAAGAACTTCCTCCTAATGTCTAATCTAAATCTACGCTTCTCTAGTTTGCATCCATTTCCCCATGTCCTACCACTACCTGACAGTAGTGCAAACACAAGTATTTTACCACATCTGAAGTATCTCAACCAAGCTGCCTGTAGCATGAATGGTAATGATCTGAAAGATTCATCCATCTCTTTAATTGTGTATTTCAACACATATTATAGTAGTAAAGCACTCACACACAATGTTATTATCAATAATATTGTAACTGGATATTTTCAGTAGAGCTTTGCAAAGATTGGTGAAGGACTAACAGCTAATTTTCCATATTATCTTTACAGCACCTACTTTTCAGGCTGTTTGACCTCTGCAACATTATACAGCAGCACTAACTAAAAATACTGTGTAGGGAGAATGTAGATGTCTTGCAGATGGAGAGGGGAAGTGTGCAACTGAAGAATACCTGAGAATGCTTGGAGACCCAGTGGCGTAAGACATTTAGGACGCGATTTGTGGCTGCTCTGCGTATTATGAACTCCTTGTCACACATGCGTTCAGAATTGTTAAACCCTGTGTGGGGAAAAAACACATGAAAATTAATGGCAGTAGCAAAAAAATTCAAATTTGGCATGAATAATTTTGGTAAACTGGAAGCTCATAGAACATTTATGTGTAATAAAAACAAAGACTGATCTGCAAGATCAGTAGAATACAGCCTTGCCCATTGTAACTAGTACAGACACGTCCTTGGGTCAGCATTCAGTGTTTGAAAGAGGAAGATTATTTGCCTGTGTCACTAACATCAAGGTCTCCTTTTAGTACGAAAGAAAATAAGAGTAAAAACCAAGACCAGACAAAAGAAGTACAGGGTTTGTAATCAAGATTACAGAAGGAAAGTGAGGGTCATTTAGAAATAAGGAAGAAGTAAATTCCATAAGTGGTAAAGAAATAGGGGAGGATGGCAGTTTAAACACAGAGGAGAAGAAAGTCAACACAAGAAATGTCTCTTCACAAGAGCAGTATTGTAGACAGTCTATTAGTAAACAAAGACTGTTTAAATAAGGTGTTTGGCTTTTGCACTACTAGGGTGACAAGAAAGTGGGAAGGTATATGGAAAACACATTTTCAACCTCAGCTGCCTGGAAGCAGAGATTTGCCAACTGCAGCATTTCCCTGCACATCTTGTAAAGACAGATTATTTTTTTGGTTTTGTCTTTTGTTTTTTTTTTTTCAGTGAGCAATATTTACTTATAAAGAAATAGTTTTAAAAACAAACAGGGAAGTTTTTTCCTACTTTCACATTATTGCTTTTTTTCTCATCTCATTGTGCTGTAGCTCTGTCATAAATACAATTTGTATGATAAAATGATGACACCACTTTAATAATAATACAATTATTACATTAGCCCACCCCCCTATTTTTTTAAATATAACTCTGGAGATACACTTGAGAAGTTTACATTTTTCTAAGTTTCTGTTAGATCTCATCATACACTGTGCTGCTTTTCATTTCACTCTGTACAGAGTCCAGGGAACAACAAGAGACATCCCTCCTTATGACCAGTGCTTTACTATTTTTTTGACATAAAGCTGATCTAAAGCCCATGTATTATTATAAATAGCAAAGGCAGATTAAACTTCTTTCTGTTCTGTGAGAAACCCATTGGAGGTATTCTAAGAAGCTAGTATTAGTTTTGCTCTATTTTTATTAAAGACAATCCAGAAAATTCAAATTGCTCCTCTCTATTTTTGGAAAGATAAGCAGGAAAACGAAAGCATAACTGCAGTCTTACATCTTTTACTACAGGTTGTACCCTAAACCCCGAATGTACTTTCTATGCTTACACTTCATGGAAGTTAATTTTTAAACTATGCCATATTACATTGCAGTTGCCATCCAAGATTCAATATTAAAGGAAATTTCATATTAAAACATCTTCAGGAGTTTCATTGCCCACAAACAGCAAAGTAAACAAAATCTCTGAGGCTTTACCCTGTAAAAGGTAACATAAGCAACATTTTGTGTGTTATTTTCTAAGCCTTTCACAGTTAACCTTTTTCAGAAGCAATTAGGCATACACATGATAAACTGTTCAATTAGTCACTTAATTGTAGCAATGAAAGTCACAATGAAAATTATATATTAAAGCTCTAGAGTCTTTATCAAAGTAACTGAAAAGAAGTTTCAGTAAGCTGGAGGGAAAATAGGAAGAAGCCTACAGAGACAGTTTTCAGTTTGCTGCTAAAAGAATAAAAAGAGCAAGAAAGGAAAAAAGAAAACCTTCAGAGATCACTTCAGCAAACTTCTATAGCCCTCAGAATTTCATCAATTTTTAAGCAGTAATTAGCTTGTTGCACAGAACTAGAAACATGTTCATATTTGATGTTTTGTAAGAAAAGAACTCAGCTGGACATAGATTCACATGTGAATTTAACTCACATTGTACATCTTCAGGTATGAGGCTTCCAATACATAACTAAAGCACTGAAATACATTTTTAAAAAAAAAACAACTTGTAATATATTAACTCTATTCTGACTCTGTTTTTTTCTGATTCTGTTTTTAAATACAAAATAATTCAGAAAACCAGGATGTGTTTCCCAATAGCTTACTCTGATTTACTTTGAAGTACATTAAATTAATTTCCCAAGTCGAGTCTGTTTTCCACGTGACAGTAACTGTTGAGTAATCTCTCCCTGTCCTTACCTTGATACTCAAAGTCTTTCATTGTCTTCTGTCTGCCCTGTCTGGCTGAGGAGGAAAGTGATAGACCAGCTTTGGGGGGCACCTGGTATCCAGCCAGGGTGAACCCACCACAGTGATCTTCTTTAGGTCTATCACTGGAAGACACTGCAAAGTGTGAACCTGTTGGTGGTGGTCAGCACACTGCTGGCTCTTAGCATTTCAATCCTGAACTGACTTGTAACTGAATTGAGAGCCAGAGCTGTCACCACGCAGTAGAGATGGTTACCATCCACATCACTAAAATTCCCATTAGGCACAGATAAATTAGATTAGTCACAAAATCAGAAGCTATTTAATAAGTCCTACTGTTTATTAGATAAGCTTAAGAGGATTTATATATCTGATTTTTTCATTAAAATTGCAGACAACTGAAACCATTTTTTACCTCTTCACTTATGTATCAGAAGACTATATAAGTGTACAGTTAAACATAGATACCAGCAAATCTGTTCAAATTTAATGTGTCTTCTCCATTCCAGTCAATATAGCAACAGCTAAAACCCCATCACTTAAAGTGCTGCATTGATACATTGATATTCCTGATACTAAGGATATTATGGCATATTATTAACCTAAAGAAAAGTTAGTGAATATTGAAGGTAAAAGCAAAAGAAAACTCAGTGTTTTTTTACAGACACTGAGTAGATCTTTGATTAACCAAAAACATGAAAACATTTAAGAGAAAAGGTACTCAAGAACATTAAAAATGCACAAAAAAGTGCAATTTCAGGATCTTATGTAACTCAGAAAAAAAACCAGAAAAAAATGTCAGTTGCAAACAAGCGGGATCAGTAAGCATTGTTATTTTTTGTTCTTCTAACTGTAATAGAAAAGCAAAACACTAAAAAACCAAATTAAAACAATAAAAAATTATTGCCACAGCTGCATTATATACATAAGCAGAAATATGCCAAAACAAGTCCTTGGCTAGCATTGTTTTTGCTCCTTGTAACTTTCTAAACCAGGCAGACTTTGGGATAGAAATGGCAAAGGGGAGATGACTGTAGACTAAGATCCAAGGAGGTCACTACAGAAGCTATCTAAGCAAGCATCAATAAACTTTGATAGTTCCATCACTGTCTCCACCACTTTTTCACAGAGCAAATTCCTTCTAATACATCAGCTTTAATGCTGTTTCTTATTTCTTCCTCTCCTTTCTGCCCATCTAATACTCTCCTAATATAACTCCAAACAAAACCCTGAGCCACTATGTCAACTCCAACTAGTCCGTATGTACAGGCTACTTGCTTATGCATATTTCATATTTCAAAGGCCCCTCAGCCTCCTTTTCTCCAGACTAAAGAACCCCGGTTCCCCCAGCTGCTCCTCACAAGACTTGTGCTCAGATTTGTTGCTCTTTTTTGGAATCTCAATGTCTTTCTTGTACTAATGGGTGCAAAACTGAACACAGTATTCAAGGTGTGGCTCCACCGGTGCCCAGCGCAGGGAAACTGTACTCGTCTTGCTGGCCACATTATTTCTGATAGAAGCCAGGATGCTGTTGGCCTTGGACACCTGGGCACACTGCTGGCTCATGTTCAGCCGGCTGTCCACCAACATGCCCAGGTCCTTTTCTGCTGCCCAGCCTTCCACTCTTACCCAGGCTTCATATGAAACTTCATCTAGCTTGGTATCCAGAAGGAAGTGCTTGCTGAAAGAATCTTTAAAAGGGGCAATTTTGAAGCTGTCCTTCCCATAGTGTATTATCATAGAATCACAGAACGTCAGGGGTTGTAAGGGACCTTGAAATATCATCTAGTCCAATCCCCCTGCCAGAGCAGGATTTTCCCCGACTGGGAATCGAACCTGGGCCCCAGCAGTGAGAGCATCAAATCCTAACCACTAGACCACCACTTCTTCATCTTTGGCATTGAGCAGTTTGAAGGCTAACTAGACACTTTACAGTAGGAGAGTAGGCATGATTTCTTCAAAGTTCATCTTTAGGTGGATCCAGGAGAGGAGAAAGGTGAAGGGTCTCATCTAGCAGGATGCCAACAGTCGCAACATATTAATTAGGATTCTGGATGGAACTGGCTGCATCCAGGTGAAATAACTTGAAACACTCCATGGTAAATAATCTGTTTATCTCCTGAAGGACGCAATCTTTCTATATTATAAATACCAGCAGTATTTATAATCATTAATCATCTTAGTAGGCAGCTGCTTTAGTGCATGCTATTTTCAAGTAATGTTTTCCACCAGTATCTGCCCAGATTCCACAAACAGTTTCTTCACATAATGGTGATGCAGAACTTTTACCACAAGCTGACAAACACAACATTATCCTGCCAGCATTGCTAGTTTCAGTGAATTACTTAATCCCTCTGTTCATGTACTTGTCTATGGATTATGTTATGCAAAATCCAGATTCGCCTTCAGATGATTTTATGTACACTGTAATAAAAGCTAATATTTATGTAGCTTCCACTATTACCAAAGACTTTTAAAAACAGAGCTGCATAGCATAAATTTCAACACCTGCAGACAAAACCAGATTCAAGTATGCTTTGTATACTTCACTCTTCTTATGTGAAAGTCTAAGTAATTTTCAGTGGTAGACATCATTAGCTATCGCACTTGTAAAGAAAAAAAACACAGGCAATCAATGCTTGCAGGTAGAATGCGTCAGTGTTTCCACCTTTAGGACTGCTGCACATGGGACTATACCCAAAGATCGCATCACACATCAGTGTGAGACAGAGAACAGACCCCTTCCTCAAAAGCTACTAAAAAGTCTCTACAGCAAAATCCTGTCCTGCTTTTTCTTTTTCTAGTGAACAAGCCTGACTTTACCAGCAATTTGACTTATTTACTCTTCAAAATTCATCTCACTTGGGAAACATTTGTATGATATTAAATTCTGCACTATCTTCGTTCGCAAAGCCTAGCCATGAAGGAAGGATGAATATATATTAAAGAAATTAAATGATGCATATTTGCTTTTCTATTTCATTTAAGATGTGAAAAACTCTCAGTCTAGTTACAGTAACTGTATTTTCCACATTTTGTTTTCCTGCACAGCAGCACACAATTCCTGATCACAGTAATGAGTCAAATGTTTTGATGATACATCTATTTTTAAGGGTTTATCTACGCAGAAAATAATTTCCGTTCATAAGACTTAAGAGTAAGTTGTTTTAAATTATGAAGAGTAACTTCAAAAATTTTCTGCTGTCTTTCTTAGCAAAAAACTTAATTTCAGAAAAAGATGTGACAGTTTCATAGAACATCTTCCTTATGAAGAAAGGCTGAGGGAGCTGGGTCTCTAGCTTGGAGAAGAGGAGACTAAGGGGTAACCTCATCTATGCTTATAGCTATGTGAAGGGTGTGTGTCAGGAGGATGGGGTCAGGCTCTTCTCAGTGAAGCCCAGTGACAGGACAAGAGGCAATGGCTGTAAGCTGAAGCATAGGAGGTTTTGTGTGTAAATACATGTAGAAATGTTTTCCCAGTTCAGGTGCCAGAGCACTGGCACAGACTGCCCAGAGAAGTTGTGGAGTCTCCTTCTATGAAGATATTCAAAACCCATCTGGATGCGCTTTTGTGTGAGCTGGTCTAGGGAATCCTGTTGTGGCAGGGGGGTTGGACTAGATGATCTTTCAAGGTCCCTTCTAAGTCCTAATATTGTGTGATTCTGTGAAATACTGAGGAACAATGCACTGAAGCCACATTAGCAGCTAACATAGGAGAAAACTGGACTCTAGCCTTTGAGAAGATCACAACAAACCACACAGAAACCCAGGGAGGTGGAAGGAGAACACCCTTGCCTGACAGATGACAAATAATAAAAAAAAAAAGTGTCAAATGCAGCTCTCTGTCTTGTGGCTTTTTCTCTTTCTTCTGATAAATTTGCTCATGACTTGTTGGTCAGTTTCATGATTCAGCCTGGCTCAAATCCTGAAAGCTTAGGCTTGGCAAACATCAGTGCTACTTTCTGACCTGGATAAAGAATAAATAGAAACCCCAGTCTTGGACCAGGGCAGTTTTTATCCACAGATTAGAACTGAAAAAGCCTGTTCAGTATTGGCAGTACAAAAGAAAAACCTGCCCAATAAACACACAGCACAAGAAACCGTAATTATAGTCTTCCTTGACATACCTAAAAATATATCCACCTTTATTGGTCCAACATTTTCATTTAAGTATTTGGGTTTTACACACAGTTTCACTGAAATGTGTCAGAGAGCAAGCAGCCTAATATTGATAAGAAATCTAAACTGCCAATGATTCTGCTCTCCTTCTCATTTCTTTAGCTATGATATGATGTTGCCATATACTAGCCACCTGAAGAATGGCAGAGATGTAAAAAGACACTATATTAGCTGAGATTAGAAGAACCATGAAGATGATGAACTCCCACTCACTGCGTGTGCACTAGTATGCTTGATCGATAATACAGTTCTGCCTGTTGTTTTAGTAATTATCAAATATGTACATTAAGATTTATATTGGAACAGGTTATATGAGTAGTCTGAGGCTTGGAAGTAGGATCTATCTTGTCTAGCCACAATCTTTAAGCTACCTCAGTTTAAGAAAGAGGGATATTTAACCACTCACCATGTCAGGATTTGAGTTTGTTTTATAAAAGTTTATTAACTCATACAGCATTGGAAGAAATGACTATTAAAAAGCAGAAGAAATCAAGTACCCACTGCATTTCAGGCTTTTAATTTTATTTTCACTGGTCTTTGGGACATATGAAACAATTTTGTTCTAAGAAATATGCCACTGAAAATCCCTGTTGAAATCACCTACGTCAGAAATAATTCCCAGTATGTATTTGATTTTTCTGCTTAAAGCCTCCACCACAAATACAATCTAACTATCAAATCAAGTCAAGGGATTATAGTCTTAGTAAGGTAAATCCCATGGATTCACATGCACCAGCTGATGTACAATACTGTAACACAGATAGAGCTATAGTGACTGTGTTTAATTTCTGGAAAATATTTATGGGAAAGGTAGGTAAACTATTTTTAAATGACTCTTGTTTTAGAAAGGCTTTTTCTAATCATAGAAATTTAATGAACACAACATTAAGATAAAGCAGTTATGTCATGATTGTGCTGTAAACCTGAAATAAATCCACAAGTCTAAAAATATACCAGTCCAGCAAAATAATTTTAGTTTAATGGGTGGGGACAAAAAAGGTAAGTGGCTAAAAATCATACTTTACATCAAGATACTATTCAAACTTAATAATACTAATGATGATGATGATGATAATGTTTGCTTCAAGAACTACAATAATCTTAAACATTTTGAGTTTTAGATGACATGAGTACCACAATGAATGAAAACATTCTGTTAAACTCAAAAGAATTGGTCAAATTTGAAAAATGATGCTTCAAGAATCCTTAAAAGCAGGACTGTGGTTATGGATATAACTGGCACACATGCTTGTAATTTCTACTTTTTTTAAATGGAGATATTCTTGCAGGAGACCAGATCAGAATTTCACACCTGAACGAAAATTGTTAAAAATTGCTAAACTCTGAAAACATTACTTGCAGTTAGAAGTTACACATCTTGTTATTAAAAATCCATAAGTCATCTTAGAAGTAAAAAACACCTTTATTTATAGACATAACTCTAGAAAAGAACAGATCCTGAATTTCAAACCTGTTGTTGCCAATTTTGTTTACAGATTGCAGAGTATCATTGTGATTGTTTGCAATGTGATTGCAAAATCTTTTTTCCTAAGACTGACTTACATGCAAGAACTAAAGGGAAAAAATTGACAAAGAGTAAAAGCCTTTTTGAGCAGCCCATCTTAACAATTATATGTGACCAGTTTAATAGATTTTAGACACTTTTTTTTTTACTCCAGTAATGCTTGAATTATCTTCCATTAATAATGACAAGAATGGCAGCACTGCAGTTGATATTTCTTTGAATTTGCAAGTCATCCAAGCATGCTTGCCTGTGTTTCTGCTATGTCTCTCAGTTTTCAGGGAACATGCAAGCAATTTTTACTTGCTGATGTATTTCTGCATTTCATGTGATCTCTAGCTCTTGATTTCTTTAATTGTATTGTCTATAATCTGATCCTACTCTATTAGCAATATGAACAGTATAGCAGACCTTTTCTGTATAATGCTCACAGTCTTTTCAAGAACTATTCAGAGCAAGCTTTCTAACCTTTAAAATCCTCATTGTGACCTGAGAGAGAGAGGTTGAAATAAAAGCCTATAACAATGTACAGCTAGAAAGAGAAAACCATGAAAATCCTTTTTGTATTTTCTATTTAGTGGGTCTGGGCTTTTTACATAAGCTGAAGAAAGTACTTTTCAAAATTATTCAGAAATGACAATAGGAATAAAGGTTAAATAGAAAGGCGGTGATAATTGCAACGTGCCAAATGTATCATTTTTTCAGACCATCTGTGAACAGATAGTTGACTGTCACGCAAAACAAAAATTGGCAGGATGCACGCCACTCAATAAAAAAATTCTCTGAACAAACATCCACCTCATAAGCAGCTTCCAGACCATTTGTGATTGTGCCACAAATCAAACAACTCAATAATAGCATAAGCAAATATTAATCATGTAAACAACGCTTTGGCTCAAGGTGAGAAAGAAAAAAGAAAACAAGACAGAGACAAAACACAAAAAACCCCTCCCAAAAGTTCTCTCCCTACCCCTTGCAAACCACTAAATGAACCTAATGTGACAAAGACATTAGAAGGGGTGTGGTTAGTAGGTCAAGAGAGATTCTTCTCCCCCTTAACTCTACCCTGATGAGGCCACATCTGGAATATTGTGTCCAGTTCTGGGCCACTCAGGTGAAGAAGGATAGGGAACTACTTGAAAGAGTCCAGCACAGAGCCACCAAGATGATGAAGGGGGTGGAACATCTTCCTTCTGAGGAAAGGCTGAGGGAGCTGGGTCTCTTGAGCTTGGAGAAGAGGAGACTAAGGGGTAACCTCATCTGTGCTTATAGCTATGTGAAGGGTGGGTGTCAGGAGGATGGGGTCAGGCTCATCTCGGTGATGCCCAGTGACAAGACAAGTGGCAATGGTTGTAAGCTGAAACACAGAAGGCTCCATGGGAATACAAGAACGAATGTTTTCCCAGTTGAGGTGCCAGAGCACTGGAACAGACTGCCCAGAGAGGTTGTGGAGTCTCCTTCTCTGGAGCTATTCAAAATCCATCTGGACATGCTTCTGGGTGACCTGGTCTAGGGAATCCTTCTGTGCCAGGGTGTCGGACTAGGTGATCTTTTGAGGTCTTTTCCAGCTCCTAACATTCTGTGATTCTGTGAAATTCCACCTAAGAGCTTGCCAGAGAAGCTCAACTAAACCACCAGAAAATACGTATTCAACACATCCCATGCAATCAAACACAGCAGGATCGTGGTGACCTGTTTTGTGAGCCAGGAATAAGGACTGCACTAGTCTCCTTTCTTAAATGAAGCAGGAATTTTTCTCTCAGCGCTAGTTTGATTGCATGTATCTATGACAGTTTTGCCTACAGCTGCTCAGGACTTAGTGCAATAGGTCAGGAAAAACATGGTTTACAGTGTTTTATCTCAGGAAATATCCAGTACAAATACTTTTTTCCTGAGTAGTCAGCTCCTCTAATAAACTATAATAAGAAAGTAGTTCAAGAGAACAGAGAGAAACGCATAAGAAAGGCAGGATTGTAAATTTCTGCTCAACTGAAAAAAAAATAATTATAAAAAAAATATTTTCCCTGGTTTTTAACTCTCAAGACCAGGCATCACTTGAAACTAACCTTAATTTTTATGCCATTGTTTCATTTCAAAGTTATTGCTCTAAGAGAGATGCAAGGGAAGCTTCAACTCAATTTGAACACAAATATTTAGCCAGTTATCTAAAATTGCTAAGCAACAATTTTGTTAAATTCAAAGGGCTCCTAATTCAAGAACAAAACCAAAAGTCTATATAAATGCACTCCAGAATAAGTGAATATTCAGAAGAAAGGAATAACATTCAGGATCATTGAACTAGAAGGCAGATTCCAAACAAACTAGCTTTAATCTCTATTTTTATTTCCCTATACATTTCCCAGTAAAATATCCTCTGGCAGGAGAAAGCATAAATAAATATCTCATAAAAGCAGCCTGGTGAATGACTGTTAAAAAATGTAATCTGGGATAGAAAACAAGTTTGCCTTTTCACTGGGGATCATCATCAGCCCTTGTGGACCCCCACACCACACATCAGACCAAGCCCAGAAGCCAGCCTGGTCACAACCTTAGCACTGGCTACCTCCATTTTGGTTATGACACCTGGGCACCCCCTGACAACCTTCCAGCCACCAGGAAAGAAAGCTCGGTGGGTTTACACCAAAGATTGTTTGTCACACAACCTTTTTTAATGGAGAAGAGTGTCAACTGTAGAGTAAGTCAATGAGTACTTCCCACCTGAAGGTTTTTAATTGAAATTGAGAACTCCTAGGAAGCTCAGTGTTCTGTCCTCAGTGCTTCTCAAAACTTCCTGAATCGGCATAAATTGGTCTGGAAATCTCATTACAATGTGTTCCCAAGAGGGAACTAGTACTATCTTACCGAGTTCCTGGTCAGAGCCATTAGTCAAACAAAAGTGACAAGTAAAAAAACTTGGTTGTCCTCTGTGAAAGATCACAAAAGCATAACAAATCTTACACCAACTCTTTTGTTTCTCTGAACTAAGATACCTGGTAGAAAGGAGGGCTGAGGAGAGTTACAATGCAAGCAGATAAGCACACCTGAAAAAATGATTTCAGGCATGATTTGATGGTACCCTGCACCTCTGAGAGTAGGTTAGATGCTATCAAATTCAATCTTTAAATTTCATATGGGGACCTGAAGAAGGACAGTTAAAATTAAGATCAGCTTCCAACTGCTTAGGAACAGTCTCCATGATACAGGCTACCCAGTTGTGCCAATTTACTTCTGTCAAAAGTAGTCCTGCTGGGATAAGCTGTAGATTCAAAAGGATGAAATTCTTTGTATCTTGACTGTTGCTTGGGATATCATCATCATATTTTTTTTTTTTTCTTTCAGGTCAGGACTCATAAGCTTTTCAGTACAGGGAATGAGATGTTACAACCCAGAAAATTACTGTATTGCAAAATTACTGTAACTGTTACTGACAGCAATGCTTATGGTATTACACTGAATATCAACGAGCAAAATACACACATTTTATGGTTTTGCTTTAGACATGAATACTTATGTACATATCCAGAAAGATATATATACCTTTGCAAATGTTAGCTTGTAACCACTGATGTAATTGGAAGCATTTAGTAGAGCATAACACAGAAGTGCGTTAGCTGGCTTTCTATATAATGTAGAATCTATCTCATCTTCACCACCAGATACCCCTTGCCTTTCATATAACATTCATCATAGCAAGTAAATCTCTCACAATGGGAAAAAGAAAGCGATCATTTCCCTGACGAACCTTGCTTAATTCTAATCTTTACCAAATTCCATAATAATTCAGCTGCCTACTCCAGAATTTGTAAGGAAACATAATGGTGTAATAACACATTATTATTCCTCTGTTCAGAATTAGGGAAATATCCCTGAAAAGTGCAGACTATATCCTTGCATGTGGAACTATATACTGTGGAACTGTGTATCAATGTGTGTGCAAGGTGGTTAACAACTGAGGAAATACTGCATCTGTTTCATAGAATCATAGAATTATTACGGTTGGAAAGGGCCCTCAAGATCATCAAGTCCAACCAATAACCCTACACTACTCTTGTCCATAAACCATCCCCCGAAACACCACATCTACCTGCTTCTTGAAAACCTCTAGGGGTGGTGACTCCACCACCTCCCTAGGCAGCCTATTCCAATACTGCACCACTCTTTCAGTGAAGAAAGTTTTCCTAATTTCTAATCTAAACCTGCCCTGGCACAGCTTGAGCCCATTCCTTCTCATCCTGTCACTAGATGCAAGGGAGAAGAGGCCAACACCCACCTCCCTACTACAGCCTTTCAAGTAGCTGAAGAGAGCAGCAAGGTCTCCCCTCAGCATCCTCTTCTCCAGGATAAACAGCTCCAACTCCCTAAGCGTCTCCTCATAAGGCTTGTTCTCCAGACCCCTGATCAGCCTACTTGCTCTTCTCTGCACCCTCTCCAGCACCTCAATGTCCTTCCTATACTGCAGTGCCCAAAACTGCACACAGTACTCAAGGTGTGGCCTCACCAGTGCCGAGTACAGTGGCAAGATCACCTCCCTGCTCCTGCTGGTCACACTATTCCTGATACAAACCAGGATGCCATTGGCCTTCTTGGCCACCTGGGCACACTGCTGGCTCATGTTCAGCTGGCTGTCAATCAACACCCGTAGGTCCTTCTCTGCTGGGCAGCTCTCCAGCCACTCCTCCCCAAGCCTGTAGAGCTGCTGGGGGTTGTTACAACCAAAATGCAGGACCCGACATTTACCCTTATTAAAACTCATATGATTGGCCTCTGCCCATCGATCCAGCCTATCTAGGTCCCTCTGCAGAGCCTGCTTACCCTCAAGCAGATCGACACTTCCACCCAGCTTTGTGTCATCTGCAAACTTACTAAGGGTGCACTCTATCCCCTCATCCAAGTCATCAATAAAGATGTTGTACAGGAGTGGCCCCAGCACTGACCCCTGAGGGACACCGCTCGTGACTGGTTGCCAACCGGATTTGACTCCATTGAGCATAACTCTCTGGACTCGGCCATCCAATCAATTTTTGATCCAGCAAAGCATGTGCACATCCAAGCCACGAGCAGCCAGCTTCTTTAGTAGAATGCTGTGGGAAACTGTTGCTAAATTCAAGGTTTAAAGCAGAGTGTCATGTTTCCACAGCCTTTCCCATTTCAGGGATCAACGAGGTCCTACTGGGGGTTTATGCCTTTATTATTTTGCATGGTACAACTCCCACATTATTCAGCTTAAGTGCAGAATGTATCTGGCAGCAGTACAGCTACAGTGCCTCCTCCTGGCACAGTCACACACAGCTATGGACACACAAACATGCACATGGGGTCTGATCTGCCTTCTATCATTTGGCACTTGTCAAACGTGTAAAAAAGCTGTGTCATTCCATTACTCCAATTAGTGCTTATGCCAGGACAAACAAAACAAAAACACTGTCACAATGGGAGCTGGAAAGTAGTTTGAATGACTGCAGAATAGCAGCACTGGTCACCACCTAAAATAAGCTAAGCAGCTCTCACTAACTCATGCTAATTTTGGCCTTTTAAAATAAGCAGTCAGCTGTAATCTGTGCCTGATTTATCAGAATGGAAAGGCCTACACATGACTCCCTCAGTAATCTGGATCTCTATGAAACATGGATTATTACTTTTAGGTAATTTTTATCCATTTAATATTGTGACAGTAATCAAGCAAGGATAAAGTGTGTCAGACTGAGAGCTCATAGGACGCATCTGGCTCAACCTCAATGCTTATGCAGCTTTCAGAGATGTCATTTTGGAAACCATAGCTGTAATTTATCAAAGTCCATTTGTATTTGTTATTGCTGCTACAATTTTCACATCAATCACTGGCTCTTAAAGTTGACACTTTTGTGTATGTATTTCCACACTGTTTATCCTCATCTGCATTCAATTGCTCTAAAACAGAGGTTTGGTAGCTCCACAGCAGTAGTGGTCAAAGTACAGGAAGGGCCTACAATGTTTTACCCTAAGCAATGATCAAGGATATAAAAATAGCCAAGTCAAAATAAAACAGATGCTTATACTGTAAAAGGATTACACACTTTCCTCTTTTCCATCCCTATTGCATATCTTATGCATATAATTAATGTAACATTGCATGACTGCTTATCAGCAGAAAGTAGCATATAACAAACTTTTTATATGAAGTTTAAGATTTTATTTTAGAAAGAAAGTGTTTCAGAAAGGAATTTGATCCCATGTAGAGTTAAGTGACCACAGGACCATTAATCCAGAACTCAGACTGCATTAGATGCATTGTCAACAGTGGAAACTACCAGTGCCAGTGCATGGAAGTGGCACCAGGAAGTGTGTCTGAATGCTTAGCCATACTGAATTACTTTGAAGGAAGATACAGCTTGCATTTAGCAGCTGCAGGTAACAGATCAATGAAGCAGGTTTTGCACTTGGCTTGTGGAAAATCTGCTGCAGCTGCAAAGAATGGCTTGATAACTTCTGCAGACAGAGCATAGAAGCTATGGAAAAGCAGATGTTACCAGAAAATGTGCTGGTAAACAGGCTGATCAGTTCTGCTACCTTAAAACCTAGGGCGATTTAGATTAAGATTGCTTCTCTGAAGAGCCAGAGTGTATTTGTGAAAAGAGAAGGAGCTGGTTGTACTTTCTTTGCATAAGAAAGGATTTGCAGGCTCTTTGTTTGAGATACCTTTTGAAATGTTCTTCAATAGGGTAGAAGCTGCAAAATGCACAAGCTTTGGGAAAAATTCTCTCCCCTGAAGAATACTCAGGTAAATAAGTCAAAGGTAATTTCGCACCAGAGATATGTGCAGGCAATTAACTGAAAGGGATAGTATATAAGCGATTCATTTTTCTGTAGATGCTTCAAAGCTTCAAGCTGTTATTTTAACAGCCCCTTTAAATTACTAAAATCAGAGAGAATAAAATCATCTTTCCTCCTTGCTAGCATGGGGCATATTTTCCTATGTGCAAATGATATTTGCCAGAGATACTCCCCTGATGACTCTTTTTTCCCTACTTCCTTCTCACTCTCTCTTCTCCCTTTCACATGTGTTTTAAAAAATAAATACTTATAGTGAAGAAGCCAGGCCCTCCTGCCAACCACAAGCTTCCATCCCACTCCCATCCTCTCCCATAATATGTCACCTTGTTCTTGTGAAAAATGGTACATTCTCCAGAGCGCAGCTTGGCATGCTGTAGGAGGAGGAAGGCAGCTCTGAAGCATATCGCATTCTGGAAATACTGATGTACCCAGCTCAAAATCAGGTGACAGAGCTGCTGAAACAAAGCTGCTATGTTCATTAGGGAAAAAGCCCTTTGTTTGGTTTAGATATTTGGGGTTTTTTCTAATATATTATTCTCTACGCCGAGAGAGTTTTACTCTCTAGCTTGAGTTGAGGAAGAAATATTTTCTCAAAGTCCTTTCAGTCTATCTGCTACAAGTATAAAAAATTAGAAGTATGTAAGATCAGTTTAAATCTCGAATTTAAGTTTCTGTCAAAACAATCTCCTTGAGGCCCATGTTCAGTAGAACTGCCTCAGAATAAAACAACTAATTTAGCATTAAATGTTTTTCTTCAAGTTGTGTTAGACATTCTTAGCAGAGAAGAAATCTGTGTTTGTTATGCTTATATAAGTACTTTTTATTTTATTTACTATTTACAAAAACAACACAGCATTATTTTGCTAATTTGGATTCATCCATAAACTTATTCAGAGATTTTAAGTAAAACCTGAATCTCTTCTAGTCACACAGAGGACCTTCATAGTTTGTGAGTGTTAACAAGTATAAGGACCTGCACACAGAACAAGCAGTTTCAGTAAATGAATATCGAAAGGTGTTTTTTCTTTAAAAATCAGTGCATGACAAATCGCTGATCCTGAGACAGTTCTCTGACTCTGCACTCAACAGACATAAATAAAAAGTTAAAGTTTAGAATTTAAAAAAAAAAAAAAGGCAGAAACATTTTTGAAAGAATTGTATAAAAATGAACTAGGAAACTTGCAAGTCCTACAAGCCTTAGATGAAAGAAGTAATTTTCCATACATTTTTTTTCAAATCTAGTGCTAGGATTTGTGTGGTGCTGTATAGTTTATACTGCTGTTACTTAATTCCTGTAACATCTGTAGGATTTTTGCAGCAAACCTACAAATGACTGGTGAATATTTTGGCAGGATGTTTCTCTCCCACACTACCAGTCTCACTCCTTTTTTTGATGCTGGCTGTGTGACAGACTCACAGAGAAGAGGAGGAAATCAATTCTGAAGAGATGGGGTTCACTGCAGCTCCCTGGAGTTCCACTTAAAGACCACCTAACTCTTGTTGCGAAACTATAGGAAGAGATTAGTAAGGCAGTCGTCAGGATGAGACTGTAAGCATTCAAATTTTTGTAGGAACTTCCCTGTATTGTAAGACAGACATTGGAGCGGAGCTGCTAGATAACTTCTGTGTTGCTCTAGAAGCTGACTGATTCAAGCAGAAATCAAACTCAGTTTTCTAAAGGTATATGGATGGGGGTAAAGAAACAGCTCAAGTAACTGATGCCTCTACACAGGCATGTGTTGTGTTTGCTCAGGGTTTATCTACCACTCCGAGAAGCATGCAGGTAAGCAGAAGTGCTAGAAGCAAGGACAGTCATCAGAAGGGAGATGTAATTCTTTCTGGTAATTTAGAGTTAAGTAAAGAATGTGTCCATGTTTAAAAAAATTTAGTTGATACTAGTTTACATCTAGTCATGAAAACTGGGTATCTTTCACTGTTCTGGAGAAGGATGCTTGCATAACTTTGTTTTCTTCCCTAGGAGAAGAATGAGCTCTATTGCCATGAAATAAAGCTGGAGAAAAAGTGGAGAATAAACATGATTTGACCTGTCCCTTTTTATGCTAGAAATATTATTATCCTGGTTTCATAAATTGGGAAAAGAATGAAGATGGGCAGCAACCTAGTAATGGTGAAAGAGTACTTCAGTTGGAGCAAGCCATGAGCCATCCAGCCATCCTTCACGTCCCTCAAAGGAGAAAGGACTGATGAAAGAGACATCATGCTCTGTTTATCCCTACTGTGCATATTAGCATTCATGCAGGCACAAAGCTGTGCACCTGGAGTGCCTTATTTAAGTTTTTATACTTTGACTTCAAATTTCTATTTATCATGCTGTTAAAATAAGTAATATGCAAATTTTCTGGAAGGGAATAGTCAAAAACACCTTCAATATTTATCTAGACAGACGGACTAAACTATAGTTCAAGTATTATGGCTAGGCATCATAAAAGGGGCTACATGTAAAATAGCTGAAATTAATGGCAACAAAATCAGTAAATTAAAAAAAAAACCAATGCTGAAGGACACAAAACCCTGAATATCTTGGTTCAGGGAAAGGTTCCGTATAGTATAGAAAGCTCTGCATCTCATAAACTATATGCAGTAGCAAAAGAACTAGTTAGGAAAACTAAAGCTCAGTGGGAATTAAATCTAGCTAGGGTGATCAAGGGGAAGAGTAAAAAATTCTATAGATATATTAATGGAAAAAGGAAGACTAGGGAAAGTGTGGCCCCCCTCAGAAAAGAAACGAGAGAACTGGTGATGGGGGATATGGAGAAGGCCAAGGATCTCAACAGATTCTTTACTTCAGTCTTCACTGGCAAGGGCTCCCGGCACACCCATGAAGTCAAAGAAGATAATGGCAGGACCTGGAAGAATAGAACTGCCTGTAGTAAGTGAAGATCAGGTTCATGACCATATGGAAAACCTGAAACTTCACAACTCCATGGGACCCAATGGGATACACCCATGGGTAATGAGAGAATTGGCTGGAGAGGTTGCTAAGCCACTCTCTATTGTATTCCAAACATCATGGCAGTCTGGTGAAATCCCCACTGACTGGAAAAGGGGAAACATAACCCCCACATATAAAAAAGGGAAGAAGGATGATCCGGCAAACTATAGGCTAGTCTCACCTCTGTGCCTGGTAAGATCATGGAGCAGATCCTCCTGGGGGCACTGCTGAGGCAGAAAGATAATGAAAAAGTGATTGGATACAATCAACACAGCTTTACCAAGGGTAAGTCATGCCTGATGAATCCGGTGGCCTTCTATGAAAAGGCCACAACATCAATACAAAAGGCAAGAGCAACAGATGTCATTTACCTGGACCTGAGCAAAGCCTTTGACACTGTCCTGCACGACATTCTGGTCTCCAAGCT
>VWZX01001253.1:231079-268585 GCA_013399015.1 Galbula dea | reverse complement strand
TTGAAATCCCCCACAAGAACAAGGGCACGTGACCTAGCCATCTCACCCAGTCGTTTATAAACACCTCATAAAAACACCTCATTAAAAAACTCAGAGTTGGAGCTTCTTGGGTGTGAAGGTTTTTGTCACAGGATATCCCTGGAGGTCAGGACAAGAAGCAACATCTGGAGTTTAAACCTTAAAGTGAACAAAGGTTTAAATATTTCATAGGCTAATACATGTTCAGATTAACCTGCAGACTTTCTGCCATGTGATCTATGTTTTAGCAAATGATTTTGCCCTGAAGGACAGTGGTAGTAATCTCACGCTGGCTTCCTCAAATACATGCTTGACTAGTGTTTTCTGTGGGGAGAGTGGGGGTAAAGTTTACGTCTATTTAGTCTGATCTTCTTCTAGCATATGGATGGATATACTGTCTGAATGATGGATGTGTTGTCTGTATAATGGATATGTTGTCGATGTGATATTCCTGATGTTCACCTATCTCTCTGGTACAAGTTTACAGCAATATCTATCATGTTAAGCATATTTTTCTCTTTTGAATGTAGTGGGGGTTTATGATCTTGTTTCTATATCAATAAAACAAGTAGCCAATAAGAATCCTGTTCTGGCAGGGGGGTTGGACTAGATGATCTTTTGAGGTCCCTTTCAACCCCTGACATTCTGTGATTCTGTGAATAACTGTTTTATCAAATACTGGCTTTCAAGGCTTAGTTTGTTTTCTTATAGATGCTACATGTTCAAAACTGCTTTTAAAGGAATCTGTGAGCCACTGGGTAAGTAATTTATTGCACCTAATTAGCACAAGCCAATACTTTTACAAGTAATTAAATCAGTTTAAAAATGTTGCACAACTCACCCATCTGTTTCAAGTAACAGCTGAATTGCAGCATAATCCAAATTAAAATGCATACTTCCATAACCTGTACTTCTAAGTATATGCTAGCACTTGAATTGCATGCATGTTTGTTCCTCTATTAAAAAATTTAATTTTAATGGCATGCTGTATATATTCTTTATTCTAGCCAATTAGTTTTATCCCCATGTGTAGAAATGCTGAATCCAAGTAACAAGGCAGTAAATAATGCTGGCTTTTAATGACCAATTAAAGCAGTCTATCATCAACTTTGGCATCAGCTGAGTTTGTAATTCAAAGTACGGATATGCTGTAATTGGTTACAATAAAACAGTGCTCAGGAAGTACCGAGACAGCCATGTCAGTATAGGATACTGTATGATGAAAAAAATGGAAGACTAGGGAAAATGTGAGCCCTTTTTGGAAGGAAATGGGAGACATGGTTACCCTGACTATGGAGAATGCTGAAGTGCTGAAAACTTTGCCTCAGTCTTCACAGACAAGTGTTGCAGCGTACCACCCAAGTTACAGAAGGCAAAAACAGGGACCAGGAGAATAAAGAACCACACACTGTAGGAGAAGATCAGGTTCAAGACCATCTAGGGAACCGGAAGGTGCACAAGTCCGTAAGATGTAATGAGGTGCATACGCAGATCCTGCAGGAACTGGTGGCTTAATTGGCTAAGCCACTTTCCATTGTATTTGAGAAGTTGTGGCAGTCCAGTGAAATTTCCACTGACTGAGAAAGGGAAAATATAAACCCCATTTTATAAAGGGGGGAAAAAGGAAGACCGGGGGAGCACCACAGGCCAGTCAGTCTCACATCTGTACCCAGCAAGATCATGGAGCAGTTCCTCCTGGAAACTCTGCTAAGGCACATGAAAACTAAAGAGGTGATTGGTGGCAGTCAGCATGTTTTCCTACGGCACTGGTGGATAAGGGGAGAGCTGCTGACATCATCTACCTGGACTTTTGCAAAGCATTCGATGCTGTCCCATGTGACATTCTTGTCTCAAGGTTGGAGAGACATAGATTTGATGAATGGACCATTCATCATATATAAGGAATTGGATAAGGAATTCGTATAAGGAATTGGCTGGATAGTCACACTCAGAGTTGCAGTCAACAGCTTGATGTCCAAGTGGAGAGCAGTGATGAGTAGCTTTCCTTGGGGGTTGGTATGGGGACCAGGGCTGTTTTAACATCTTTGTCAGTGACATAAGCAATGGGATTGAGTGCACCCTCAGCAAGCTGGATGATGACACCAAGCTGTGTGTGCAGTCCACCTGCTGGAGGGACGAGATGCCATGCAGAGGGACCTGTACAATCTTGAGAAGCGGGCCTTTTCTGAACCTCATGAAGTTCAGCAAAGCCAGGTGCAAAGTCCTGCACATGGTTTGGGGCAATCTCAAGCACAAATGCAGGCTGGGTAGAGAATGGATTGAAAGCAGCCCTAAGGAGGACTTGGGTATGTTGATTGATGATTAGCTCAATATGACCCTACAATGGGTTTGCAGCCCTGAAAGCCAACCATAATCTTGTCCACATCAAAAGAAGCATGACCAGCAGGCTGAGGGAGGGGATTCTCCCCCTCTACTCTGCTACAGTGAGAGCCCACCTGGAGTACTGTGTTCAGCTCTGGGATCCCTAACATAAGAAGGACATGGACCTATTGGAGTGAATCCAGACAAGGGTCATGAAGATGATCAGAAGGCTGGAGCACCTCTTTTATGAAGACATGCTGATAGATTTGGGGTTGTTTAGTCTGGAGAAGAGATGATTCCAGGGGACCTTATAGCAGCCTTTCAGTACCTAGAGTGGGCCTACAAGAAAGATGGAGAGGGACTTTTACAAGGCATATAGTGATAAGACAAGGGGTGATGGCTTTAAACTGTAAGACGGTAGATTAGATTAGATGTAAGGAAGAAGTTCCTTATGTGATGGTGGTGAGACACCAGGACAGGTTGCCCAGAGAGGTTGTGGATGCCGCCTCCCTGGAAGTATTCAAGCCCAGACTGAATAGGGCTTTGAGCAACCTGGTGTAGTGGAAGGATCCCCTTCTGATGGCAGAGGGGTTGGAACTAAGTGATCTTTAAGGTCCATTCTAACCCAAACCATTCTATGAGGCAGAACAATACTCCCTAGAGTCAGCAACACATCATTTCATGAAACAGTCCTGCAAACAATACTTGGTAAAAGTAGCTATATAAGTGGTTCCAAAGGTTAGCTGACATAACAGAAAGCCGCAGTGCACCTTCAAGACTTTATCCTGAATCATCTGGACCTTTTTGTGGCCTTTGTGAAGGGGAAATAGTGTTCTATTTAGAGAAGAGTCATTGACTAGATACTTTTGAAATAACATGGTATGTTGACCCCGTCATGTCTGTAGCTACTCTAGCCTTGTAGGTCTTTCTGTCTGTTCCAGATATTTGCAGAAATTGAATTTTCCGCTTTAAATGTGATAAGACAGTGTCTTGTCAAAACTAATCCAATAATGCAGTTATTTATACCTTAAAAACAGCGGCAGAGAAAAGAACTGCTGTGCTCAGCCTTCATGTAAATCTCGTAATAGGTTCAGTGCTGGATGTCTGACTGTTAGAAAGATATGAGGAAAGTCAAGGTAACATAGGGAGCAGAAGCAGGTAAATTAAAACAGTGAAATTATGGACTAAGGTATATTTGAATAAATGAAAGTTGAAATGTGAAAAAATCTCTTCAGAATTCTGATGAACTATTCAAGGTCACATGAAGAAAAGTAAAAGAAATAAGGGGGAAAAAAACATACAAAAAGTGTGTGGTAGTGAAATATAATAGGCTGTGCAATAATGTCTCTAGGCAGAGGAAAGATGATGGACCTGTTTTTTTCCATATACCTAAAATTAGACCAGGCAGTATCAAAGAGAAGTTTCTTGAAGGAACTACTTCAAGGCCTGCTTGCTCTCTGAAACTTACAGAATTTGTTTTGCCAGGTATTGGACAGGGTAGGACTTTAAGCCCTTCAGGTAGGGAGCATCTCTTCATAAAACCCTATGTTATTTTTTTGTGGCTAGTTTGAATGGCTACATTAAATGGGAGGATACTGAGCTATGTAAAAGCATCTTAGGAAAATGGAATCACAGAATATTAGGGATTGGAAGGGACCTCTGGAGATCATCTAGTCCAGCCTCCTAAGACTGATGGAAACAACTTGGAAATCCACTAGATTGAAGCAGATTAAAATTGCTAAAGAGATTTTTGTAAATTAAAGCTGAAGTGGGGAAAAGAAGGAGGATGTGGTGGAAAGTCAAGATATCTGTCCTGTCTTTTGATGATGAGTTTGGGGCTGGCAAACCATGTGCAAATCTCAGTTTTATAAGAAGCTAATATTGGAGAGAAATAAACATTCAGGAGAAGAATGAATAGTAGGCAAGTAGTCAGGTGGCAGATTTTCAGGCTTGCTAATACAAGGAAGAGAGATGGGGAACAGGAATGTGTTGAGGGCTGAGACACAGATGAAGGACCTGCTGATGGCAGGTTTGTGACACTTGTGATGGTCCGTTGTGCGACACGGGGCAGCTGTGGGAATGTTAAGGTCATGTGAATGCGGAGGGAGGGCTCTTCAGGTGCTGGAATTGCACTAAGTAAAGAGCTAACTGAGCGCAGGGAATAGGGAGGAAATTTAATGTTGCTTTCAGGTAGGAGACTAGAGCTGGAAGTGGTCCACAGCGAAAGGTTTGAGTGAGGTGATTGGTCTGATGAATGAATGAGAAAAACTGCAGGAATACCAGCAAGTCCTGATGCAAACTTGAAAAGACCATATATACTTGTCTCATTTTTCAAAGGGGAAGAAAATTAAGCTACATTAGATAGCTAGGGTTCTTCCAGATGAATGAAATTTAGGAAAGGCATCATTATATTCCTTTTTTCCTCCCCCCCCCATCTCCAATGCAGAGACTGCAAAAATTAAAAGCTATGTAGGCCATGAAAAAAGAACAATTCCAAGAAGTAGGTATGGCCCTATGGGGCTTTTCCTCTGGCCAGTGGCATGTATTTGCTAATGCTGACAAACAGACTTTTTATAAGCATAATATAACATGTTTGTGAACTGGCAGAGAGCCAGGTAATAAATAACTCAGTACAGAGCCCTCTCCTGTCAATAGTTAGTGGTATGTGCCTGATTTCATTGCACAGGTTAGAAACCTGCAAGTCTCATGTTCTGCTTTATCTTCATAAAGTGCAGGCTTTATGGGAAATTGGAGACATTGCTGCTTGCTTTGTCTTCCTTCATGCATTTCATAAGAAGTGAAGTTTCTGCTGGGTGAAGTACTGTCTGTAATAGTTCTTCCTTAGAAATCTTGATGATGTACTTACTTAGTAAGTTTGCAGATGACACTGAGCTGGGTGGGAGTGTCGATCTGCTTGAGGGTAGGCAGGCTCTGCAGAGGGACCTAGACAGGCTGGATCGATGGGCAGAGGCCAATGGGATGAGTTTTAATAAGGGTAAATGTAGAGTCCTGCATTTTGGTCATAACAACCCCCAGCAGAGCTACAGGCTCGGGAAAGAGTGGCTGGAGAGCTCCCCAGCAGAGAAGGACCTGGGGGTGCTGATTGACAGCCGGCTGAACATGAGCCAGCAGTGTGCCCAGGTGGCTAAGAAGGCCAATGGCATCCTGGCTTGCATCAGGAATAGTGTGACCAGCAGGAGCAGGGAGGTGATCTTGCCACTGTACTCGGCACTGGTGAGGCCACACCTCGAGTACTGTGTGCAGTTTTGGGCACCGCAGTATAGGAAGGACATTGAGGTACTGGAGAGGGTGCAGAGAAGGGCAACTAAGCTAATCAGGGGTCTGGAGAACAGGCCTTATGAGGGGAGGCTTAGGGAGCTGGGGTTGTTTAGCCTGGAGAAGAGGAGGCTGAGGGGAGACCTTATCGCTCTCTTCAGCTACTTGAAAGGCCATTCTAGGGAGGCGGGTGTAGGCCTCTTCTCCCTTGTGACTAGTGACAGGACTAGAGGGAATGGGCTTAAGTTGTGCCAGGGTAGGTTTAGATTAGATATTAGGAAGAATTTCTTTACTGAAAGAGTTGTGAGATATTGGAATAGGCTGCCCAGGGAGGTGGTGGATTCACCATCCTTTGAGGTTTTTAAGAAGAGGATAGATGTGTTTCTTCAGGGGATGATTTAGGGATAAGAGTAGTGTAGGGCTATCGGTTGGACTAGATGATCTTGAGGGTTCTTTCCAACCGTAATGATTCTGTGATGTCCCAGTTGCTCTCACTGTGAGTAGGAGTAAGACCCAAACTGGATACAGAGAATGGATTTTAGCCATTTATAAAGGGGCATAAATCTCCTTGAAACTGATGGGGTTGTGACTTGAATCAAATCTGTTTTGCCTCACACAGCTTGATCTAAATGCATTTTGCAGTACAGTAGGTAATGGAGACCAGTGTTTTACTTCATTGTCCTTGAATATGTATGAGGATAAGATCTGATGGATAATAACTGTTGAAACTTCCTGTGATAGAAAATTCTTTTTGAGAAGGGATTTTAATGAAGTTGTAATAATAAAAAAATACAGAATGTTTCACAATATTTTATGCATTTGCTACTCTTCGGCACTGATTTTTCTCTTAAGGTATTCCTATAAATGTCTTATGCTAAGCAAGAATCGATGTGTGAGCCACTTAGAGCCCAATAACTGATGCATCAAGGTCCAGATATCCATCCTGTTTTGGCAGTAAAGATAGCAGAGCAGATGTATAAGTGAGGTAAGACATAACCAGCACCTGGATCAAGATATTTGAGAAGTCATGGCAGTCCAGTGAAGTTCACACTGATGAGAAAAGGGGAAGCATAACCCTTATTTTTAAAAGGGGGGAAAAAAGGAAGACATAGGGAACTACAGGCCAGTCAGTGTCATGATATGATACTGTTGGGAGCTCTCTGCTTCCCTGTTGGTTTTACTGCTCTACTAAAGTGCATGAGAGGTCTGCTTTCTCTTTGAGGAAAGAGGTCATGCTAGAAAATAGGCCAGAGAAAGGAACCCCTAAAAGAAAAGAGGATGTAAGTATTAGATTTATTCTTGACTTAATAGATAAGGTAGGTGTTACCCAGCACAAGTTAGGGGTATTTGCTTCCCTCAGGTAAAAGCTGTCTGCATTACAAAACCATTACATATTTTTCTGCACAGTTTGATGTGTAACACTGCCTTTGCAGAATAAGTGCTCAAGGACAAATCTTGCATGACTAATAAATCGACTCTTGCTCTCCTTAGCTCTTTCAGATGAGGCAGACTTACAGAGTCAGCTAATGCGCAGACCTGGCAGAAAAATGCATCTTTTTTTTTTCTGTGTTAGGTGTGTCATCAGAGGAGATATTTGAGGCAACTCTATTACAGGTACAGTTGAATCAATAAGGCATACTCATTTTTTTTCCTTCCAGATGACTCCTTCCATTTCATAAACGCCTATTTTTAACAAGAGAAACGTAAGCAGATGTTCTTCAGTACCGTGTTTCGTGTCATATAGATCCCCTTTCCTGGCACGTTGCTAATTGAATAGGCCAGTGTCAGCGGTTTTAATAAGTTGGGGGTTTTTTTAACATATTGTTTTCACTCAGGGCATTGCCTTTTTAAAAAATCTATGACAATCAATTAAGTAAATGAGGAAATAGAATGCTTGTAATTAAGATAATCCAGCTACATGAAAACCACCCTACTAGTGGTAATATCTGTATATCTTCAAGCTGTATATTAATGAAACGCTATGTAATTAGACTCAGGCTGCTATGGTGAAAGCTAGAGAAAAATGGAAGTGATGGGAGGTATTTTTACCGAATGTGAAGCTCTTAGTTATTTTAAAGCATCTCATTATGGTAGGCAAGGTTTCTGTGTTGCTGCAGACACTCCCAAGATTCCTGAGGATAGTGTAAGAAGCTTTAGCTACTTCTGAAATGGGTGAGCTAAAGAAAATAGTTTGGTTTGAAAAAACTGTTCTTCTCAGGAGTGTGTGTTATTTTTCCCTCAATTTCATGAAGTTGTTTGGGTTATTGAGTTCTGAAACCAGCAGTCAGAGGTAAGGTATTTTTTTCTATGTATGAAACTGCAAAGGGGAGAATGGACAGGGAGGAATTATTCTGACTAGTTCTTACAATAAAAGGGACTTTGTCCTGCTTTTATATTCTTTTGGTTTGTGTTTTTATTTTGATGTGAAGACCCCAAGGTCATGCAGGCCTTCCTGCTGGATAAAAAAAGCATCTTAATATATTTTGTACTGGGAGACAAACACTACATGAGACTAAATGGATAATCAGGTTGCATTCAGATTGTGCTTCTTAATTCATTTCCTGGTGCTTTTGGGGGGCTTGTGGAAGCCAAAGTCTGTCGGGATCAGCTTGTGGCTCCATGAGACCAGGGAGGACTGCTTCCCTTTGTACAGGTACCCCTCTCAGTGATTACACAGCAATTTCAAAGTGAGTTTATTGTGGTTTATGAGAGATGACTTTTGGGACACTTGTGCTTTCTCTATTTATCCTTTGTATAGCTTTTGATGGCCCCCAGCACGCTCATTAAGGTACCATGGAGGTAGTGAAAGAATCATGTTGCAGAGAGTCAACTTTGCCACCTTAGAACTGCTGAACTTTGGTCTTGTTAGCTGAGGATGCCAAAGCAGCTGAAAAGGACAAAGCAGGTGATGAACCCACCTGCTAATTTGCCAGATATTGCCATGGCTGTTTTAAGATTAAGTCTTTGGTGTCAAGTGAACATGAGCTTGATGAAGTTGTTGCACAAATAATGAATAAAATAACATTTTTTTATGTTTTATTTTTTCCAATTATTTTTTAAAAATCTGCTTTTACAGTACAATGTTCTTCCTTATGACAAATGGTTCTATTCACTGGTATTGCATTTTCAGATAATACCATTTACACTTTGGAAAGAAATGAAGAAAACTGACAGGACACCTTCAATTTTTCATTTGATTTTGTTCTTAATTTTTTTGATTATTCAACATTGATACAAAAAAATAGTATCTTAATTAGCAGCTTTGCTGGCAATCCCACAAAACTGTAAATAATACTTTAATCTAAAAGAATGCACTCCTACAGACACTATAGATAAAACAATATATACAATTTAGACAAATAAATACATAAGTACAGCCAGTCATATAGATACACCTAAAGTTTGGTTACTGTTGACAAGCTTTTCTAGTTAAGTACGCTCTTCATTTACAAGTTGCCATTGCAATCTACATTATAACGACCAAGAAAAATATCCCAATAAAGAATCAAACTTGATGCTTATTATTAGGAAAGACGGTAAATGGTCCTTGAGACTTCTGTTTAAATATCATCATGATTTTAGCAAAAAAAAAGCTTTTGTGAAAACCCCCTCCCTAAATAGAGGCATTTCCCCCCCTAGCTTCTTCACTGAGTGTGCTTTTTTTTGGCATCAAAATGTGATTGTAGTTACACTTTTGAAGTGACTAGAAGCCAGCACATCTTAACCAAGTTGTCATTTGTCCTATGCCAAGTCACACAAAATGACCTTTAAGTAACATACTTATTTTGACTAAAGGAAGTTTAGGCAAACACTTGTTAACAGTACCTCATGTGGCACAAGTACTACTGAATGGGACAGTAAGCTCTACCTACGAGTAGATTTATTGCTCCCTTTTCTAGCTCCATGTTGCAATACTGCAATTTCTGAGCAAAGAGAAAATAATTAATGTGTGTAAGTGTAAGAAGATAGTGAAGTCTTGTATCAGAAAACTAACAGAAGTAGAAAATCAGACTTTTGTTGTGTTCTTTTAAATTCACTTGACAAAAAGGAAAAAAATATCTTGTACATTCAAAAGTTAGGGCACACATGCTTAAGGCTCTTGAAACACTTGACAAATATAATGCCTAACTCAGCTCCATGCATAACAAAATACTACATAGCAAGCAGACTCTACACATATATACAGCTGAATACAGAAGAAAATGCCTTAGAAATATGTACATCAGTGTCACTATGAACATTTACACTCCTGTTGAAGTTCTATCTATTTATAAATGTCAGGAAATATATTTTTTTCAGATGCTATTTTCAAGGTGTACTTTCCAATCATTAATGCAGTCTACTTGTACTATGAGAAATTCAAGGCTACCATGCTACTTGAGCCTTGCTCTGGAGTCGGGGAGCCCTGCTGTCTTCGTGGTTACTAACCAAAGGCCACAGAAGCATCAGCAGAAGTAAGGCCACCAAATCCATTTAGTTGTGGATTCAGAAACCCCAAATTACTGCACAGCACAGAGGGATAGAAGTAGTGACTGGAGCCTGGGGGTTGAAATTATTGATGTGTTCTCAGTAGGATGCCATCAAGTTGTCTGATTTAGCTGAGGGCTGGGAATGAATTCCACCTCTGTTTCCATTCCTAAACAAGCATGTTTGGGGGCTTGGGTAAGGAAAGGCAGACTTCACCCAGTCAGTGTATGTGTGTTATATGTTCATCTATGCAATTAGTTGGACCTTGTTTGGCTGGAGATCTGAGTTTGGCAGGAAACAAGAGTAACTTTTACAGGGACTGGGTTAACTAGGAAAGGCTAAATCTTAATTATGCTGAAAGAACTGCAGTATTTTTATATAAAATGACTGATTTTCATTTATGAAGGGTGCACAGGCTCTTGTTGATTAGCGGTAATAACTCCTGGGTTATCTGTTTTGTGCCTTCACCTTTAGATCTGAAGTAGATTTGTTACAGACAACTACTGCTTGTGGCTTGAAGGCCAGGTACACTTTATCTTGCTTACAAATAGTTCTTTTCAAAACAGCTGTGCTGCATCTGTGAATGAGACCCACAATTTGACAGAAGACTGCAAACCTTTTGGGGTAGCATCTTCATTCCTCTGCTGTTGTAAAATGCTGTGTATATCTGTAGCAAAATCAGGTCAGAGTTTTCCTTTAAATTCTTTCTTAGTAAATTTCTGACAACTGACATCCCAAATAACATATAGACTTGACAGTTTTTCATATTTTATACATAATGCCAGCTGAAATGAATGAGACTTTTTGTATGTGCTGTGGATGGTGTGAGTATTCTACAGTTAATAATATACTTGATGACTTTTGTGTCTTTGTAACTTGTCTGTGAATTCTTTATTGCAAGTTATTTGCTGAGCAGTGCCATATTTAACTCTTTGTTAGAAAGTGATGCTGAATAGAGATGGCTTGAATTTGTTGAAGAATTTCTCAGGAAACAGTTTTCATGACGTTTCATCTTATTCTACATTCATATCCAAAACACATAAGCACAATACGAAACCTGAATAAAATTTTGTGTATCTGATTTCTGTCATATACTCTTGGGATGTCATGAGTGGGACCTCAGTGAGTATTTTCTCTGTGATGAGTAACCTGGAAGCTTCAGATTTGTAACAAAGGCTAGCTTTATTTGATAGGTGACTCTTATTAAAACTATGTATTTTGATGTGAAAGTTGTACGTAATTATGTTGCCCAATCAACAGAAAACTGATTGCATTCTTTTTTTGGACAAAATTCCACTTTTCCACACCATTAAAAATCTGGTAGAACCTTCTTTATATATGTACTGTAACAAAAAGTGGACCTTACCCCCTTAAAAAGCTGCTTTTGTGTTACTTTTTTTGAGGTAAATATTGCACTGACTGTTGTTGAATACAGATGCTGCTTTTGACACTTCTATCATTCACTATGATTACATATTGCTATGCAAGATAGGTAATGGAGAGATCCACTAATACTAATATCTTTTAATACTTTTCTTAGGTATTTTTAAGGTAGTTTTCGTATATTTCCCCCGTCTTATTTCATGTACAGATTCAAATTCATTTTAAAATTGTATTAGATCTTTTAGAGGCTACTTTAGGCAGAAATGTGGTGTCTGCTGAAATAAAGGAATATTATTTGGTGGATAAAAATATACTGCAGAGTGTGGGATTGTTTCTAAGGCTTATGAGACTTGGATGTTCTTAACTGTCTAAATTCGGCTATTATACCATCAGTAAGCTATTTAGGAATTGCACACATTGTACCATAAAATATTCATGTCACGATAGGTGTATAAGGTCAGTGAAAATGTATACTGCTCAATTTTTTAACAAAGCTCTAAACAGAGATGGTTGTAGGGTGTCAAAAAAGGAATAATTTATCGTTTTAATTCTTCATTTCTTAGGGCCTGAGTCTTATCTCAGAGGCTGGGGCATGAACTGTTAAGCATCTCATAATAGTTACTGTCTTTTTACATACAGATGCAGGAACTGATATGTGTGATAGAGGATAATATACAGAATCTGAAGTTTGACTCTAGATCCTTTTAGTTGATGTAGTGTCCTTATGAAAAGAGCCTGAAGTCTGGAAACCAGTGGTCAAAACAGGAATGAAAAGTCAGTCATTAAAAATCCTCTCACAGTTAATATCCCGCAGTATAAGCTGTAAATCATCAGAATCTCTTTGTCAAAAAATAACCAGATTAAACCAAAACTTAAAAAAAAAAAAAGTATTTACATATGTAAAAATCTTAACACCTAAGATGTTTCTTGCTGGACATGTCATTCCAAATTCTGTGCATTTCTTCTGGTGTTATCTGGTGCACTGTGATCACCCTGCGGTACCTGCACAAGCTGTAGGCCATTTTCCAGTGATTGAAGCCACTGTTTTGGAAGGGGTGAATGCCCAGCTTACGAAGACAGAGTCCAACGTATACGTCTTCAAGATGGAGCAGTCTGGTATGAAGGGAGGTTTTGTAAATCAGTTCTGCTACATCAGCTGAAAAAATGTAGCCAGTGCCTGAACAGAAGGGTGGATAATTGCTGTCAGGATACAAATCTCGCGGCATGTACCACTTACTGCGAACATCTCTTATTGGTCCTCCGTTTATAACGTAACCAGTGAAGTACCTTCTCCTTGGCTTGGTGTTAGGTTTGAGCAGCTTATAAATAAGATTATCCATATTTACAAAAATATCACTGTCTGTCTTCATAACATACTTTGCTTTTGAACAAAACGTTGCTATCCACCTCATCCCCATCAATGTTTTCAGAGTGAGGTTGTGATAAGAGTCAATAAAATCCTCCACAATAATGTCATGAAAAATTTGGCTTTCTTGTTCTACCATTTGATTTAGCACAGGGTCTGCATTTTTTCCAAGAAGAAATAGTGTGGTGATTTTAATTCCTTTAAAGTTGTTTTCATCTCCCCATGTTTCTCGAATGGCTTGCCTTGCATCAAACTCTTTGTGAGTTGTGCTGATAAGAATGACCAAGAAAGGGATGCTCTTCTCACATTTGTTGGGTTCATTGATAAGAAATTCAAAAGAATGTGGATTTATAGGTCGAGTTCTTATGTTGCCAAAGGAAACGTTTTTTCTGGCTATAGATATGCTACTGATCTGTCTGTGGCCAGTGTAGGAAGAAGTAGGACGAGTTATGCTTAAGTACCAAAGAGCGCTTGCCCAACAAACTACTGTCAAAATGTATAAGCATGAGACCTTTGAAGCCATCGTTCCTCTAGCTCTTCTATTCCATGTGATGTGTAAATAACCTTCGTACCATGAGCGCACCTATGTCCCAGAGAGGCAGCATGTTACTAATGAAACTTGAAAGTTCGATATAGAGAAGTAACTCTGTAATTATTCATGGATCTTAAATAGGAGCTATTAACCCTGATGATATTCAGCTTTTCTTCTTTTACTAGCAGCAACTTCCATTTCTTGGAATTTTCTGTAATTTCTGAAAAATATAAAGAAAAATTTTCTGTTGCTAGATTGTAAAAGCCTAGGGCAACAAAAATGAGCGTAAATGTGACTGGCCATTAATAAACTAAGTGTCTTAATTTCTCTGGTATCTCTTTTTTTTTTTTTTTTTTTTCCCCCTTCATGAGGTACGACAATGTAAGAGAGTGTACTAGAATATAGCAGTATAACTGAAGTAAAGCTTCTAGGACTGATTATTTCTTACAGATGGTAATATATAAGAAAAGTTAAACATGTATAGCATGTTGGCTGTTTAGGCAGTTTTAAAGGTATATGAAAATAACTTTCTAGTTTCTAGCATTTTCTTCCTTCTTAGCACTTTTTTCTGGGCAATCTTTCAAAATATGCCATAAAACGTTTTAAAATTATTTAAAGAATGAAAAATAATGTAGTTTATTTTAGGATTAATAGCATTGGTGACAACTATGCACATGGATACCTACAAACATCTGCCCTGCTAATAAGAGCACGTTTTGGTGAAAATTGGACAGAATGGGGACTGGTTGGTAAAGGTGCAGGAGAGAGAGAGAGAGAGATGTATATGGTCTTACCCATGTAAAGATCATTGCCCAGGTAGACTCCCTAAAAGTCTAGATATAAATTAACACATTTCAATTATTCTTGTTGGCTTCTTTCTCCTCTCCCCCCAAAACAGTCTTTACGTTTCATGAGCAAATATTATTTGTGTACCAGGTAAGAGAAATCACAGTGGCGGCCTGTTAATGGTGTCACTTCCCTGTCTGCCATGCAGAGTGCTTCTCTACCTGGACAAATTTCCTGAACCAGCAGCCCTTCTTCACTGCTGCACCAGTCCTGCCTCTGGCAAAGGGGAGCTTTGAGGCTTCCCTGTATCTGAGGGATGTGCCAGCCCTGAAGCTTCCTTTGACATAGCATGTTCCCATGGAACCCGTTCTGTTTATCATCATTTCATGGAAATGAGACAAGCTGCATTAAGCCTGCTGGATCAGTGCTAGCTCCTCCAAGGCACACCGGTAGCTGGGGAGTGTTTGTAGGCGTCACATTTCCAGAGTTTACAATTGCATTGTTTCAGAACTAAACGATAGAAGCATGCAACAGACCAACTTTACACAAGCATCTTTGAAATACTTAATATTTAGTTTAGATAGAAGAAAACATATGCCTTCAGGCAAAAAGATTGAAGCCCTGCCTTGGAGATGTCCTTTCTGTTTCCATACTGCTGTGAAACATTGCTTGGATTATATCAAAATACTTTTTAAGGACCCCCATGTATGGTCTCTTTTTCCTTCCTCCAAAAGCAGATGAGAATGTGGCCCTGGAAGAAGCCCTGTTGAAGGGTCTTCTGCCAGGTGACCTGATGTATAGGGTGGCATGATGCCCATCCAGGAAGGTTACTGGAGTTAAAGGACTGTTATCCTGTGTCACTATTTCACACAAAGATGTAAAAACATCAGAGAAACAATCTGAACGTTTGCTAAATACGTACAGACTGTACTCTCCTTATGGGTTCTTACAGCTAGTGCTGTCCTGCTAGTCTTCATTAGATGCAGTTTTGGTTACTTTATGATCAGAACCCACATGCCCCTCTCCAGGAAACAGGATATTGTGAATTTTGGCCTATTTCACAGCTTCATCAGTTTCAATTGTTTTTGCCCTATAATCATGGCAATTTAATGAGGTAAAGGTTGAGTGACATCTCCTTCACTCCTTGCCACAGGCATTAGGGTTTGTGATCTTTTCCTACTAAGCAGTAGCAGTAAACCTTTGGGAGCAGTTTATTTCAGTGACGCCCTTAATTGCCCCATAGAGCTGCAGAATACAGTGATCTTGGTGCAGAAATGTACATCCTTTTAAATAAATACAACTATGATAAATAAATACGTAGATGCTACTGTAATCTTCGGAGAGGAGGATCTGTCCTGCTGTAACAACCCACTGAAGCTATGGGGACACAGTTCAAAGGAAAGCAAAACATCTTCCTGATCTGCTAGGTTGTTGGTTTTTTTCTTGGCTTCATTGTGAATCTCTGATAACCACTCCACTGGAAACCCCAGAGGCCCAAGCATGAAATGTCACAACATAATGAAAACATGAATGTAATGCCTAGAAGACTATGTTAAGAAATCAGCAGTTGTGGACTAGAGATACAGAGTGAGAGCTATGTAGTGTATTTAATGGACTCCAGCATTTCAGTCTCACAAATACTTCTAATATTCTGCATATGTTGACTTATTTTAGGAAACTGTATGTTGTATTCTCTAAATTAGTGTATATTCTTCTATGTATTTTTTCTTTAATAAAGGTAAGTGTATTATTTACCATGAATACTGAGCAGAAATCTGAGGGAAAGGAAAATTGTAACCAGTGCTGCTTACAAACTGCAGAATTACATAAAGTAGCTTTTCAGTCCAGCAATGTCATGGCTGTGATATCCAATCTTGTGTGCTTTGAAAGGATTAGAAGCAACAAAAGCCTTACATCTTTCTGAAAAAAGATTCCAAACTATTCTAGAGAATTTTTTGCTCAGCTGTGAAATCTACAGATAACTGTCGAGGATGAATATTTCTTATATTGGCTCTTAGATCGCTGTCTTCTGGTGTGTGTGTGTTTGGGGGAGTTTTTTGGTTGGCTAGTTTTTGAGGTTCTTTTAGTTGTTTGTTGTTGTTTGGGTGTGGGGTGGGGTGTGTTTTCTGTTGTTTGTTTTGCTTTTTTTAAAGGAAAAATAAGAGTTTAGATGCTATTCTTCAGTTTGGAGTGCTTTATAGTGTCCCTGTGGTGATTCTTGAACTAAGTGCAGGTGAATTAGTTGAGTGAACTGGCTGTAGTTTTCCTGACAAGTTAAATTTTAAATTTAATTAATTTTTCAGAAGATTGAGGGGGGCGGAAAAACAAAAGTGAACTCCCTGCTTGTCTGTGATGGGTGTTCCTGCTATTCCTACTCTGCAGAAAAATAAAGATGTGAAGATTAAAGTTCACATTCCTGCTTTACCAGAGCTTTTGGCTATGTATGGGAAACAGATTTGGAAAAAAATATCTCAAAATTGACAAATGGTTCAAATACAAAGCAAAATTTGCTGAGGAGTCTTGGTCTGCTATTTTAGCTGAGATTGTCACCTTCAGGACTGATCCATCTCCCTCTTTATAGGATCATAGAAGAAGTCAGATAAGTAGCTATATTGTGTGATTACTTGGCCATATAGCAGATGCTCCTACAAATTATTTCTAGTAACATTACTGGAATTATTGTGATGGAACAATATTTAGCTTGCATGAGCAAGAAAATGCGTAGTTTGCAGGGAAACATGAACTAAGAAGTGAAATACATATTTCGTGTTGGTTTAAGAGTGGAGAATTTCAAAGGTTGCCAAATTCTCTTATTATGGTAACCCATCTAGAACCTAAACAAGTGCCTAACTCAGGCTTTCCTGGAATTACTCCTGTGTTGAAGCTGTCTTGCTAAATTCAGTGTCAAAGTCTATGTCTTGAAGCAGAACTTTTCCTTGTCACATGTTGTGACCTGAAACTAAACTGCAACCACGCAGTATGCAGGAATTGTGGATATATCAAGAATGTGAATTACAGGGGATGAAATCAGAGGGTAAAATTAATGTGCTTAAATTATAGTGTGTTAAAACTTTTGTGTTAATTACCCATTTAGAAAAAAGGGGAAATAAAGTATGTGAAATAAGGTCAGTACTTCCATCTAAATAACAACTGAAAGTACTTCAATGCCCACATGTCATTATGGTTCCTTTAGCAGCTTGCCCAGAAATTCTTCAGAACATTTTAAACCTAGTCAATAGTACATTTATCAAAAGCTTCCTTAACTATTAAAATGTGTAGCAAATTCATTAATATATTGCTTCTGGTCTTGATAGTGGATTCAATATATTGTCACTGTAGTCATGACTGACTTTTCTTTGTAGTTTTGCCAGGACATACTTGAATTTGTTGCTGAAATTTGAAGACGCTTTACCAACAGGATGTGGATTGTCACAGGGAGAGTGGAAAGTTTGTATCAGTTTGTCTGTTGGGAGAGTACATGACGTCTGGGGACATTGGCACAGGCAAAGGGAAGTGTCACCTCCTTTGTTCTGTGGGGTGAAAGAAAGCTTTTTAGCAGGGCAGCAGCAATATTAAGCTCTTGGATCCTCAATTTAAAAAACATTTTAATTCAATCTATCCCTTTTCCCAACTTGGCCGTCATTAAGTAATTAAAGGCTCAAACTTTGCTAGGGTAAATGATGGTAAAAAGCAAATGTTTAGCACTGTGTTTCCATATTGTGACTTAAAGTTATGCACTTAATTGTGCCATTCACAGCTCATGCTGTGTGAGCTGGAGAAGCCAACCAGTCAGAGCACAGAAAGCAGTACCCTAAATTCTGTGAGTAATTGACCTAATGGAGACTGAGTATTCACAGCAAACCTTTTATGAGCTGACTGCACATCAAGAATGTCCTCCAGACAATGAGCACATTTGAGAATCTTGCTAATTGCTTGAGCAATTTTCAGGCAGACGTCAAATCAGTTCAGCAAACATTACTCATCAACGGCAATATTTTGCCAGTATTTTGGGAGCCGCTGTCTCTGCAGAGAGGTTGTTATATTTTTCTTTTAAGAAAGCCTGTCGTATGCAAGTGCAATGCATTATCTAGCAAGATCACAGTGGATGCACATGACAGAAACCATAGCTCTTGAAGCCTGCTGTGTTGCTGTAGCTGTAATCCATACTGTGCTGCTATCTGTTGCTGAGGCAAATGTAGGTGCTGAGGGGAGGCAGTCAGAACGCTGAGCCCTGGGGATGGCTCTGGGTGAGAAGCTGAGGAAGGCTGCATCTGCTCATCCTGACATCAAGGTGCCTGTTAGCCAGAGCATGACAGTCAAATTAACACTGGACATCTCTGCCGAAATGTACCTGTTCCTTTCCCTGAAAAGAGGAGGATATATGGCTGCTAAATTATTTAGTAAATGTAGCAAACTCTTATCATTTTCCTTGAAGAGAGATTTTTGTAAGAATTTTTTATGATTGTGACTTTCATCTATATATAGACCAAGATACTGAAATGTCTTCACTGTTTATGAAGTCCTTAAATTACCTAAGGAAAAGTCTGTGATTATTACCAAAGCTTGTTGAGAAGATAATTATCCTGAACATTAAGAACACATCTAAAAAAAAATCTGGAAATGCTGTTATGTTCTTGGCTGTATGTTTTCATAGTAATTTCTTGAGGAAATTCTGGACAGATGGCAGAGGTGATTTAACAGGAGATTGCAAGCTCCTCTGGCAACTTCATTTGATGGTTTCTTAAATATTCCAAATGCTTTTGCTGTGCCCGTGTGTAATGTACCTGAAACCAAATCAGTGCTGCAAAGGAAGACCATCTTCTCTAGAATATATGTGATAGATGTAGGAATCAGTCTTAGGTTGGGAGGAGGAAGGTACAAGTATTCATCTCACATCCATGTTTTTTGGAAAACTCAATTCTTCTAGTCTGGGGGATCCTAGCTGTCATATATTAAAAGAGGCTGACTTCACTTCCTCCAACGATATCAACGACAAATATTTTCTGAAACCCAGACTATGTTTTAAGGTCTGCTGTTTGTGCAGAGTATAATTCCTTGTTCTCAGGAATACTGATGATGGGCTTTACCCTAAACAGTATCTGAATGTGAAAATAAGTGCTTGCACAAGTGATTCGGAAGAGTTTTATTTTCATGAATGCTGATTTGCAGGTGATTTATGCTGTATTTAATCACTGAATTAAAGAAACTGATCTCTAGAAATAAATTTGGGATTTATAATTTTTTTTCAGTATTTAGTACCTGCTCTTAATGTGAGTGAAAGGGTAAAACTAACTATGCACTAGGGAATTCTATGAAAAGCTTCTAAGTCTTATATAAGGAAAAGGTAATTTTTAGAATTTCTAGTAAAAGTGCTCATGCTACCAAAACTTCCATAACCTTTAAAGAGCTACTGTGGAGTCTTTAAGAGCTAAAAGTTAACTGTACGTGAAAGTAGATCTGTGTACAAGTGTCTCTTCTGTATTTTCCACTTTATATTTTTTCAATGAATGTGTCTCTGTAACAGGAGTATCTGTTCTTTTTCAAGAAGTGCCAAGTCAGTCTACATAGAACAAACTGTATTTTAATCTTTTTCTTATGCTTAAGAATGAAATAGACACCTTTTTTTTTCTCAACAAAATACTTTTGAAGTTAAAAAGTAAACAGTTTTCGCCATGACTAAGCTGTGAAGTGTAATTTTCAATTGCAGAATATCAAACAATTGAAGAAATATTTAGGAATATTTTGACCAACACATGTCAGGTTTATCATGGCTGAGGGGCGTGGGATAAGTTACTGATTAGGAAACATGAGCTTGGCATAAAGGACCATTCCTTGGTTGGCAATATACGGATGTGGAGTCTCAGTGTTGGTTTGAGCAGCTTTTCTCTCTGGCTTGGTTTGTACATCAGGAGCTTTGTAGCTGTAAATTCCCATGTGAATTTTACAGCTCAGGAAGTACTTTCTATGCAGAAAATGTTTTTCTGCTTTCTCTGAGCAGACACTTGAGAGGTGCTAGGTTGGCCACATGCTGTTCAGTAATTTTCAAACACACAGAGCACTCCTCAGAAAGTTGGGGGATAGCTATCAGCCTCAGTACAACTGGGGAGTAGCTGTACTCTCTAATGGTGACTGGGAACCTGCTCTGCACCAGGTGTGGCTGTAATGGGGCTTCTATAGCTGCACTTCCTTTCTGATAAGTCTGATTCCGAAAATAATACTGGCCTTGGAGAACCCTCTGTGCTGGTGGTTGTGGACAAAGTGGTGATAGATCAAGATTCAAGCTTGTCCAAACTGGATGCTGTGGCTCTCTGAGTTTGCATATTTAAGAAAACTAAAATATTTACAGTTGGTTTGCTAAGCAGAAAAAAAAACAACCAAAACCAAACATTGTATGATTTAATAAAATCTGGTGTTCATAAGATAAGAAATGGAGGATTTTATCCCATTGGCATGTTTCAACATGTCTCTAGATTTTCAGTAGCCCTCTTGCAGTTTCGGTCATTTTTTAACAACGGGTTTCTTGGTCGCACTTGTATGTTTGTAACAACCTGGTCTTCTCCAAGGTCTTCAACAGTGCTATCACCACAGGTGACTCCATGTGAAGGGTGATTGAAGGACAGAGCTGACGCCAAGGACTGTCTATACCGTGAATGGGTTTCTAAAGTTTTAGCAAACTGACAATGCTTGATCAGATGTTAATCTAGAATTGTTAATAGCTAGATTTTACTCAACTCAAAATAAGACTAGAACTTGGGATGTGCCAATCAGCAGTTTTGTGTTGCTATATTCCTGGTTGCAAGCGGTTTACCTGGAGTTAGTGCATGGTGCTGTTAATGGGAGTTTTCCTGCTGACTTCAATAGCAGGCATTTTAAGAATATATCCTTTGCACTAACTAAAGGAGACAGAAAAGAAATTAAGAACATGAAATGAACAAGCATAATAATTTTAAGTGGAAGTGTTTTTTTAAGTTCCCCTAGAGATGTCAAGTGTCAGATCTGTGCATTTTTTCCCATGAAAGCTTTTCCAAGATGATTTTAAAAAAGACTTTGTGACTTCATGTTGTGATAGGTCATTTGTGATTACATCAATTGTGTCTTGTTACAGCAGTAATGTGCAAATTGCATATCAGTATGGTTATAAATATATTTCACTTTGTGTTACCATAGCCACAACCATTATTTCCTTCAGCTATTGTGCTGTGCTCTATTGTGAAATCTCACAGCAAGGTTCCTTAGCTCTTGTCACCACCAAATTGGTTACAATTTTTTACATCTAAGTAAAGTTTAGGCAAAAAAAAAAAAAAGAGGCCTTGAGGTCTTAAAAAAAAAAAACCCAACAAACAAACAAACAAAAACCACAAAAAACCCACCCAAGAAACAAACAAACCCAAACCACCCAAACAAACAAACAAAAAACTCAAAACCCAAACAAACAAAAACCTCAAGGGGACAACCTTTAGAACTGATTTAACAAAATCAGTATTATTCATAAAACAATTTTACATAATTTATTACCAGAGTCAATAGGTTAAACTATCTTCAAGTAATAGTGTTTGAAATAATATATACTGCTGTTCTGGCCTTAACCTTCTTAAATTTCTGTTTCATTTCCTTTGTATTTCACAGCAATGTCTGTGAAATGATGCTCTGAGTTATGAGACCAAGAATAGATGACAGTGGCCTTGATTATATAGGTACCTACCCCAGCAGCACTCCCATTTCCAATTAATCTTTGTCACAACAATGAGGAGTAACAATTATGTGAAGACTGGAACACCTGAAATCAAACTTACCGTGTCTGTGGTGATGATAACTTACTGAACTGGATAATGAATCTACTTGCCATAATTCACGTGCTGTCAGGGGCACTGGCAGAAAAGTAAAAACAATTCAAACTTTTCAATTGACTAGGAAAAGTTCTAAAATACTTTTGAACCTGCCCATTAAGGTATTGCTCATGATGCTTGGGGAATTTTCTTTTAACCTCATCAAACCTAGCAGCACTTCAGGCTGGAAACATTGATTATTGCTATGTATAAATGCATTTTTATAACCTCAGAGTATAGCTCTTATGATAGACAGCTACTGGAGAGATTCTTTCATATCTCAGGTGTATCTGTATGATGCTTATATTTATTGTAATTGTTTTCTGTATTTTATCTGGGAATGATGATGATTTTTTTAAGGGATGAAAAATACTGAGAATTCACATTATTTTTTCATTTATTCCCCAGAAATAAGGCTAGAAAATTTTGTAAACAGTAGTTTGGGCAATCATATAACAGCATAGCTTCAACTTTTTGTGCATAAGATGTACTAGATATTTTCAGAGGTCCAAGGAAATTTTTGGATGCTGTGACACTGGCTACATAGGTGGGGTTTTTTTTTCCTTCTCCCTGGAAATATTTCCCATGTTGAAGAGGTTCCAGAGTCTTGCTCTGTCCATTCAGGAACAGGCTGCAGTTTAGGTTTTTTTGTATTTGCATTACAGTAATTAATGTGATGCATTTGCTACCATATTTAAAAGTCAAGCTTCAAGTTTGTAATTCCTTTTGTGAAGTAGTTGTTATATATTTAATGCAAGCTTTTGCTTTCAAAATTGCACCTCTCTCTCACAGAATTGTAACATTAAAAAAAAGCCCCAACTGAACAAACAACCTTTTTCTTCAACTTGAAAAATATGGCCCATGCTTCAGCCAGGTGACTTTTTCTCGAATATGTGGAAAAACATTTCCTAGACATACACTTTTTCCTTTCTGTGTTTTTTTTGGTGGGATTTTCTTTGCTTTTTTTGTGTGTTTTTGTTTGTTTGGGTTCTTGGGGTTTTGTGGGGTTTTTTTGGTGGTGTTTTGTGGGGGGTTTTTTTGTTGTTTGTTTTTTTTTTAATAGGAACTATTCTGGGCATGGTTTTCTGAAAGCATCACCTTAAATCTGGCAGAGACAAATACCTGCAGCTCTAATACAGCCAAGTGGTGGCTGCTGACCCCTCTCCTCCAGCTGCTCTGTATCCCTAGGGTGGTCCCCCAGTGCTTCTCCAGCTGCAGTACCTGCAGTGCTGTTTGGGATTTTCAAACAAATTACTTTGTAGAGAAGAGACAGTCCTCCTGGAAAAGTGGAATTTGCCTCCTCTTTGCATGAAAGGAGCTGAAATGACATTTTATTAGCTTGGCCGTCTGTGTGAAATACATGGAGTGGTGCTTTCCAACTAAGATGCTGGTGTACCCAATCAGGTGCTGGTGTACATGCTCACAGTCCCGCTCACAGTCCCACTCACACTAGCACACCTTTGTCCAGCAGAGGGGCAGCACTTGTGGCTGTTAGTTATATATAATTCCCTTAACAACAAAGACTGGAAGTATGTTTGCTTTTGCTTTGTCGTAACTAAGTAGTAGATGGGATTTTGCTTGAACTTACACAAAAACCTGCTTTTACTGGGTATTGAGCTAGAAAATTCCAGCTGCAGAAGAGGGCTTTTTTTGCAAAGCTTTTAACATTTGAGAGAAAGGTAGCATCAGGCTCTTTCAACTAGTATATATAGAACATTTCACACGACCCCAAACAGTTTGTCGGCATTTGGTTTTCTGAAGCTTGTGGTTGAAAGGACCATTGCACAACGCCACACTCACGCATTCATAGAACATACAATCCACACAAGAGGAAATATCTCTTGTGGCAAGGATTTAAAAATGGGCTCATAATAACTAGATTTTTTTGGATAAATCGAATGAAGGAGTGCATACTGTAGTAAATTGGTAACTATACATCCTTGCAGATCCACAGGAGAAAATTTGTCCTCGTTCTTCTACAGTCTTTCAAGAATGCAGCGCATTGCATTCTCACCAGAGATGCAAGTTTGAAAAATAGTGTTAGGGATCATAAATGGATTGCTGCCTCCTCAGCTAAACTTTAAACCCATTCTAGATTATCAGTTATGTCTACTTAGTCCACTCTTTCCCAAAAGGTTGATTCTTTTTTTCCACTTTTTTCCCTTTATGAAAATTGTGAACATTGTGATTTAGACAGGCTGGAGAGTTGGACAGGGAGAAACTGAATGAAATTCAACAAGGACAAGTGTCAAGTCTTGCACCTGGGAAAGACCAACCCGGTGTAGCAGTATAGGCTGGGGACTGACCTGTTGGAGAGCAGTGAAAGGGAAAGGGACTTGGAGGTTCTGATGGATGGAAGAATGACCATGAGCCAGCAGTGTGCTCTTGTGGCCAGGAGGGCCAATGGGATTCTGGGGTGGATTAGAAGGGGTGTGGTTAGTAGGTCAAGAGAGGTTCTTCTTCCTCTTTACTCTACCCTGCTGAGGCTGCATCTGGAAGATTGTGTCCAGTTCTGGGCCCCTCAGTTGAAGAAGGATAGGGAACTGCTGGAAAGAGTCCAGCGCGGAGCCACCAAGATGATGAAAGGGCTGGAACATCTTCCTTCTGAGGAAAGGCTGAGGGAGCTGGGTCTGTTTAGCTTGGAGAAGAGGAGGCTAAGGGGTGACCTCATCTATGCTTTTAAATATGTGAAGGGTGTGTGTCAGGAGGATGGGGTCAGGCTCTTCTCAGTGAAGCCCAGTGACAGGACAAGAGGCAATGGCTGTAAGCTGAAGCATAGGAGATTACGTGTGAATACACGTAGAAATTTTTTCCTGGTTCAGGTGCCAGAGCACTGGAACAGACTGCCCAGAGAGGCTGTGGAGTCTCCTTCTCTGGAGATATTCAAAACCCATCTGGACACGCTTCTGTGTGACCTGGTCTAGGGAATCCTGCTGTGGCAGGGGGGTTGGACTAGATGATCTTTCGAGGTCCCTTCCAACTCCTAATATTCTGTGATTCTGTGATTGTTAGTCTCAATGAAAGAAATCTGGGTGTGTCTGGAGAAAGCAGCTGCTTAACAGCTTTTCCACTAGTGCTCAGCTCAGAGTTTAACTTGAGCCCTATGAGAGCTGTTGTAGGCAAAAATTGAGGAATTCTTCTCACAAACTGTTATTGATGAAAATTTATAAGAATTTCTCAGTTAATAACTCTTATCTCCCAGCTGGGCAGAATATGGCTGATAATCTCCAGTGTCTAATAAAGCTGCAGGAAGAACTGCATTCTGGTAAAAAGTACATCTGAATTCCTTTTTCAGCCACTTTTATCACTTCTGTCATTAGAGATGTCCTTCATGTGTACTTTTTAAAGTTTTCACTAGGGAGTATAGATTTCAAATCCTGAAGAACTGTGTGAGTAGCTGGGAATACTAACTATTTTCATACGTATTTTGTCTGCGAGCTTTCCTAATTAGGAGTATTTGCAGTGACTAGGAACTTGGAAAATAGCTAAGCAAACTTCTTCCTGATGTGTACGCATATGTGTTTTGTCTTTCCTTAAATATTATATGGCCCTTTCTGTGGGCTCATCAGCTGCAAGCACTGTTTACTTTCTCTTTTTCCTGTTGTGACTAGGGAAGTGTAACCACTGTAATTGTGGTTTCTCAGAATAATTGGAAACTCTCCAGCTGGTGTGTGTGGGGGGGAACTAATAAAGGTATTATGTACGTGGTGGTGGAATATCTTTTTAGAAAATACAGTTACTGAACAGAATTAATTCTGTTCTAATCCAAACCATAACATCTTTCCACCTGTAATTGCATCGTCCTTGGTGGGCTGATATAGGTGTAAATGTAGGCTTATTGTCTATATTGAAGGATTTCTCAAAACATGAGAAAAGTGGTGCTGTGTAAAGGATGGCTTCAAGCATATTCAGAGTTGAAAGCTGTCTTCCTCCTCCTCCCAGCTTTGATTTTTACTGAGGTTCTACTCTGGCATAGCTAAAGCATGTGATTACAGTGCCACTCCAGAGAACATTAAGCAGCAACTTGTAAGCAGTGTTGTTCAGTCCCCTCTGTTGCTCTGCTTTAGTCTGTTGAGCCATTAACATTACTGATGCTGAGCATGGTGCTCTGCCTTGATTCTGATGCAGGTCAACAGACAAAATTCTCTTTTTATCACCTGCTTTTCTTTGGGATGTGTTGGCTCCTGCTTTGATAGGAATATAATGCACTACTGATAGAAATCAACTTTGTGAAGCAATAAACAGTAAATGTGTTCTGTCACTGTGCCCAAGGGAAATCATATCATATCTTAGTTATCCATATATTCAAGGCCAAGACTTAAGGTGAAAGAGAATGCATGAATATACAGTGTAAAAATATAGATTGCTTCTCTTAACTCTCCATCTGTGGACTTTCAAGAGCTTTATAAACAAGAGCCTACTGAGCAGCTGTTTACTCCAAAGAGGCAGGTAATATGGTGATAAAGTCTGCCAAGCAAGTTAAGGGTCCAAATCTTGATATATACCTCAGGGTTGTAAGAATTAAATAGAGCAGTTTCACAGAGAGACATACTTCTGGAGACCTTTTCTTGTAGAAGCAATGTAAGATCAAACCTTCTTTTTGATAATTTTCCAGACTTTGAGGGTGCTTAGTCTTTGAGTAGAATCAGAAGAAATTGCTATATAAATAACAGGAACTCAGACCTTCTCTGGAGGAAACTGTTTGGCTCATGGTGTGGCTGGAAACAACAGGTATTCTCCTGAGCATGTTTAAACTCTGTGCAGGTCTTCCTCAACATACTAAACCGTTCTTCTGCTTTCAGTGGTTTCCTTCCATCATTATTTTAATCTCAGAGAGCTCTTGAACAAAAGACATTTTAAAGCACTCTGCAATCTGTGGTTCCACTTTTTTTTTTCCTAGATATTCTGATATAAGAGGTAGCATGAAGCAAAAATGATATGAAATGCAGTAAAGCAGCTGTAAGGCCAACTGTTGAGTGATCACACAGACCATGAGAGGAGCACTGCTTTGCTGTGTGACTGAGTGCTTGACATGGAAATCCGTTGGCTGACAGAGCCAGTATCTCCTTAGGTGCTTTCTATCTAGTAAGGAAGAAGGTGTGCTCTGACTCCCTCTCCTCATGTGGAAAAAGCTAGGAAACATGAGGGTTGATGCAAACATCAGTAATACTTTGTCCTGCTGTTTGGGAGAAAATATTTGATTTCCTGGCACTCATGCAAAGCAGGGTAAGAGCTGCTAGAATGGCAAGGAGTGTCTGGTTAAACCCTGCCAGGTGCACGAAGGAGGACAGGCAATCCTCCTGCAAGGGATATGCAGAGTGAAGCCTTCCATACTGTTCAAGGGGAGGGGAACACAAACAATCTAAATGCACAGATTTTCAAATTATTTTCTAAAAGCCTTTTTTGCTACAGATGCAATGAAGAGTAATGCCCCAAAGCAAAAGGGATGTAAACAATTTCCTGATTGTTTCTTTTGGATATATAGTAACAATATCACTATGAGCTGTGCCAGTTAAAGATAACTTAGTATTTTATTATTCTTTCTTACTTAAATATCTCTCTATCTTTTTCTTTGAACAAATTTATTTGTCAGTCTGTATAGCTCAGACTGCACTTAGATGCTGCCATCTGCCATTTAGTTTCCTTTCTAAGCTGCGATCTTAGATGTATATTTCAGGGAGCAAAGTGGTTGAGTTTGTTTTCTTTTTGTGTGGATAACAATGGGAATAATTCCAGAGCCAGGCAGTAAAAGCAGCCTGAAATGCCAACTGTGAATCACCTTTTCAGTGAGGCATTAATTAATTCTCTGAAAAGCATGCACAAAGGGGGTAGAAGAGCTCAGTTTCAATTCCTTCCAATGTCCACTGGCTGGATCAATTGAACTCCAGATAGTAAGTTTGGGATGATTTATGTATTTTTTTTTTTCTTTTAAACTTTTCCTAACCTTTATTTCTGACCATGTTCCCTCCTTCCCAACCCCATGCTTCATATGCCTCCTGCAGAAGGTAGGTGGTGCTGCTGGGCACATTGAAGAAGGGCCAAGGCTGCCTGTCCTGGGGTGGACATTAGTGGCCACCATTAGTGGCTGAGGGGGATTAACAGTCCCTCTGTGGACAGGTAGAGAAAGGGGAAGAGAAATGGGGTCGCTATGCCCCTCCTCAGCTGTTTGTGCCTTTTCTTTGGAGATGGGTACTTCAGGAACTGAGAAATACTACATGAGATCAAGATGGGAAACCTTTCTTTGCAGCTGCACCTGGGAAATTAGAGCCTACAGTATGTGCATGTAAACTGGCACTGCCACAGAAATAGCCATGCATTCTCCATTACTCTATGATTATTTTTAGTCACATCAGTGCCTCAGTCAGAATTTTCTTATGTCTGCAGTAGAGCTTGTGTCAGCACAGCTAAGGGGCATCATCAGCCCTGAAGCAAGAGGATGGGGCAAAACAGGGCAGATGTTTCTGGCCACACTCTAGCCTTAAATGATCACCACAGAGCTGATGAGCCTTGTTCCTCCCGGGACTGTAGCAGTAGCTCCAAGGTTTCCTTATACAAGAATAAGACCAAACAAACATTTCCTTTCTTCCTCTTGGATCAATTGCAAACAAGAAATAAACAGAAAAGCCTTTGCTTGCCTATTAAATATTTAGGTTTAAATTTCACTGATGGCTGGAATGTTTTGGAAATCAATTCAAGCCCTTCTTGAGAATTAAAAGAAAACTCTCCCTTTTTTTGACCTTTTCACTTCTTTTCACAATACCTAATTATTCTTTGTACCTTTTGACTCTCCTGAGATCACTTTGAACTTAAACTGGCAACTTAAAATTCTAACAGGGAACTTATTTGTGCATATAACAGTTTTAAAGGGCATGATTAGTACAGTGTTTGAGAATGTACTGTTATCTGAAAGATTGATGTAATTTTCTGATTTTGACATAAAATGAAAACATAGCGAGGGGCTGTCACAAGCCTCTGAATCAGCTACATTCTTTTTAGAAGCCGAAGACAGCTCTTGGCTCAGGTAGGCTATTCTCCCACATGTGCCTTTGCCAAAACAGTGTGTGTATGTCAGGGCTTTCTTGCTGCTTATTTTTTGTCTTCTCCAGATGGTGTAATGAGAGATAGATTGCTCGTTGTTTAATAAGGGTTGTATAATATTGTGGCAGAATGCAATCCCAAGCTACAGTTTTGAAGGTAGTATAGCAATCACCTGTCAGGTTCCCCTACACTTCTTGTGTGTAGGATCAAACATCTATCATCAAGCCCAAGCTATTAACAAGTTTTATCCAAATGTTTTCAGTGTGATGAAATTTGGTATGTTTTCACTTCAAATGCTTTAAGTGTCCCCCATCCAGTATCTGAAGGGGCCCTACAAGAAAGCTGGTTAAAGACTTTTTAGGAAGTCAGATAGTGATAGAACCAGGGGAAATGGGTGTAAGCTAGAGGAGGGTAGATTTAGGCTGGATATTAGGAAGAAGTTCTTCACTGTGAGGGTGGTTAGACAGTGGAACAGGTTGCCCAGAGAGGCTGTGGAAGCCTCATCCCTGGAAGCTTTTAAGACAAGGCTTGATGGGGCCCTGGGTAACCTGATCTAGTGGATGGTGTCCCTGCCAGGCAGGGGAGTTGGAACTAGATGATCTTTAAGGTCCCTTCCAACTCTGACAATTCTATGATTTGGATAGTAAAATCCAAAATGCATCTGATCCTTTTAGTTTTTGTACCTCAAACCTAAGTCAGTAAATCCTTCAGGTCAGCAAAAAATAATAATGCTTTGTGTTTGCCTGTGATGTTTCTCTATTAAATTAGGAGCAAAAAAAAGTATTTGGTGTCACAGATGGTTTACTTCCATAGTTGCGATTATGTAATTTATTAGATCTTGAAACATATTTTGAAGTTTGGGATTTCCCAGGAAACTTTTAAAAATAACTTCTTGAATCTAAATGAAGTTATAATAGTAAACAGAGATAAAAATGAGACAGTTTTTCAACTGAAGAGTGTGTAGTTTTCTTCTGAATTGATGTCTGTATCCTCCTCCTGTTGACACTTATCTTCAAAATACACCTTATAGGAATTACGCCTTCACTAGGTAACAAACTGGCAGAATAATCCACCTTTTGGCTCTTGAGTCTTTGGAAGTGATTAAACACATCTAGGAAAAAAATTACCCACTGAAAGGGACGTGTACACACAATTTTGTCACTGTAATGTACAAGGCTTCCAAAACAGAGAGGTTTGGAGTGGAAAAAAAAGTAAGGGCAAGTCAATCACCTCTATCATCTTTCAGCTTTAACTTCTTCATTTCTCATAAGTGTTTTCTGCTGTCAGGACTGTGTTCATTGAATCTCACACCAATCCAAGATAACCGAAGTGTTGGTGACTTAAATTCACTGACACTTATGATAATAAAAGTAATTTTAATATGGTGATACACAGCCTTTTTAATAAATTACTACACAAAGTCTATATCATGTAGCAAGAGGATATTCAGTATTAGATAATGTTTTTAAAATACTTTAGAATGACAGCTTCTATGAAAAGCACATGTAAGAAGATTACTTTTCCATGAGCTATATAGCAAAAAAACCCCTCCAAAACCCAAGAACTGTTTTTAAGATGATTTGACAATTTAAATAAGAATAGGCTTGTTAATTTAGGTTGTATGGAAGGAGCATAGATGAGATTTTCAGCATCTTGGTGATATGACAACAGACAAAATCTACAGACATTCTTTAGGTGCCTTATATGCTGTATTTGGACCACCAAAAGGATTTTCTGCCTCAAGCAATACCAGATTATTATTCTGGCTGGCAGGAAACAACCTGTAAATTATAACTATATCTGGCACATATAGAAGAAAAGCTATCAGGCAGCATCATACATGAAAAATGGTTTCTTGGTTGTCTTGGTGAAGTAACTAAAAGTTTAGACATATCATCTTTTAATTTGAGGGATGATGAAACCAGCAGTGACAAGAACAAAACTTCAAATTCTAGGAGTAGATATACTGAATTGAGAGGTAGGTCATTTCTCAGCCACTCCTGCAGATAAAATAAAATGGAGGACAAAAAAATTCTTTGTGTCATAAAACCATAGACTGCACAAGATTATGTATTCTAAGGCATCTACTTCTCTGTGTACACCTCTAGAGACACCAAAAAGGGTATTAAATTTCAGCATGCTCCAGCATTTCAAATTCTGGAAGAGGGGAGAGGGAGAGAGAGAGAGAGACTGCAGAGAATTGTCTTTATACAGCTGACATCTGTAGCCTTGAATGCTATCCATAAATTAGGCCCCTATCAAATAACCATGCCCCTAGGTATCTGCCACTTAAAAACTGCCCTTGAGAGGGAATGGGCAATCTCCTGTAGGATGGATTATGCATTTTATGGTCCTTGAAAGAAACCAATCTGAAAACAGGTATCAAAACAATTAAATAATCTGTTGGTAGATCTCCTATAAGTCTCTGAAAACCTGCTGAGAGAAGTGAAGTTACTCTTGCAATATTTTTTAGGTGTTATTTAGCTGTAACTTTATCTGATACATGCAGAAAAGGAATATAGCAGGGCATTTCAATCCTGCCTTTCTTCTCCATTTGGCAGTTGATCCTGAGTGCCCATATAGCCTATTAAACTCATTTTGTTATTGCTTTACTACTGACATTTGAGATTAAATGCCAGGGAATGAAAGACATATTTTTTAAGGACTGTGACTTTCTGTTTCAATACAGCTGTCTCAGGATCACAAGACTGTGAAGCCTGCTGTAGTGTGTTATTTCAAAAATTTCTTTATACCTCAGAAAAATACCTCTGCTTAGTACAGCAACTATCCCTTTGTTACAAGCTTTCTACAAAATTTGTTAGTGTTAATACAACTGAGCTTAATGGGAGCTGTGGATGCTTGGCAGTATCTTTCTCCTGTTGTAGTTCTCATCTGATAAGCTACAAAGCAGGATATATCCTTTATGAAAGTAGTGGTGAATCTTGGCACTACAACACTACAGTAGGGTTCTTTTTTCAGTGCTAAAACAATGTTTTACATGTGGTGTTCTCACGTACTCAATCCTCATTCGATCTGAAAAACATGGAGGCCGGGGACTTCTGGAATTGTCAGAGTTGGAAGGGACTTTAAAGATCATCTAGTTCCAACTCCCCTGCCTGGCAGGGACACCATCCACTAGATCAGGTTACCCAGGGCCCCATCAAGCCTTGTCTTAAAAGCTTCCAGGGATGAGGCTTCCACAGCCTCTCTGGGCAACCTGTTCCACTGTCTAACCACCCTCACAGTGAAGAGCAGTGAAGATATTCTTCCTAATATCCAGCCTAAATCTACCCTCCTCTAGCTTACACCCATTTCCCCTGGTTCTATCACTATCTGACTTCCTAAAAAGTCTTTAACCAGCTTTCTTGTAGGGCCCCTTCAGATACTGGATGGGGGACATTTAGAGGCTGGCCTGAAAGCCTGCATGGACTGCCCTCCTCGCAGCCAGTAGAGGCAGAGAGCACAAAACCCATCTGTTAGGAGGTCTGCTTCAGTGCCAGTGCCTAGTGGGTTTGCCTCTCATATTGGTTGTGAGGCAGCATTCCAGCAGATCTGTGTTAAGGCCTGGGAACCTATTTCTGTAACTTACTAACAAAAATCCATGAGAGTCCATGGAAAGCTCAAAGTGGATTGGTAGATATTGGCAAACTAGAGATATAGCATACAGATCACTACTCTTCAGTATTTTCAAATATCAGAAATGTAAACTCCTGTGAACTATTTTTAACTTTCTGCAGAGAGAATATTCTGATCCAGTGCACTCTAGAATTGCCTTTAAATGCTTGATAGTTTCTCAGAAATTATGATAGTGAGGGACAGATAGTGATCTGCAGATTGTATGGACTTATTGAAGGCTTCAGAGTGATTTACATGCCTGGTGTTTAACACTAATTTAGGGCACAATTCATCTAGATGAAAGAATTTTCATCAAACCTATTCTGGAGAAGACAAGAATCACCTAATTTTGTATCTTGAAGCTGCTTCTGTGTGATTAGATGCTTTTGCAGACTTAATCAAACAAAGCATTTACAGAAAACATCTTTTTCCTATCATTGTCCCCAGCATTATCCCTTTTCTAACTGGACTTGAATGGTTCTTATTCCACATTCTTATTCCTTTTACTGTTACCTGCTGCATAATAGAGCACTGCAGCTTGCATCTGCTTCACAGAACATCTTTCTTTTATTATACTGAAAGTATCAGAGAACACTGTACATGTCACTATTAGTTTCAGGTGTGTCACTGCAGTTCTTACACTCTGATCTTTCTTTTTGTAATTTGTCCATTACTTCCATGTGAACTATGGTCATGTTAAAATATTCTGGACTTGTATCTTTAAAGCTCCCCATGAATGGCAATGTGTTTCATTTCAATAGTGGATGACATATTTAAATGTTGGAAGCAACTGTAGCACAGTAATTGTGCTAAGATTTCAGAAGTCAATAATAATTTTAGTTGCTACAAGTTTAGGGTAGTATGAACATGAATACAGATAGCATTATAGTTTGGTATGCTTCATGAAATAAAATTTTCCAGTTCTGTGACTCACTTTTAGAAGTGGTAAGGCAGGCATACATGTAAGTTGGTGTTTGTATTAACTGTGATTGTATGCAGCCTAATAATACACTTTCTGCTCTCCTGCTTGATGGAAGCTTTTTCTTGATGTCCACTGGATATTAAGCAATTTAATGACTTGATGAGCAAGAACAAGGTGATTGCAGAAGTACTCTTAAGCCAGATAAAACTGAGCGTGCAGCTCATTTTGCTGCTCTGCATTCTGTCTAAATGAGGCATTTAATTATAGACATTGTATTTGGGAGGAATTCTTTGGTGTACAGTGGATGCCTGATAATGTCATCTGGATTTTTCTTCTTCTGCCCTGAACAGATACATCTTGTACTGAATGTTATAGCAAAGATTTTGCCTGAGGGTTTGCCTGAACAACTTAGTTGTTTGCATTCCAGTGCATAACAAAAGACTTTCAGGGAGCAAACCTAGCCCAGGTACCTGTTGCTGAAGTCAGCTAGAAGGATCCTCAATTTGCATGGAGTTGGGAGTGCAGTGCTTTCTCAGTGGCTAATGAAAGGGGTTTTGGCCAAGACTGGCTGTCTTTCCTCTTGCATTTGTGAGGATTATTGCAGCCTGCCTGGGCCTCCCAGTGTAAACAGCATTTACACAACCAGTGATGTTGGAGGTCACCTGAGGAGAGATTCCTTATTTCTGTTGCTCCTACTTCTTTGTGCTCCTAGATCATGTGCACATACAGATAGTTTCCAATTACAGTTTTGACATTTAAATTTATAAGTGAGTCTCAAGCAGCTTCTTATGCTACTGTTGTTGCTGTCATCTCTGTTTCTTCTCTGCTGGGATGGGTCTTGTGATGTTTGCCAGCTTTTTGTTGCTTACTGTCTTCTTGAAGGGCAGCCAAAATTGTATTAAACACTTCTGAAATGGCCCCACAGTATGTTTCTAGTATGTTTCAGGCCTGTTATGGTATTTTTTTTAATGTAGTTCAAATACAGTCTATACTGGTATGTTAAATACAGTTCTAAGAAACAGAACATTTTACTATGAACCCTGTTGTTGCCTCATGGAAGGCTAGTTAACTACTGAACATCTGCAGCTTCCTACCATGGGCATATAGCAGCATCTGATCAGCAGCAACTGCACAGCCATAGACTCCAAACAAGAGAAATCCAGTATGCCTTCTGAGGAAAGCTATTTACTAAGGTTATTCGAAAGTCCTGTTTTGTTTTGTGCCTTCTTCTTTCGTGCCTTGTTTTGTGTCTTCTGTGGCTATAATTGGCCTGGGCAATGCATGCCTGTTTGTTTCTCACCATAAGAAATATTCTATTTCTCTGCTAAATGTTGTGTTGTTTAACTGATTAGTTGTTCAATGCTGACAGACTAGATTTAGCAGTGGCAGCTCTTAGATTTTAAGTAGATGCAGCACATTGACTTTTTAAATGTAACATCTGTCTTCTTTGATTTTAACATGTGATAACATTTAAAGAGACAGTTAGGCTTTTGGGATTTAAAACACCAGATTAAAATTTTATGTTTCCTATATACTGTATAATATCTAGTAAATACTGAAAAACGTGGTCGCTAACCCAGAAGACCTGTATTTTTCAACTCACAAATGACTCTGCATTCATTTCTGTTGCTACTTTTTAAATTCTTATCATCACCTGTCCCACCACCACTGTAAGCCTTGTCCAAGTCCAGCATGTCTGCTTATCACCTCTACAAGAACAAATGACACTAAGGAACTGGGCTGTGCCCAAATCAAGATAAACACCAGTATTTTCAAAATAAGACCTTTTAGAATCTTTACTCTGCATTCGAAAAACAGCAGTGCAAACAATATAAACCCCAAGCAGTCTACAAGCCAAACAAAATTTAAAAAATCCTGATTATGGACTTCTGATGCCTTCACATAAAAGTCCACTCTGTTTTGTGTTCTTTTATCTGTTATGCTTTACCAGCAGCACAAAAATGAACTTCAGGTAGTCAAGATAAAGTAACACTCAGATTTTTCTAAATGACAACTAAGCTGCAACAATCACTGTATATACAGATTCTATGTGTTAACTGCTAAATCTAGTTTGCCTTGAGAACAGAAATAATCTGCTTCTGGTGAAATGATTTTTTTAAGATGGATGGTGTCAGTGGTGGAGATCCTGACATAAGTAAGAGTAAACATGCACTTCAGTATTACAGCTCATTAGATAGTTGCACTAGTTGTTGATCAGTACAACTTTCAAATTTTCAGGCTTTAGATAAAGATTTGCATCTCCTTTAAAAAGCATACTGCTTCAAGTGGTGGGAAAATTGATAATCAGGGTTTTTATATGACTAGAACCCCACAAGTCATATTACTTCAGATATGAACATGTTTAGATGTGAAAATATTGTTTTAATGTTTAAATTTAGGCACTTCAAAAGCTTTGGAATACTTAAGTGTGTCTTATTTTTGATTTCTTATCATGATTAGAAATGTAAACAGTGAATAACTGGAGAAAGAGTGCTCATTCACTTGAGATTTACAGCTCGTTGCACTCTCAGAAATTAAGATGCTTATCTGATCTCCAAACCTTTAAATATTTGCTCCTGTCTTTTACTGTATAAGGACATTCTTTTGAAATACCAGATCACATAAGCTGCATACTTAGCACTGAATTCCCTGTATAAAGAACAGTATTCTAGAATCGCCTGACTGTAATCCCTATTCCTCATGATAGATCTGCTATGTAGCAAATAAGTTGTTATAGTATCATGCAGTTAAGTTATTAAAGTAAAAATGAAACTTGTGTTATCTGACATTTTTGAATTGAGGTTTGGATGGACAATATGAAAACAGGAATAGTGAAAGAAAAGTTTTATGTTTCTCCCATTTCTTTGACCTTCATCCTTACTTCTAGCTTTTCCACAAAACCACCAAAAGATTAGTGCAACGAAGGATGACAGGAAGCACGTCTGACAAAACTATTTCTTAAGTCTTATTGAATAAAACATTTGGTGGAAATGTTTCCCAGCCACCAGCAGGTTGGCACTAAAAGTGCAATGGCTTTAAAGGAAGCCTGAACATCCCTCTGGCAAATGACAGGTACAGATTTTAAAATTTAGATTTGAGATGAAGATGCTACTGAAGTTATCAAAAGAAATGTATCCAGCAGTTGCCTAATGCATGTGCTCATGATAATGTTATTTATTGTCAGAAAATCACCCCCATTGGTGATCTAATGCTGATGATGCTGGCACATGTTATGTAAAGTAGAAGCCCTGGTCACAGTGTCAGTCATACAGCCAGGGTTCTTGCCCTTCTCTTTTATACAAAAAGTTTCCCTTTCAAATTTCTCTACTACAGTTGGTGGGAAAAGTTTGTCTGAACTCTGAATCAACAGTTGCTATTTGCTGGAAAAATAAATTGGAAAAGCAGAGCTATTTTATTTTCCTACAGAAATAACTATGCTAAATACTAAAAATACTGAAGGCTTATATTTCAGTTAAGCTATTCTGGACAAAATTCTCAAAACTACACGTAAAGCTTGGAGAATAATATAAAATGTAAGTTCCAGGCAATTATTTGAACATATCTGCACTTCCTTCTCATGTGAAGTATTTGCATACCACAACTGAAAAAGCATGGATCATGGTACAAGATAAGGTTGACTTCTGCTGTGAAGTACTAAGCGTATTATATACAAACTGAGGAAGTGTGGTCTGGCTGATCGGGTAGTGAGGTGGATTGTGAACTGGTTGAAGGACAGAAGTCAGAGTTGTGGTCAATGGGATGGAGACTAGTTGGAGGCCTGTGTCTAGTGGAGTCCCTCAGGGGTCAGTACTGGGACCAGTACTTTTCAATCTATTCATTAACGACCTGGATGAGGGAACAGAGTGTGCTGTCAGCAAGTTTGCTGATGACACTAAACTGGGTGGAGTAGCTGACACACGGGAGGGTTGTGCTGCCATTCAGCGAGACTTAGGCT
>VWZX01001253.1:173549-231052 GCA_013399015.1 Galbula dea | reverse complement strand
AAGATGATGAAAGGGCTGGAACATCTTCCTTCTGAGGAAAGGCTGAGGGAGCTGGGTCTGTTTAGCTTGGAGAAGAGGAGGCTAAGGGGTGACCTCATCTATGCTTTTAAATATGTGAAGGGTGTGTGTCAGGAGGATGGGGTCAGGCTCTTCTCAGTGAAGCCCAGTGACAGGACAAGAGGCAATGGCTGTAAGCTGAAGCATAGGAGATTACGTGTGAATACACGTAGAAATTTTTTCCTGGTTCAGGTGCCAGAGCACTGGAACAGACTGCCCAGAGAGGCTGTGGAGTCTCCTTCTCTGGAGATATTCAAAACCCATCTGGACACGCTTCTGTGTGACCTGGTCTAGGGAATCCTGCTGTGGCAGGGGGGTTGGACTAGATGATCTTTCGAGGTCCCTTCCAACTCCTAATATTCTGTGATTCTGTGAACTTTTCTAGCATTCTCCAGCATCCCCAAAGCAATACCACCAGACATTGCCTCCTTTGTTGTGGCAAGACTACTGCCCAGTTTTCTTTTGTTCCAAAAATCTATTCATTCTTTTTTAAGAGAACAAAAATAGAGGGGGGAGGAAAATGTGCATATCAAAGGAAATTAAAATTTATATCTCGGGGATTCTTCCTTTTAAAGATTCCTTTGAAAACTGCAATAAAATAACACTAGGGGTATATTCTGGGGGGACTGCAGTGCATAAGTATCTGTACTTTGGCCCAATCTGTTTTAAGCAAGTCCATTAACAAGAATGTAATTTGTTTGACTTTTACGTTTATATAAAACAGCAGGCAAATTAACAAGATGCTGAGTACATTTACATTATAATTTCTCCTGGCAGTGTGGTGATCATACGGTGAAATTTCCAGAGATCCTTCTCCCTGCTTTCCAACAACCTGCTGTTTCTTGTCACTGTTGTCATCAGAAAGTTCTTACAGACTAAAACATATAAAATAAAGCATATATTAGCCAAGCAAAAGCTGCTACAATAAATGCTTCCTCTCATGGAGTGGCCCACATGCATAGGATTTCCAGGGTGAGACAAACTTCATCCAGTGCATCAGATGTCCCTGGGATTAGTCTTTAGACAAAATGAAATAAACCCTATACACTGAGTGAATTTGAAATATGTGAGAACAGACAAAAGTCAATAGTTGTGAGCATGCAGCTTCATCTCTGAAGTCCTCCTTGCATGGAAGATGTATTTGGAAAAGAAATTTCTTAGGACTCTTGAATACAAATCACGTACTCAACAGATATGGGGTTTTATGGTACATTGCAGTTTTCTGTGTACGACACCCTCAGTGTTTCAGGGATCATAATTAATTGGTTATCTGTCAAGCTTATCCCCCCAGGACCTAATAATCTCCATTTTTATTAATATTCTTTTCTTCTCTAAAGGTGTTTTTTCTTCCACATTTTATAAATGATTACTGTAATTAATTTAAATTTAGAGATTTGTTTGCAAGCTGCCCTTAGGCTGAAGTCTGCAGTTTCTTTTTCAAGTCTTGCTGGTGTTGCAAGCCTAAAATCTTGTCTGTTCTTTCGTCTGCTATGTAATATTGTCTTACAAAAAGTGTTGCCTCTCCCTGAAAACTGAGTCTTACTTAGAAAATTCATTAATCAGTTCCCATTATCCTTCCTACCTTGTATATTTTCCTCTCTACTAATAGTTTTATGTAATTTGCTTTTCTTGGCTTTCATTTTTGTCATCATACTGTGAGCTTTTAAGTTCTGGGATATAACTTGATTTAATAGGATCTCATTTGATAAGATGCTGGCAGGTAGTACAGGACATAAACAGTAAAAATAATTTTTCATAAATGATTATTAATGCAAATATATTTCCAGTACTTAGAGCATTTTAGTTCAAATTTTCTATTTTGATCTAAAAGTTCTCTTTGTATTACTTTTACTCTTGCAGCCTGTGAAGTTAGGCACTGAAAGTTCTGTTGCTGCCAGAGGGTCAAGGGGAGATGTGTCACCAGCTAAAAGTCAAGCTGAACAGTTTTAGTTGCTACAAGCTACGAATTTGATGAACCTTCACATAAGACAAGTGTAATAGGACATTTGTTTAATGTTCTCTAGCTTTCAATTGTCCTTGTTATATCTGAACAGAGCACTGACATTTCTGTCACCAAGTTTTTAGTTTAGAAACTCAAATTTGAGGTAGTTTGTGAACTTTATGAAAATGACTAAAGAGAAAATAAGTTCTACCCTTCCCAGAATGTTGACAGTGTATTAAAATTAATGACACATCTTTCATACAAGAAATAAGATTAAGCACTTTGAAAATCAAGGCATTTGAATAGAAGTGAAATTGAGCTTTTCATTTCAGACTGTCCCATCACCTCACATAGCAAGCAAATCGTAGAATGTGTTGGATTAGAAGGGACCTTAAAGATCATCTAGTTCCAACTTCCCTGCCAGTGGCAAGGACACTAGACAAGGTTGCTCAAAGCACCATCCAACCTAGCCTTGAATGCTTCCAGGGATAGGGCATTGAGAACCTCTCTGGACAACCTGTTCCAGTGCATCAGCACCCTCATAGTGAAGAATCACTCTGCTGTTTGATTTTATAACATGGAATGTTTTTGGAGTGCTATTGCAAACTTAATTTCATCCTCAAGCACAGACCACCATAGACATGTTATAGAAATAACCCTATTAGGGACAGCTGTACAAGTGACAAATCTGCATGTAGATTGCCAAATAAAGTGGTACAAATTCTATGCAGATGCAATAGCTGTGTGCTTAACCTTTCAATTTTGTGAAATATGTTTCTCTAATGATGCTCATGTTGTTATTCCAACAATAGATTACATCCAATCACTTCAGGATTTTAAAGCTAGTCTGGAAACACATGAGAAAATGTAACTTATCATGCATTTGTAGTCAGCTGTAGTCAGTGAGTTGACAGGAGTTTCCTCCTACAATACTTTGGATCATTTTTACCATTTGGTCCTGAATTTAGGAAGAGAGATGCCAGGTCATTCTATACTGTTCCCACAACTGTGCTGGCAATGTTGGCCATCACTGTCAAAGGAGGATAGAACAACGTTGATTTATTCAATAATCAAAACTGAAGTCCTACTTTATCAAACTGCAACCTGTTTTTGCACCTCAATCAGAACTATGCTGGAGCAAAATTCAGTGAGCAACCCTCACCCAGTGCTCTTCCCAAGCCACTAAGCCACTGAGTATCTGATTCTTTTCAACTTTCTGACAAAGAAATGGTGACACTTCAGCATGCAATGTTATTTAAAATCCATGCTTGAAATGTAAGTTTTTTGTAATTTTCATATTTTTAAAGGTTTTTTTCTTCCAGGTAATTTTGCAGGGTGGGGAGAAAAGAGGGAATGGCTATGTAGTTACTTGCTGGTAAGAAAGCGTCATTGCTTTTCAGAATATGAAACTATGCTTGTTTTCTGTTGAAAGCTGCAAAGTTGGAGACTTGTGGAAGCTGTGGAGAATATTTATTCAGAGTTTCTCTGACAGACCTGGACTTTCTCTGTTTCCTTTTCATGGCCAGCCACAACTATGTGGCTCCACCACAGAGGGTGGGCAGGGAGCACTTAACATCTGACAAAAAAATACTCTTCTGCGCTTACTACTTGCTGTTGTGTCTGCCAGATCACTTGTCCTGACTGTGACCTGCTTTATTCCTCTGGTTCTGTCTGAGAAAAATCGGTCTAAAATCTGCATATGTTATCTAAAGCACTCTGAATGTTTGTTTCACATTATCATTGGAGCCTTACTTATCAGCAATTTTTAATCCTCTACAAACATCAAACATGGTTTAATAGAAAGCACAGGAAAGAGAACAAAGTAATCTAAATCTCCATGTGGATTTGTATCAGTGATGTACTATAGGAAAAGGACAAATCCCCCAAAGCTGTGGATCCCCAGTTACAGGACTTGCCTTGTGCGTACTGGAGCAGCAGGAGCTGTCTTCTGCAGCTGTCCCCTGCACTGCTGCAGTTGACTCACACAAGAGAAATTACCTTTGCTTTGAGCCTCTCCTAAAGTTTTGTTCCCAAAGAGGTCTTCACTCTGCAGTGACTGAGAAGCATGGTGGGTGGAATGGCTCATTCTTTGCTTCTCCTCATTCTGAGGTTGTGCTTTCCTGTGCCCTTGTTGGAAAGCACTAGCTAAATAGATACCTGTGTGGGGAAGGGAGAGGAATGTTCCCTGTGACTGGCTTTTTCCAGATGTCCCATTACCAAACCCTGAGAGAGAAAATATTTATAATTATTGTAATTTTGTGTTGTCAAGTTGTAATGCAGACATTTTTATACCTTTACACTATTGTCTGGCAGTTTGGGACTTTGTAAAGATGGAACTTGTGAACACTGGGTGATTTTATGAAACTGCTGTATTGTGAATGCTTTGATATGGATGCGAGCCATGATATGCTGTTAAGGCAGTGTCAGGCCTCTCTCAGAACAGGACTGAGGGATGGGTGAGGAGGAGGTGAAATGGCTGCTGGGTGTGCTTTTTGAAACATGTACAGGGATGTGAAAATTAAGTCTCTAAAGATTGCCTGCAGAGCTTCAAGCAGTTAAATTTTTTCACTGGAGCTGCAGCAAGAGTACATTTCACTCATTACTTAGTATTCTAATATTTGCTTTGAAACACTGCTTTATTGATTAATTATATATCATGCATTTATATTTTTGCCCTCTATAGAAAGTGTTTCCAAAAAAAACTTGTAAGATTTCCTTTTGCATTACCTGATTCAAATTAAACAAGAGAACAATAACATGCTGTAGCCATATTTTAACCTAAAGCACAGCACTGTGGCAGTGTATTGTTATTTTTTATTAACTTAATAGTTTGGTGAGTAACAAATGGAAATATTAGCAAATGAAATACCCTAAATCAGAACTCTGTTACATACAATTATTGCTTCTCCTTTGGCCAAATTTATCCTTATGCGCTAATGTAATAGGATCAGCCTTGATCTCTCACTTCAAAATGTTGTCATTGTATTGTAAATAAATATAGTTTTTTATATACATACTATAATTGGTATTAGACTTGGTCTTGTACTGCCTTGTTTCACTAAAGTCAGTGAGGTTATGTGGTTAAGTGAGAGCAAAATGTATTCCTACCATTGAGACTAAAATGGCAAATTACAGCTCTAAGTGCTTCTGGAAACTTATTGGAAGCTGCAATAAAATTAAATTATAATTTATGCATTGATCTGAAATAGGAAACTTTGAGTGCTCAGGACTTTTACACAAAATTGCTGTTACTAGTGTTCAAATTTTGGGCCTGTTTCGTCATTGCATCTGCGTCATCTCATTACAAAACTTGAGATCTGGTACAGCTTCTCACACAAGGGGAAAGCAGTTTTTTGTCTAATAACCAAACTAAAAGTGTTGGATTAATTTTTTACTAAAAGGAAAAAAAAAAAGTTGAAGGGAGTAAAATCTTTCTTTTTTTTTTTTTTTTTTTTTAAAAAAAAAAAAAAAAAAATTTAAAGGGGGAAAAATTTTTTTTTTTTTTTTTTTTTTTTTTTTTTTAACTCAGATATGGACTGAAGTTAACAACATTTCATAATAAAATACCAGAACAATGACATTATCATCATTGTTATTTTAACTCAGAATGAAGAGGGTTGTGATTTGTACAAGTCAGTAGATGCACACAAGATTTGTCTCTTTTCTATCTGAGCTTTTTCTGTTCATGCTATGGTACTTTCTGCTGTCATACATTTTAAAAAATGGAAGATTATATCCTCAGATTCTACCATCAGATCCAATTGTTAAAAAACACATTTTAAAGACCAGGTTCTATGCTGTCTACTCCCTCCCCCCAGGAGTACAGAGCACCACCAACAGTTCTGATTTGTCAGGCACTCCAGTCTCTTAAACTCACTAGGCCTGTCTGCCCTGGGTCAGAGCTGGATCTTAGACTATTGCTGAAGTTTTACTTTAGTGGGGCAGATGCTGCATCCTGCTCTGGGGCAGTAAAGGTAAGATCTTTATGATAAAGTGAAGAATACTTAGCCTCTAAGAAGTGGTTCTTTGCAGTACCGTGCAGTTGGCAGCCTCCAAGGGACAGGTAATGCTCTCGGGCATGTGTGAGGTATAACAAGTGAGGGAAGGGGTGAGATGAAGATTGGCATAGATCTTAGAAACTCAAAGAATTTGGTCTAAGGTATAGCTTAAAATAAATATATGCTTAATATAGTAAACCAAATTGAGATATGAAGATGGATTGGTGGTATGCCAAAAGCTACTGACATAAATGTTGATTCTCAAAAGAAAGACATGATTATCTCTTCTTCTTCATGAGTTTAGTTTTATGTAGGAAGAAAAAAAAAGTTTGAATATCAGAGTGATATTTCTGCAAAAGTGAATATTACGCATTGAAAAAACTTGGACAGATTATTTGTATTGACTTTCCCCTCCATAAGCAACTACTACTACTACTACTATCACACTACGGGACCTTTCAGTGAGTGGGTTGGTGTAAGGCATTGCCCTGGGTTTTGCATTGCACAAACAGTGGAACAGTGGTGCCCTTTTGGCTCTGATTGCTTTCTCCTGCACTCTTAGAGCTGTGTGGGCCTTTTTGAATGCATCCTAGAGAAATATGGCTTCATACTAGTAACTTACTTTATTTCATAGAGCAAATAAATGCCCCTGGCTACAGCTCTGCTTTTCATCTCACGGACAGCAAATGTAGGTGGTTAAATGGATCAAAGGAAAAATGTAGCTTGGCCACAAATAAAGATAACTGATTGGGTCAAGAGGAGCTCAGGGACACCTGCTTGGATAAAAATGGAATGACATTCACAGCAGAGACAGGAAATCTGATCTAATACAGCTAAACAACTCAGGAGTCTCAGAGATGAGAGTTGAAGCTAAAGTTAGAGGAAAATGTGAATAGCTTAGTTGTGGAGGGTCAACATTTGAATGTTTGGGGGCCATGTTCATTCCCAGGCAGGTAGAAAGACCAAACCACTATAGTTATATTTCCTATTAATATCAGCTCTCCTAGGAAACCCTGGTCCATGCAACCAATTCTCTGTTTCTCTGGCTGGCTTTCCTAGCCTGACCCCTCCGCTCAGCAGTGAAATTTGGCAAGCTTAAAACTCAGATAAAGTTCCTGGAGTGATTTGTTGGCCATCATTAGTCGAAATGAATGTGAATTTTTGAGAAAATGTAAAGCAACAACAATAAAACTTGCCACATGCTTCCATACATTAAAAATTCAGGAAATCACAGGTTAAAGTTGCAGTTTTCAGGGAAAATTCTTATATTCTTTCAGGTGCATTCTCCAAAGGTAACTGAAGAATGTATTCTTTACACACTAAGAGCGACTCAGAGCACTCTTGATGATATAAAGAAAAATCTAAAATCAGTTACTGTGTTTATAATACCAAATATGCTTGTTGTGTCCCTCCTCCACAAACTAATATTTATATTTTTTTCCTACAAGTGCTCAGATTCAAGTCCCTAGTAGGTTTCTCTTGGCAGGCAGAAATCAATGCAACTGCCTCTTGCAGTTGCTGGTAACCAAATTGTATTGTTTATGGGACACCAGCAAGTGATCAGGGTGGTTATGTGTATGGTGAGTTATAGTCCACATTTATGACCTTTTGTCAGAACCACAGCCACTTGGAACAGGTAGAGCAAATAGCTTTAAGGTGTTCAAGAGTTGTGGCAGAAAATCAGGATCCATCCAATGGTGGTGTAGCTGCAGGGAGACTTCAGTGATGTCAGTCCCTAAGGCATCAGCAGCCTCAGATTTCCTCTAACAGGTGGTTGCTTTGCACAGCAATAAATTAGTAATGTAAGGGAGGGAAGAACTACCTATACAGACCTCAGCTTGTAAGTTGCATAAATATAAAAGAGAGTAAAGGATTAGCCCATGCACATTAATTACCCACGTGTGGGGGAGGGCAATATGAGTCACTAAACATATGGTTAATTACTTGTATAACATATTTGAGTGTTAATGGGTATGTATGTATCTATTTAGAGAACTCTATATATGTACATAAAAATACATGGTTAGCTATAGCTGAATGTTACACTTTATTATGAACTTTTAATTTGGTGGGTTTTTATCTAACTAGGATTTTAATAAGCCCACAAAAATACTCACTTTTCAGAAAGTCTGCAATTATTAAAAGTTTTCTCTGAATTAATCTGCAGAAAACAATCTGGACCTCATTTTCCAGACCTTGGTCAAAATGAAACTGAAGCAGTTGACAACTACATATTAAATGACAACTTTGCACAGTAATTGATTAGTTAATTTTGCCTACTTGGCAATGACTGTCCTTGTACCTTAGGGTTATTTGTGTTTTTCTATTACTTGCATTTTCCATTTAACTTTTATAAGTATGCTAATAGTGTTCTATACATTGCTCTAGTCATAGAAAATTTAGACTTTATTTTTTTGAAGCTCTTAACTATTTTTCTGTCCGGGTTCTTAGTGGGCCTGCAGGAAAGAACGGTTCAGGTTTTGATTTATTTTGAAGTAAAATTCCTGAGGCTGGATTCCATAATACAATCCATTTGTCTTAAGCACTGCCAAGGCTCATAGCAAAGCTGTGAATATCCATTTTCTGAGAGACAGAGAGAAGTTGTATAGCTGTACACAGGTTTCAGCAGTTCAGAATAGTGAGGGTTTTTTTTCTTCAGCTAATCTTTAAATGATTATAGATCTGTTTGTTTTAGTAGGATAATCAACTATTTAAGCCTCTAAATATAGACACTATAGGTAGAAAACAGTGGAAGATGTTTTAAGACCAAATAAGAGTATATTTCTGAACTTAAAATAAAATATCATCAAAGCAGATTGCTTAGAATCCAAGATCTCCATGTCAGAGCTGGAAATAAAACCAGAGCTAGAATGTGACACTAGTGAGAAATCGTTTAATGCTGTGCTGCTGTGCTAAATGCAAAATATGAGTGGTACTGCTGACAAAAATGAATTTAGAACTGAATTGAAGGATAATTTGAAAGGCTGATAGCACTGCACACACAAATATAGGAGGGGAAAAAAAAGATATTTTTGTCTTGATAGCATTGCCTTGAACTCAGGCAGCTCTACAGTGGCGAGCTGATCTCTGGGAAGGCTGGGGACAGAGAAGCCTCTACTCTCTCTGCAGGGTCCCTGGTAAGTGAGGCCCTGCTAGCCAGTCTGGTGGGAGCATTGCCTCTACCTGCCAGCTAGAGAGCTAGTCAGAATGCACCACTTGCCTCTCTGAAGGTCTGCATCAGGCCATTGGCCAGCGAGGAGGAAGGCACAGTCTGATGGTGCTGGTAGCAGCAGCCATCTTCATGGATTCACAGAATGGCCCGGGTTGGAAGAGACCTTAAAGATCACCTAGCTGCAGTCCTCCTGCCATGGGCAGGGATGCCACTCACTAGAACAGGTTGCCCAGGGCCACATCCAACCTGGCCTTGAACACAGCCAGGGTTGGGGCAGCCACAGCCTCTCTGGGCAACCTGTTCCAGTGTCTCACTACCCTCTGGGTAAAGAATTTGTTCCTAATATCCAGTCTAAATCCTCCCTCCTTCAGTTTGAAGCTGTTCCGCCTTGTTCTATCATTTTCTACGTGGGTAAAGAGTCTCTTCCCCCCACTTATATAGGCCCCCTTTAGGTATTGGAAGGCTGCTATAAGGTACCCCTGAAGCCTTCTCTTCTCCAAGCTGAACAATCCTAACTCTCTCATCCTGTCGATTTTGGGGACCCACTAAAGGGCTGATGCCTCACAGTGTTGGGGCCAGGGCAGCTGTTGGTGCACAAGTGGCCTCGCTTGGCCACCAGCAGAGTGAATCCCCTCTCACCAGGTTTAATCAAGTTATAAAGGTTTATAAAGTTATGTATGAAATAATTTCCAAATTTGTGACACAAGTTTAGGAGTGAAAATGAGGCTTGGGGTTCTTGGAGTTATTCAGCCCTTTCCATAGCCAGAGAAATTGGTATCCTCTGAGATGGGTTGACTCTAGATTTGAGTAAGGCTTGACTGTAATAATAATGAAAAGTAAACAGAGAAAGCATTATGGATAATGTTATGCAAAACACAATGAAGGAAGCAAAGCGTGATTCTGATTTGCAATACAACAGGGAATATATCAAAGGATCCCTGTTTCATTTTGCTTCTGTGGAATAAAGTCTGGGTGTTCAGTATGTGTATTGCTTGTATTCTAAGTAAATCCTTAAAATGTTAACATTGAAGTAGATTTGTTTGAACAGAATAGAGATATGTTAAGTTCATTGGAAGACTTCACAATATTTAGTGATAACAAAGCTGAAAAATAATTTAAGTAGATTTTTATTAAACGTGAGAGAACTAATCCATGTTTCAAAGTATATTTGCATGGGTTTTAGAGAACTTTTGTGACTGAAAGAAGGTGAAAAAGAGGCTTAAAAGTAAAGAATTATACAGCAGTGAGACTTTTAAAAAGACACTAGGAATTTAATTCTATAAATCCTGTAGGAGTTACAAGGCAGGATTTAAACTGACAAAAAGTTTTTGTTGCTCAATTGAAGTTATTCTCCGGTATTTGTAGTGAGAATTGAAGATTTGTATTTTCAAATTGCATTCCTATATCAAAAAATCATCTCTGAATGGAAGTCCGTGATCAGGGATTCACATAAATGCAGATTATATGCCACTACATTGCTGAAGACAAGGGCTGTGCAGAGCTAGCGAGGGGATAGACCACAGTGTCATTTTAACGCAGGGACAACTTAGATTATTCAGAAGAAATAGTGCAACACTCAAACCATGAATTTACATGCAAGAAAGCATACTTCCCTGTTTTCACCCTCTGCTCAGGTTGTCAGCCTTGGCACAGTGAATCTGTCACTGGACATGTGAGGTGGAGGGAGAGTTGTGAGCTGTGCCACCCTGCACACAGATGTGTGAAGGGAGATATGCCTGGCAGCTGTAGAAAGATTTGCCCTACCTGTAAAACAATAGTACCATGGACTTCCTATATGTGTGTGCAGTATGCGCTTGCCTGAGGCCTCAGAAAGTCTGTAGCAAACCTTCAGCTTGTTGGAAAGTTAGTATTGCTAATTTTTGAAATGGATCTCTGTGGCTCTTTATTTCTTTTGTAAACTTACTGACTGATATATGTGAAACAACTTAAATGAATGTTTAAGATCAAAATTAAACCAATCCATATACAGACTCTCTTGCTATAGGGACTTCACAACTAAGGTGAGACAGTTCTTTTACTTCCATGTCACTTTTCTTAAAGTGAGATGTATACCCTGCAAAAGTTGACATTTAGTAATACATTATTTACTAAATTATTGGTGGGTTTTCTCCCTGTCATCTTGATAATTTTGGGGTGCTTACTGCTAGGAAATCCTCCTTTTTTAGTAGTGGTGACTGTACTTTTAATGTTCTAAAGAGATGTGAGCTGTAGTGTTACATGTAATTAAGTATAAATACTAAAACCTGATAATTAGTTTGCCTGAAAAGTAGCTAAGAATTAAATTTGTCAATATATATCATCCTAGTTATGCCTATAGCTTGTGGAATTAAGAATTGGTATGATTAATGTAGTCTTTTATGTTTGTGTAATATCAATAATTAGTTCACAGATTCTTGTGTTCATGTTTATTTGCCAAAATGTCTTCTGAGCTCCTGTCTCAAAGGACTGCAAATTTTAAAAAGTTTGCTGTGCCGCTTAGTTGTGCCTGTTCAGATGAGCAAAACAATAGAGCTTAATTTTATTCACTGGATACGTTTGCCAGTGTTTTTAGAACAGGTTTGTGTGTCCAAATTTGCTATGTTATTTCTATGAATTCTCATATGTTCTGTTTTGGAATCTGTTTCCTCTTTGTGCCAAAAAACTTCAAGTACTTAAATATTCTAAAAAGAATCCACTCAGGTGTAAAATAGATCAGCAGTTCTACATGTCTACTGAGACACAGTGATCACTGGTCTCCTTCTTTTCCTGTGAATATCATCTAAAGGACACAGTGGGGAGAAGGACACTTCACAGGCACGAAGCCTTTGTCTTTCTCAGGCACCATGTCATACTGGAAAATCTTAAGCATCAGGTGAGCCTGACTATTATACTATCAGAGAGATATATCACAATGAGGAAGCCAACAGCAAATGCAACTGTTTCTTGGTCAATGAAGCATGAGATTAAAGGCCGATGTCCAAATGTGAGAATCCAATTAGCAAGTGACTTATGTCTATGGTGCAAAAGTATAATGCTGCTATTTATGTTACATATTTCAGCACAGTGTGGTTCCTATCCATGTAAATTATAGAATAATTTATTATGAGCAATTAAATACATATTTGGAATAACAATATACCATGCCATAAAGAAATGACACGTGAGAAATGCAGTGTAGAAATGACGCTTTTCCTTCCACTTCATGTTGTTTTCCACACAGAACAATATATACTAGTTCCTTCAACAGTGTAAGCTGTTATGGGTGCTGACTACAGTTTCATAACTTCTGATAAGTTTGGGGATAAGCTGATTCAGTAGTTACACAATGAAAAAAGGCAGAGAATAGAAAAGTCAATTTGCATAATGAACACAGGGTAGGAGAAGCATGTTTTTCTTCAGATGTTTGCAGTATCCTGCTGCTGCATTTTGCAATTTTGTAACAAATTATCAACAGTTTAGTAGTGCTTTGGACATTCCTGTGATATATTTCTGAAAACTAACTGAAATGAAGCAGAAATTGTACTGTTTCTTTGTGGTATATTCCTTGAGGAATAAAATTAAGAAGCTTAAAGGTTGCTTTATAAGTGAGATGTGGTACTGTTAAAAACTCAAGAGATTTTTGCGGGGAAAGACTTTTGAAGGTTATGGCCTAATTTGGATAGAGGCTTATTTAACAGGTCATTTATTTGGATGATCAGTATTTTGCAAAAGGAGTCTGGGGAAATGTATGGATTTCTTTAAAGTGACAAAATGTGTACAGTTTTAATATTGTTCTTGCTTTATGGGGTAACGCACCTTTCTGATTTCCTCTTGATAACTCTCCAGAATGTATTTATAACTCATTAGGATCATACTTAAGGTATGCTGGTCAGTATCTGAACATATGTCTCTATTGCCAGCATGTAATAATAAATGACAATGGAAGAGGAGGACTATGATGTTAGTTGTAGGAACTAGAAACCTCTTTTTGGATGACCATGAAGAAATACAGCTGATGGAAGATAACTGGATTCACCTATGTATCCATCTTAGTAGATGGGGTGTGTATTACGAGATACTCGTATGTGTCAAGAGAGCAGAAAATTGATGACATATGCTGGCCTTTCAAACAGTGTAGAGAATGTGCATCTATATGTAGTTCTATAAAGTTGACCTAGACACAAAAAAAAAGGACATCAACCAGATGTGACCTGTAAGTGCTGTATGCCTAGCAAACCCCACTGAATGATTGCTTTTATTACTGTGAACACAGTATCTTACTAAATATGATTACAGAGATCTTAAATCCATATTGGTTCAAGGTAATATGAAAAGAGGTCTGTCTAAAATGGGCAAGTAAATATATCACGTTAGCAGAATCTGTGTCGTTTAAGCTTGGCCTTGTGATTCCTTTTATTATAGTTGTTTTCATCTTACAATCATATAATTAAAATGTTCCTAATTACCAGCTTATAAGAAGGGGCTTTGAATAAAGCTGTTGAGAAATTTGGATGAGGAAATAGTATGCTTTTATGGTTTCATTGTACTTTGTTCTTAGCAATGCTTGCTTCATCCTCAGAAGATATCCCTGCATGTGGTCACTTTTCATTGTTGCAAGACTCTGTTCTCATCTTGTAATGACATTTGCTCACAGTTTGTATTATGGACTTCACTGTAGTATTATTCTTCCAGATGCTGCCAAAGGTTGTTATTCTGGGGGAAAAGTCTCTTTTTTAAAAAACTGATTCATAAGGTACAAACATGAAAGTGAGAATTAGTGATCATAGTCTTTTGTAAGTTTGGCTTTGCCAGACTTCCTGGTTTTATAGCATGAAAGAAGACTTCATTAGAAAGCATGTGATTGCTGTGACTTCTCCTGACACTGTTGTTTGCTGTTTTCCAGCACTGCTGCAAAATTTTACAGTGAACAAGAACCTCCTGAAAGTATTCATAGTGCCAGAACCAGTTGCCACAGTACTGTTGGCTCTGTAAAGCTGGCAGACACCAGGCTCCATTTCTTTCTCTTCTGTTCCTTTCCTGCTGCAATTGTGTTTCCTGAAATTAAGATGACAAAACTTTCTAGGGAAAATTTAACATTTCGTGATAAGCTTTACACTGCTTCTTCTCTTCCTGTCATAAGTTACAAAAATACACTCAAGGGAAAAGATCAAGAAAGTGAATTCAGTTAAGATGCCAGATGGGAATGAAATACAAATATTTTTGCTCTGAATCCACAGAGGAGACTGCTGACCCTTGATTTTCCCTTGTCTATTGCTGGTACTACTTGTAGTATTTGCTATGGCATATGAACAAGTATAATATAGAGAATGATCTGATTCTTTTTTAACCCTATTTGTCTTTTTCCTTCTTTGTCCCTGGTACTTAATGCTTTCAAAACCCTCCTGCTTAAACTTCAAGTTCAACTTTTAAAATTTCCTGTAGATAATTACTTCCACTAATTAATGCACCAAAAGTAGATATTTTTGTGGTTTTGAAAATAAGCTACATGGATATATGTCTATACAGAAAACTTCATAAATTTCTCCTTAAGAGGAATACAAATTTAAAAAAAAGATTGTTGAGGGAGCAAAAAACCACAGGGAACACAGAGAACAGGCTTTCTTGAGGTAATCACCTAAAGTATAGAAGTCTTTGCAACATATGGTGGGCTTTTTGTTGCTGTCATCTTCCCACTCTTCCCCAACCCCTCCCCCCTGTCGAGATTCATTTTGTTGTTCTAAAATTCCTGGTGTTGTAATGTCTGTGGTGGAGTCTATTTTCTTAATTTCCTAAGATCTCTGCTATTTCTTCAGATGCAGAAAAAATATAGTGCATTTTAAAACTTATATTCTCTCTTTTTATTGAATAATTCATGCTGACAGGAGAGGAAATAGCTGTCTCCCTGCTGTGGATGTAAAAGATACACTCATCTTTGTACTGAACCTCTAGATCTCATGCATGTTATTGTAATAGACTTTGTTACAACTGAGACACTGAATAAAACTTTCAGCAAAGGTTTCTTTTAAATGTACTGGTTTTTGAAGTAATGAAATGGTTTATATTCAGCTTTAACACTGGGCAGTAACAACAAAAAGAATATATTGCTGCATTCAATGAGGGATTTTGTATTTAACATTATTAAACTAGGCAGGTAGAATAAGACATACAGAGGTGGCTTAGAAATAACTATAATTTTGTTATGATTTTGCTCTTTGGGGTTGTTTATAGACACTACTGTGATTTTAATATTTAAAAAAATATTGCAAACTGTCATTGTTCTGTAAAATATAAATTTGTGAAGATTCAACTAATTACAGCTTCACTGTAACTTAAGGCCAGATTCCAAGCCCTGCATAAGGTGCTCATTGTTCTACCAGACCAGAACTTATTAGTCCTGAAAAGTCCTTAACATCAAGGTAATTTCTATAAATAGTTTGAACTGATAGAAATTGTCTGTTATTCCCTGGAAATTCACAATAATTTCTTTTATTTATTGAGATGTTTTACCATTTCTCTGTCCTCTAGGAAAAGCATGCCTCTATTCAGTCTGCTTGTCACCTAAAGAACATGATATTGGACAGTTATAAATGAACCTTGGCTTAAGGAGAGACATTAGGCAGTCTGAGAAGGTCAGTCCCATTGAACCATCTGCCACATAAACCAGAGCTGAATTAATGTAGATCTGAGTAGCTGGACTTGTGAAAGCATAATTTATGAAAACTAAAATACAAACATTTCATTTTTTGGGGCTTTCATATCTGGAAGTACATAGAATACTAGGAAATTACCATGCCCAGAGGGGCTGTTCACCAGTAAATGTTAGGGATTCGATGAATCCGTCATTTGTGTAACTCAGATTTTATTAAAATCCACAGGCATTTACCACACATATCCACTACACTGACATCCACTGTGCTGTAAAAGCAATCAGATGAGTACAGAGCACTTCTCAAATAAATTGTACATATCTGTGAGCTTGTTGGGTACACAATTTCTTTAAAATTTCAGTCACCCATAGCAAACCAAAGCATGTTATCAAACAAGTACGCCGTGATGCACAAAGCATGTATTTTAGATTCCAGATTGTTAGGAGATTATGCAGGCTTACATAGACTAATATGAAAGTAAGCTCTTTCTCATCTGTCCAGAAACTAGTGTTATTTTAAAGTGGCATTTCAGTATTCCTGTATGTCCTAAGAATGCATGCTAGCAGAGTCTTTCCTACTATTGTAGATACACATAATGCATAGGTTTGATGGCTGCAGACACTGACTGCTGGAAAATCTTGAAAGAGGTGTGTGAAAGAAACTAACGAGTGTTCAGCTATCGTGGAAAACCAGCACAGATTAGAATATGAGAAGTGTTATATAAAAGGGACTAGAAGTTTGAAATTTCCCCTGTGATGGTTCCTAAAATACTGCACTATAGATGTAAATTGCAAAGACAAAAAAAGATCAGAAGTCCAGCAAAAAGGCAGGAAAGAATAGAGTCCTAAATGTTAAGATCCTGTGAGAGGCAAATTGATTTTTATGTCACAGGCTATGTTAAAATATATTTTAAAATTCCTTGATAAATTCATGTTTTGTAAGAAGCAAAAAGGCTTCTTCAGTTTCAGCTTTAGTTACAGTTCTAACTGACAAACAGGTAGATTTGGTGAAGAGGTGTAGGCAGCTGCAAATGAATAATGCCTCTGTCTATTGCTGTGTAGTGTGGCACCACAAATTGCCAACACCTCCAGGCACATGCATGCAGTTCAGTGCTTCACCATGGTGGTCAGGGGCTTGTCTCAAATTGGTAAAGTAGTGGACGCTGCACAAAAGGAAAGCTGCAGATCTCATGTCTGTTCTATGTTTGAGCTCTTCCAAGTTAAGGTATTCATCTGATCCAGGGGGGTTGGAACTAGATGATCTTTAAGGTCCCTTCCAACTCTGACGATTCTATGATTCTGAATACAAAAGAAATAAATAGCCCTTGAAGTAAAAATTACAGCTCTCCATTCTTAAATGAGAGAGCTACAAAACTCCTCCTTGCCTTTTTCCAGATCCATAAACCTGGAGAGTGCAAGAGCTTTAACTGGCCAGATGGAAGTTAGGGTACCATGCAGGAGTTGGAAGGCCAACTTGTGAGTTTCATTACACCTGAGCTGTCTGCCAGCTGCATGCTGGATTCCTGGGCTCTGGGTGTAGCATCTGAAATGCCATCATAGCCTGTTATTAGCTACTGAAGATTTTTCTCTTAGTGGTTGAACCAGAACCTTGCTCCTTAGCACACACCTGTGCCATGCTTTCTCAGGACAGATACAGCTTTATTTACAGAGTCTAGATAGGTGCTGCTCAAACTAGTCTCAACAAAGCTCTTTATTAAACAGTAAAATGAGCCCTTGATAATCAGAGCTGCCAGTATCTGTCAGAAATAAGGTTAACTTAAATTATTTAGAGCAAGGGAGGTAGTTGCTGCTTTAACAAATATTCTCCTCCAGTGAAACATTTCCTAGAAATTAAAACAGGGTATATTTTAGGAGATATTAATGGTTTCCTGCTGATTTGGATTAGGGCCTCTGCTGTTCAGCTGTTCGCTGTCTACAAAACTTAGGTGTTCTTCTATCATTCAGTGGTTCAGTGATGCTTGTATCATTAATAATTCTCAGATGCTCTTCTGGAAAGTTGCACAGTAGGATAAATCTTGAAAGTGTTCCTGTACAGTTTGTCAATAGATAGGGAATTTCAGGCTTTTTAAAAAGTATTTCTCTATTAAAATGAAGATTTAACCCATGCTGTGTTAGGAACACTGATTTTATGGTGGTGGATGCTGAATGAAAGGCTTTGGAATAGATAAAGAAGAATGTAGGTTATGGGTTATTATCAGTTTTCTCTTGAGGGTTTTTCTCCCTCATAATTTCTGGATGGGTCTCTTCCTTTGGCAGGCTCCCAGAACAGCAAGTAACCATACTAGGCTGTGGGACATATGCTATTAAAACTGATTGTCCGTGGCAGTGTTCAGGCAATTTATACATTCTCTAAAACTTATTTTAAAAGGTCTTTTTGTTCATCCTCTATCCTGAAAGCCAGTTTGAACAGGCAATACTAAGAGATTTTGATTTACTGTTATGAGTGATGGTTTTAAATGTGCTGGCACTTTCACAGGAAGATGAAAAATATACTCTTGTGTTATGCTTTTTCAACCCTGCCTAGGATTTCAGGTACATAAGGCAGATTGTGCTTTTACTGTTCAAAGGTTTCTCTGACATTCCCAATGACATTTAGATATGGATTAATATTTTGTTGATTATTTTTGGGCTAAGCATTACTAAATAAGTCTGTGTGTGTCACATACCTCTTAAAAAGGGTAATTCTCTGACCATCTGTAAAAATCTATCATTCTGTGATTTCATTACAGTCAAATAATCAGAAGTTACATTCCTGACTGTGTATAAAATACTAAGAAGCTATAAAGGCTACAGTTTTATTAGGAATAAGATTACTAAGATTTTCAGAATCTTGTCCATCAATTGTCTTACAGAAAACAACAGAGGTGCAAGTATTGGGAATGCTGAATCAGTGCTGAAATATTTGTTCTAGGAAAATGCCAAACTAAGTTTATAAATATTTTGTATTTGTTAAGTACATATCTATTAATAGGGGGTATATAGAAAGATAATACCATTAACCAGTCACCAGACAATACTACCTTTCCATCCTTTTATTCAGAAAGGAATGTTCCATGTAGCTATTACAAATTTAATCACTTCTATCTTGCTGAAAATACTACAATCTAAAATAGATATTTTTTTTCCTTAAAGAAATATTTCATTAAGAATTTCTGTTTAATTTATGCATGCAACACTTACTTTTCTTAAAATGATTTTACTTTGATTTAAAATTCTTCATACATGATACTCTGGTTTCCAGGTTTAAAAATGGATCTTTTCAATAGAAAAAATAGCTTTTTTATTGATTTTTAAAATTCAGTTCTCAGCATGGAAAGAGTAAATGCTCAAACTGAACATTTTCAATAACTGGAATTTTGATGTTTTGTTAGTAGAAATATGCTAAGTTGAATTTTATTTAGTACAAGATTTTCAATTTCTCAAAACCAAATGATAGTTCCCTACGTTCTATCTTACACTGAGCTGCTCCCAGCTACACACAACCATTACTGAAGGAGACCTCTAGAAAATTAATGTCTGACTTTTGGATTGCCTAATCTTGCGGGGACTGGTATAAAAATCTTCAGAACAGCTTCATTGCAGGATACCATGATCGTTATTATCTTCAGTTGAGTGAATGGTGCTCCAGGCATCTAAAAATTTTTGCTTTTTATTATTATCAGTGGTCTTTTAAAATCTGGGTTTAATCATGCAATGAGTACTCTAGTTGCTCTAAGACTGTGATGTCACAAAGGACATCTAGTTCACTGATCCAAACAGATGTCCTTTGCTACTTCTTTTTCTACAACTTGAAGTGAAATGAAAGATGCATTGGCAGGATTCTGCTTGGGCAACTCAGTTTGTCATTGTTCTGCCTTTTGGTTATTTAATCCAGAGATTCTATAAACATATTGTGCGTTCATAACTACACCAGAGGCACAGAGCAGAAAAACAGAATTGCTAAACACACGTCTTTTACAAGACACACTTCATTTTCCAGAGTGTTTGATGATATTCTGAGGGAGGGGATATCTTTTGGCAGTATTTCACAAAGATTGTTGTGTAATTGGGCAGGTATTAATCCAAACTCAGTTTAGTTTTGTATTTTGGAATCACTGTCTTGCATTATCCAAAATACTTAAGCTTCAGACTTCAGCTTTCAATTCACATAGTAGGAGACTTTCAGAACACTGTGATTAAGGTTCATTGCATACCTTTCACTAGAATTGTGATGGTTTCACCCCTTTACAATGTATAGAACATTATAGAATAAATCAGAAGATATTAGTTCTGTGATAGTTCAGAACATTTTTGGGCTAGCTTTACTGGAATAAAAACACCTATCTGCATAGAATTAAAAATATTAAATTGCATTCTGACAAGACCGAAAAAAACCTGAAAGGCTTGAAGGGCATTGCACTTACTGTTGTGTACTAAACCATTCTTTTATCTGTCAATGTTGAGTTGGTTTGGATTTCCTTTCTCTTTCCCCACCCCACCCCTAGAATTTTTCTGTAAACAGGATTTTTGTCATGTATGTTAGGAAATAGCTGTTTTCCATGTAAAGTCCCTGTGTTTGAATCTGGGAATATTTGGCAGTGGTAGAAATTCTTATGCTTTGCTGAAAATTAATAGCAGAAGTAGTCCAATGCAATTCATTTCACTTTAGTAGTTTGTCCAAAATGATGTTAAAGAAAAACTAGTCATGTGTCCAACTTTCTCTTCAATTACCTTTCTTCAAAGGCTTTAACAGGTATTTCTGATCTATATCATACATTACATATACACATATATACATATATATTATGCCAACATGACTAGGGAAGTGATCGTGCCCCTGTACTCAGCACTGGTGAGGTCACACCTCAAATACTGTTTTCAGTTTGGGGCTCCTCACTACAAGAAAGACATTGAGGTGCTGAAGCATCTCCAGGGAAAGGCAACAAAACTGCAGCTGAGGGAACTGGAGCTGTTTAGCCTGGAGAAAAGGAGTCTTAGGGAAGACCTTTTTGCTCTCTACAACTACCTGAAAGGAGGTTTTTGTGTGGTGGGTGTTAATCTCTTCTCCCAGGTGACTAGTGATCGGACAAGAGGAAGTGGCTTCAAGTTGCACCAGGAGAGGTTTAGATCGGATATTAGGAAAAAATTCTTCTCCAAAAGGATTGCCAAGCAGTGGAACAGACTGCCCAGGGAAGTGGTGGAATCACTGTCCCTGGAGGTATATATTTAAGACATGTAGATGTGATGTTTATGAACAGGGTTTAGTGGTGGACTTAGCAGTGCTGTGTTAATGGTTAGACTCAGTATTAAAGGTCTCTTCCATCCTAAATGATTTTATGATTTTGTATTCTTCCTAGTGAAAACAGTTAATAGTTTAAAATGTCTCAGCCTGAAAATATTTTACAGGTATGACAGATACACAAGACACCTGGAAGGAATGTCAACTAGTTTATATGTGAGCTGATGCATAACTGATTTTAATTTTTTACTGGAACTTTTCTTTTGTGTCACTTTACTGTGGCCAAAATCAGTTTTTTACGGAAATTGTTTTGCAGCTTGTGTGGAATGAGCTTGTGGTTTTGATTTTTTCCTAATAAGGTGGTCTAGCATAGTAACTGAGAAAAGTGACTACCTGATGCCTTTTATGGTCCTTTTGTCAAACTGAAGAAATAAGAAATAAGTGTGTGTTTGGGCACTTTTGCCCAAAAGATGTTTTCATGTACGAAAACCCGAAAAGTCTGAGTGTATTTTGTAGCTTGGTGGCCAGATATGCAGCCACTGCCAGAGAAATGCTGATCATTCATTTCAACAACCTCTATGTCTTGATTAATGTGGAGGACGCAGTTATGCCAACTAGTATCTTTTATAGAGATACCAGGGTGCCTGTTTTTACATTGTGGAAAGAAAAACTGGAAGATTCAGCAGGATAAGGAGTATTTCTATGGTATAGACAAAACAATAAAATCTACCTTAGAATTACTGTTTTCCAAAGCAGACATAAAAGTACTGTTGAGCAGCTTATACATGAATAGAAAGGAATAATCACTGGTTGACATGTTACTAGGATTATTGAAAAAAAAATCATCTGCTTCTTATGTTTAGTCTAAATGTGAAGCTTTTTGAAAGCCGTGTATAAGTGGTGCATACACTAATCCTGTTATTCATTAATAGGATTAATGCGTGTACCTCCTGTATAAAGCTTTGAAAATGTGCTCTCAAGGTCCCAAGCTTCCCTTATTTTTGTGAATTGATTATCAAGATAATCCACCTATATGCAAGAACATTCTAACATATGAATTATCTATCTCTTCATGAGCTTGAATTTTGCCTTGCATTTATCATCAATAAGCATTGTTTCTATACCTACAGTCATTGTAATAAAACAGTGAAAGTAATATGTTATGCTGATGCTTTTTATGGCTATCAGTTCTGTTTAGGCAAGGCATTTTGGATTAGAGAATTGAAGTTATCTTTAAAAAAAAAAATCACTCATCTGTAATTTGAAAAAGAAATACACAAATTAATGCATTAAAAAAGTTCAAAGTAAAGGAAATAGAAGTATTAGTACTGCAAACTTTATTAATGTTGTAGATAATTATCTTAGCTCATGATATCCCGGCTGCTTCTTTTATCATAAACTGAGCAGACACTGATCTGAAAGAAAGACATCATGTGTGCAAGTTTAAAGATCCAAAGTCACACAGGCAAGTACATCTTCAGAAATATCACTGGTGTTCCTATAGAACTAAAGTTTTTCAAAGGCAGGTTTTACTTTCTAATTGAACACAAAAATATTGTAGAATTGTTTATGAACAAAACTCAAGAGCTACCAATTAAAAAGAAGCAAGAGACTCTGCCATACTATCATATAGTTTTCTTGCTGATTTGTGTTTGAAGCCTAATTCATCATCTTCAGAGGCAAGATGCTTATGTCTGCCATTCTGGGGCCAAAAGCAGTTTTCAAGCTGGGGTATAGCTTAATTGGTGTGTTTGAGTTGTTTGGGTTTATTTTTATTTATTTTTCCCCAGAATGACTCGAGTCTTACCCACATCCTTATGCTATGATCAGAGAACAACAACAACGAAGGATAGAAAATTAAGCTCTTAGCTGATATTCTTGTCTAGTAAGAAATTTTAAAGGCAGTATTACATATAGCAAAAAAAAGAGCATACTGCCTTTGTACTCAGGAGCACCGTTTTTCCTTATTAGAACATATTCTGTTCTCAAATCTGTTATCTATCAATCAGTCATTACAACCCTAATTTGGCACAACTGTACCCCTTCTTAAACCTCTTTCACAAAAGAATTCTGAAAAGGAGGAACTAAAGATTATTCAGACCTCATCAAGAAATAACTTTAGTTCATCCCTAAGTTTTTTGAAATAAAGACTTGACTGATTTTTGTTATTGTAAAAGCAATTAGATGAATCAAACTTGTGCTAAACAGCTTCTGGAGAAATAATCCTTAAATTTATTCTTATTCAGTTTTCATTATGCTGTAAGAAAGAGTTTTGTTTCAGTATTTGTGTCACACAGTGTTTGGCTTTGTAAACAGACGTTTTTCTTAGACAGAATTCAAATTCGTCTGCATGATCATGTTAAAATTGTCTTCAAAGTAGAAATGGAATCTTAAACTGCCTAAATATTGTTCTTCCCAAGATTTCCTTTAGGCTTTGTCACCCTGGGGTACTAAAATTGAGCTTGTTTTATATTACTTAAAGCTGGAGTTCCTGAAAACTTTTTTGATCTGAAGCACAATACTATAACCTCTTCTTTATGAAAACTCGTGAGATTCCTTGGGCTATGGGTATACAAACATGTACAATGGTTGGTCCTGGCCCTTTGTTCAGACTAATGTTAGAAAAAGGATTAGAAGTGTTATAACACAAAAACTTTTCTGTGTTTTGGTTTGTGTCTTCTAGCTGTGACAAGTATATTTGTATGCTTTAGCTTTCTATTTCTGAAACAAAGACCAGTGTAATCAATGCTTTTAGTAGAGCTATCCAGATGGAGAAAGTAGGAAAGCAGATGTTTTTGAAGATATAAGATGTAGTTCAGGGTGCTGTGTTTTAGTCCATAGTCTCTGGAATCTTAAATGCGATTAAGGGTAAGATTCCAAAACAATATATTCTATTTCTGGATGACAAGTATAATGCTATGCTAGCTGTATACTGCAGCACCCTGGGTCACTTGTTTGGGTACAAGTCAAAAATCCTTCTTGGAGAAGTCTCTGATGAAGAACCTAGAGTTTTCAAGTGGAGATTTAAAGCCTGGAAGCTTACCAACTCGTGTCTCGTTAAGAATATATTAATGACATAAAAGATTAATGCCATTAAAATCAGTGACAAAATTCATTCTGCTCACTGTGATATTCAGCACAATATGGAAATGAAAAGTTAAACTTTGTTATTGACTGCTACTTTTTGAAGTGCACTTTTTGAGTTATGCTCCTATGACTACAAATTATAGGTTAAGATAATTATTCAGTACCTGAAAATTTTTAGAAATTTACTACTCATAGAAAAATTAAGATAATGAGAAGGTGACTAGGCCAAACAACAAGATTTGGAAAGATCTGTGGAGGTATAAAAAAAAAAAAGTTTAGAATATCATGTGAATGCAGTTGGTGAGGATACACTCTCTGTGTGCCCATGAGTAGCAGAAAAATCATGGTGGTGAAAGAAACATGATTGATTTGTTGAGTCCCCAGCATTAAAAATATGCATACTTGTTTTAATATTGGTGAATGTTCAAACTGCTGCCATGTTAAATGGCACTCTGCATGCACTGAGATGCCTTGTAATACCATTGCTACCCAAATTAAATTCATGTCATCAAAACCCCCCTGTGCTTTCAGTGCAGAACAACTAAGAGCCTGCTGAAGCGGAGAGTGCGTTTTGATATATCCCTGATGACAAACCCTTGGGACTCAGATAAGGGGAAGCTGAGAGCATGGTCATTTGGTCCATAGCAACATCTGAGCAGCAATGTCCACATAGCATTTAAATCAGCTATGATGACTAACAAAAAAGTCATATCCAGACTGTGTTCTCTTTATAGGTAGCACAAAGAATAATTTCCAAGATTGCTTTTGAAGGAGGAGAAATGTTATTTTTGGTTGATAAATGGGATTAGTGTTCTTTGAGAGACAGAGGTATCAGATAAAAACCTACATCTCTTTTGTTGTGATAGTAATGTAATTTCAAAATGTAACTTTCCTTTTTCTTCTCTACTCTGATATTCTATATTGACATTGCACCAGATGTGTTACCTAGTCAGCTTGCCTAGCTTGCCTCTGAAGAGCTCGAATGTACATAGTGTCATTTTGCTACACACTATTTATTATATACTATTATTTTACCTAGGGGGACATTGGTTTTTACTGGCATATTTTACACTTCAAAGGCATAGGGTTTTGGGGTTTTTTGTGAAGCATTTTTTACTCCTGAAGGAAAAATAAATTGACAGAAGCATAAAACATTTGCTACCTTTTTCTCAACCTCTTTTCACTTCAGTATTTTATTCATTCATCAAATGATTCTTCTCTGCAAAATTGTGTCATTATAGAAGACAGCCAGGCCCTCTACGAGTCTTATTCTGGCCTAATGAAAATTGCAATAACTGTTAACTTTTTTTAAAAAAACTACCTATCAATAATATATTTTTGATCTTTTCCTGAGCTTAACTCATTACATATTACAAAAATATAACATTAAATATCTATTGCACTTCTAACAAAAAATGGTTTTCAGTCTACTTAGAATGTTATTCATTGATATACCAGTTATTGTTAACTGAGTAAGTCCAATAACAGAATATACTTATTTTCCAGATGTTCTAGAACAGTCTTTTAGACAGAAAAGTAGTATGACTTTATGAAAATAAAGTCAAGGAATCAAAACATATTTTGCAAAACAGTTTATTTCACATAGATGCATACTTCCAGAGGAGACAAGTGCAAAACCAAAAACTTCATAAGGAATTCAGTGGGAGTTCTGACCTATATAAGCTTATGCAATTTTAAGCACTGTATTTCTGTGTCAAACTACGTAATTTTTTTTTTTTTTCATTTGAGTTTGGTCTGCATATGAAATACTATCTGAGAGAATTTTTATCATATATGTGAATCTAAACCAATCTTGTTTTATCAGTACAGTGAATTAGCTTATGTCTCTTAGGACAGGGTTTAAAGTTATCTGCCTCTGTGAATGTCTGTCTTTGTTGTTGTTAGTAACAGATAAAATAAGCATAACTAATACTCCTGGCTACAGAATTGTATTTCAGTAAACTTGTAAACCAAAGACTAATTAGATGACATAGTCTACAGGAATGAAATAGAATGAAATAGTGTGTAATTAAAATACTGATAAAATTAGACAGATAATCTAGTACAGACCTCTTCCATTCTTGGTGCTTTTTCTCTCTGCAAACTTGCTAGAGTTAAACACAAGTATTTTGTGACCTTGTAAAAGCCTGACATTTATTTTCTTTTCGTTCTAGTTCTTAGTAAGTGTATTCAGTTTTCTGTTAAGAACTAAAGAAAAAAGAAATGCAAAGAGGACAATAGGAGGATACATTGCTATTTTGCTACTAATTAAAATAGCTGGGTGTTTTGTGTCAGTTCTGGGTTAACCTTGGCAGGCAGCTATTTATCAATTTCCAGGAAAGTAGGGCATCATTGTGCTTAGCAGTTATTGGGAAGACAAACACCATAATTTCGAACATTCTCCCTTCCTCCTCCTTTCCCCCAGCTTTGTTGATGAGCCCAATGTAATATAGTATGGGACAGCCCTATGGTCATTTGGGCCAGTTGCCCCGGCTGTATCCCCTCCTTGTGCACCTCCAGCCTACTCAGTGGCAATACATGAGATGGCCTTGACACTGTGCAAGCACTGTTCAGCAATAGCTCAAACACTGGTGTGTTATGTGGAAGCTTTTAAGACAAGGCTTGATGGGGCCCTGGGTAACGTGATCTAGTGGATGGTGTCCCTGCCAGGCAGGGGGGTTGGAACTTCCAACTCTGACAATCCTATGATCCACACTGTTCTGGCCACAAGTCCAAAATGCAGCAGCATACAAACTGCTATGAAGACAACCAGGTCTATCCCAGCCAAAACCTGTACAGACTCTGAAAGGAAGCGATAAAGTGAACAAGCAAAGCATTAATGCAAGAAATAGAAAATAGGTGATTATAATAGCCTGACCAGGAGAGTACAAAAGTTCCTGTGTGAGCTACCAAACAGTTATGGCATACCTATAAACATTTTGGCATAATAAAGCAAGTAGTAGACTGGCCATTAGCATGGTGTGTTTTGGCAAACCTTCAATGGTTATCACGGACAAATTTGCAGCATTGACATTATTGAGGATTGGGCCTATATATCACACATTTCTTCTGCAATTGCTCAGAATTTTTGTCTGTTTGTCAGTGTCCTCTAAACTTGTGCATAAAAACCAAGCAAATGCTACTTTTTTCTATGAGATATGATGCTTCAGTAAATTTTCACCTCTTTGCTTTACAATGTAGATATCGCCATTATGTTGAGCTAAACATCAGTGCAGTTTGCTCTTGTCTGTCTGTCAAGCAGAGGAGCAATTCCATGCCAAGCCTAGGGTCCTCTACACAGGGCTAAACCCAGCATGTACATTTCATAATTGTCTGTAATTTTAGTATAGCTCCTCAGGTTGCCATCATGAAAACTGTATTGGATTTACTCTTTAATATATTGATTACAATAGATTACTCAGCAGCAGAGAGAATCAGGCACAGCTGAGCAACTCTTGCCATGCTCATAGCATCAGAACTGCTGTTTGTGCCTTTGAGAAGGTCAGAAGTGTTCTCATGATTCTGAACTTGATAATGGAGGAGATAGGAGGGGTGAAAGAAGGAGGCAGATCCCTTTGATGACTGTTAAATCCGATTTAATCCTTCTAACTTCTTTCCCTCTTTTTCAAAACGCTATGTTAACACATTGTCAACATTGTCCTCTTTTTTCTTTAAATTAATGTAGTTAGTTATTTTGTATTTCCTGCTTTGAGGATTCTTCCCTTTTTCCTAACCAGGTCCAGTCATCATTCCCACAACTTGCTTTATGTAATCGCTGTTCTGTTCACACCTCCAAGATCCCATTCAGTTTGAGTTTGTACAGGCAATTTTGCTTCAGTAATGCAAGTTAAGGTTGTTCCAGTGTGTTTCCTTCTTGCTACCCTCTCCCTGCAATGTTTGTATATTTTTGAATCCAGCTTTCTCAAAGGACATAAAAACACCACAGAGAATCATAATTTTGTGCTAATTAAGTTGTTTGTTAGTGAATTAAAATTCAGAAGTGAATTTTTTGGTTAATTAAATATGAAAAATGACCAAAAAGTGCAGCAAGCCCTGTTATTTTGGTATTAAGTTCCATTTATTTGACACTGCATTTTCAGCTTTCAATATTATGTAGATTTTCTTCATTAGCAATAGATCTGAAACGTGTTCTGGTCCATTAACCGCACAAAGGTAAAATTCTGCAGTTTAGTACTTGTCTACAAACCAAAAGTCATTGAGTAAATTTTCAGGTTATGGCCTCGTAGTGTCCTGTAGCTGGAAGTTGAACAATTGCTGCTGCAACTATTTAAATGCATTCCCTGTAATCTAATTGCTTTTTCTTTAAATGATTATGCTCATTCCTCATTTGGCATGCCCAAAGCATCCACTTAGGCTTACATGATTCATTTTGTCCTCAATTTAGGACAGATTAAAATGTTGTTGCACTTTGAAAAAGGAAGCTAGAACTAAGAATGTGTAATGTACTTGAAACTCAAGTAAATGATATTTAAGTTAATGTCCAGCTTGTTTGAAATGGATCTCTGAAGGCACAGGCTAGACTTGGTCTAGGCTATAAGTGCTGTTTCTTGCTGCCATTGACCATTCTGTATATTTGTGCAAATATTCTGCTCTTCAGGATAGCAGTATACAGCAAATAGAGTTTGTCCAGAGTTCTAGTGGGACACATTTTTTGACTGCTGGGTTGTTGTGTGGCACTAAAACTGTGTGAATTGTAGCTCAGTGCTGTATCCTTGTGTATCAAAGTTTGCAAGTATCTCCAGTCATGCAAACTGGATTCCTGAGTGACTCTGCCTGTGAAGGATAATCATTTCTGGCATCTTAATCTCCCTTCTCATAGTGCAGATATCTAAAAATAAAGGCCATGGTTGTATTTAATTTTGTGAAATCTAGCATGCAACTTTTAACTTGGCTGAGCTCTGTGGCTGCATCCAGACATCTCCTCTCACCAGCTCCCACAGAAGATAACTTTCCCCACTGGGTTCCACTTTGGTCCAAGAAACAGATTGGTATGCACTTCTGCAGCGAGTCTGGGAAACATTAGTGTCCAAAGACAGCAGCTGAGGTACTCTTTGAAACTGAGAAGCCCTAACACCCACCTTGACAGGATTGACTCAGCATATTAATTGGAAATTTTGACCTCACTGCTGACACCTATATTGCACCAGCTTTCGGATTTGGAATTTAGCCTTCGATCATGCTTGGTTTTGAAGTTATATTTATAACCAAAGCAGGAAAATTAAATTATTTTAAAAGAAAACTTAAATCAAATTCCTAGGATGGAATGTATTATGTTACTAAGCACTCCCCATGCCACTGGTTTTTGATTGTAAGTAAGAAGGCAATATGATCAGCAGCTGACTTGCTGATCTGTCTTCACTTAAAAGTTAGAGCTCAAGCATTCATTTAGAGGACTAAATATTTATTTCACTAGAGCCTGTACAGTTCTTCTGACATTCACAGTTATTATTGATACTCTGTAGTCCACAAAATATTACTAAAGAAAGGATGCATCAAGGCTGATTCTGCTTTGAATGGAGTTAATGGAAGTTTAACCTTTGCTTAGAAAAGGAGGAAGACAAGACTGAAGAAGATTCAATTGTGTTTTGAAAAACATTGAATTGAAAAGCATTGAAATGTGTTTAATGGTTGTGTAAGAGAGTTACGTTATTTTGAGTATATTTTAAAAAGACAGTCTCTCATTTTCTAGAGCATTGTTGTCTTTGTAGTCTCTTCATAGTTTCTATTTATAAAGCAGATCAAGGGCAGTAGCTTGCATATATCAAAAAGATGCATGTTTTCTCACATATGCATTTTTTTTTGGTTTTACTTTATGCAAATAATTTATTATTAATGCTTTTTAAAAGACCACAGGAGGTATATAGACTTTAATTTTTTTCTATATAATTAATACCAGACATTGGTGTTTTGCTTTCACTTTTAAGTACTTAAACTCTGCCATACAAAGGAGAGATGGGCTGTATTTGTTTAAATGTAAACATAAAGATTAAAAGAATTGCAGTCTTTTTTTTTTAGTCACCTACATCACTATTATGGATCTATGAAATGAAAGTTGTGTTTTACAAAGTGCTATTACCAGCACTTCTTTCCATTTTTCATCTTAGAAAAACATTTATTTTCCAACTTAAGATCTCACTACATATTTCTGAATTCCCTTGTGTTATAAACACTCCTTCTGTGTCTCAAGAGGTTAGGTAATTTATTGCTTTTGACTCAGTAAAATTCTTACAGACAGTTAATGCTGCTGAAATTTTGGTAAAGTAAGATGTGAGATTAAAAAAAAAAAGGTAAAAAGTAGAGTTACTGTCACCCCAGTTACAAAATTGTGTTTAAATGTATGTTCCTGTGAACTGCATTCTGTATGCTAGTATTCTTGCATATTCTGTTCTGTGTAAATTCAGTATCAGTCAAAAGTCCTTTGTAGCTGCAAAGAAAATGTAACTATTCTCTTTTAATATGATGCTAATAATGAAGTGATAAATGCCTAAATCAAAGTATTTAGGACATGTAGGTATTCTAGATACCATGTTAGTACGGGAAAAAAAGGACACCATTAATACTGAGAAACTTATATTTGAAGTGTGAGCCCTTTTATAGAGCAACAACTCCTCCCCCCGACCTTCAAATGGCCTCACCACACTACCATAAAGGTCAGATAATAGTGGAAGTATTCTTTGTTTATAGTATCCTACTGAGCAAATGTTTTCAGTAGTGGGTTTTGTATTTGTGCTATGCAAAGTTTCCCAAAAAATTAATTTCATTCAGCATTTATATTGTATCTTCCATCTTGGGCTGTAAAGGAAAGGAAGGCTTTCCTGTTTTCTTTCCCCGTTCAACACTTATGTTTAGTGTAAAGAGTCAAATCAAAATCTTTAATCATTAACAGATTTAATTAATGCTAAAGAATATAAAAAGTCAGTCAACACAGTTTAATAAAAGCTATACTAGCCAGTGATATAATACTGCACATTTATACTGTTGTACTAGCTATAAAAATCTAAACCAGTTCACCATATCATACAGTGATGTGGGTACTTACCATTTTAAAAGAAGCATCAAGTGGAATTGGTGGAAAGTCCCCGAGGTGTAATCAATAATTGATTAAAGTGATGAGCCTATTCTTTCAAGTGCACAATCTGAAATTAGAGAAAATTTACCAACAGTTGTATATTTTGTTGAAAGAAAGATTGCTCAGACATTTATAAGCAACAAAATCTGTGTCTGTTGCCTTCTACAGAGTACAAGAAAAGCAAATTATTTTGAAAATGTCTTTCAGCGGGGTAACTAGGTAACTTATACTGTGCTACACGAAAGAGTTTGGATTCCATTTAGTGAAGCAGGATTCCAGTGCAATGAGTGAAGGAAACAGATGGAGTAAGAGGAGGACAGATGGCTACCAAAAAATTACAGCCTCCGTTTTCAGTACCTGTGCATTAACTGCCATAAATAATTTTATTTTCTTTTCCTAAACCAGGAAAATCACATATTATGAAGTCAAAGTATTACAGTGCCCAAACCTACTCTATATTGAAAGCATATATTTGCAATGAGTAATGAAAGTTCTAGATAAGGTACATCTAAGAGTAAAATTTTCTGCAGGCAAGGAAGGAACTCAATCTGGAGAGGCCAAAGTGAAGGCTTGAGAATGCAGGAGACCACTTTCTCTTCTGCAGCAGCCTTGAGTTGGAAGACAGGAATGGCGAATTAGAAAACCAAAACCAATTCACTATACTTATATACACTAGTAGTCCTTATCAGCTGCCTGACATGGCTGATCTGTTGCATACTTGACCTTGACTTAATTTGATCGTCCCTGTGGTTAAATAGGAAGTTCAGCTGTGAACCAAGTAATTTCTTAACACCCCTCACCTCACCAAGGTCTGCCAGCTTGTTGCTGATACTGTTGAATTTTTATATGAACACCTGTCCACTAGAACAAGATGGTGCCTATCCAGATTATTTACTGAGTAGAATGCTGATCACTAAATTTGGGGCTTTTTGTCCTTATGTGGAGAGAGAAAGAACATGTATGCACTGCAGAGAAGAGTGGGTTTTGTTAAAAGTCTCCTGTCAGTCCTCAGCTCTTACATGCAGAAGACTATTATCCAAGAGCTAAGGCTAATCTAGGTTGTAGCAAAGAGGAAATCTCTCTAAAGTGATCAAAACTCAAGTGCTTGGTCTTATTTCTACCTTCTACAAAAGACTAGCACTCTAGTTTGAGTGCTTCCTTGAGCTATCAGCCCTGTGGTTTTAGTTCTACTGTTCTGCTTGAAGAAAGAGTCCATACATATTAGCTTTTTTAAGTACCATAAGATCACTGTGAAACATCTGTGGGGCACACATGTCAAAAGAAAAGTCACAATCTTCTGTACAGGTACAAATGGGAATAAATGCCCAGTACATTTACTGCTTTTGGAGCATCTGTCAAGAGCTGAGTATCCAGCAAGATTGCCATATAGGGAATTATTCTTAGCAAGAAATTGTTTCTTTCTGTATTTTTGTTAGTCTGCCAATCATTTACAAATAAGTTGAGCTTCATCATCTAAACTGCTAGTTGAAACAAGTATATTCTGTTCTCTGTGTATATGCAATACGTATGAAATAGTCTAATGGCTTAGTTCAGCTACTAAGATAAACAAAACAGCAGGTTCCATTCTGAATATGAAAAAACTTTTCAGATTAGTTATTTCAGTCTGGTTTCACTTCAAAAATGTAAATTACTACAAATGAGACTGGATTATGAATATAATAGTATAACCTGTATAATTGGTAAAACAATATGCCAGGAAGAGTTTGGGGGGCCTGGGAGTTCAGAATCCTCACTCAACTTTGTGTGTTTCAGTCAAGGTCTGACTGGCTAGAGGGAGACAGGGAGAGCACCATGTGTGTGTTTCAGCCATCCTCTCCACCAGAACCATGCTAGCCAGCAGTCAGAAAGCCCTAATACTTACACTTGTAGAAAGTAACTACAGAATACTAGGCATATGTCCAGAGAAGCACATATCAAGAAAACAGAAAGTGTGTTTGGACTTAAAATGAGAAAGACTTTCTGAAGATAATAGCTATCTATCTGGCTTCTTTTTTCCCAAACTCTGATTCCATGATCTCCCACACCTCATATATCTCGTTTACTTGTAGGCATCTTTTCCAATCAAACCAGCTAGAGGCCATCAGGAGAAATTATGGTAGAAACAATATTGTATGTTTTAAATTGCCATACGAAACACAGAGGATTTTGGTCCATATATCCATGCTGTCAGAACACGGCAAATCTATTCCTGCTAGGTTTGAGGACTGTGGGTATGAGCAGCTGCTCACTGACTGCCTCAGGAATAGATGCTGATTTCTCTCATAGCCCCGAACAGTATTTATGTGGCTTTAGTTCCTTTAGCAGAGAGTTTATGTTACTGCATATATAACATCTGTAAAATGTTTAGATGTGGACATGAATCTCATCTTCTATAAAGAAAATGGATGTTTTCAGTATATTACAACATCTTTATTTGCCCTTATTAAGTGTTCTTTCCATACTGGTAAATAAGCCCTTTTTGTTTTTTTTCCCACCCCTTTTCTTTCTCCTTTCTTAATAAATATTCACATGAAAAATTTCTGTGATTAATCAGAAAACCTTCAGTAAATCATGCAATGGGAAGGTTTTAGGAGGGAGAAGGGAAAGTGAGGGCAGCATAAAATGGTTCCTAGAACATTGAAGAACAAATACGATGGAGACACTGGAGACATTTTTTAGAATATTTAGCTCTTGCAGTTGAATTTGTATATGTAAAACTTCCTGAGACAGGTACAAATACAAAATACTGCATACATGCACAAATAAGGTGTTAAGCAGGTAAGTTTGTGTAAGGAACCTGTTTTTGTGATGTTAAAAGTTCTGCAGAATGGCTATTTAGCAATAGGAGAGGGATGTGTAGCTGAAATACTGATTAGAACAATGAAGTTCATGTTTAAAGCATGTTCATTTTCCTCTGCCCTCTTTTCCCTCAAAAAGAAATCTCACTAAAAATTTATCACTGGATAGGATGGTGTGTGACTTGCTTCATGCTCTTCTGGGTTTGGCTAGGATAGGGTTAATTTTTTGCACAAGAAGCTGGGAGAGGCCACTCCCAGGATAGACAACCAAATCAACAAATGGGATATTCAATACCATACTGACCTCATGCCCACCATACAAGGGGTGGGTGGGGGACAGGCGTGAGTAAACATGGGGTTGGGCGTGTGTGGTGGTGGTGTGTGTGTGTGTGCTTTTGGCACATGTGGCGGTGGTGAACAGTTGCATTTTATATTGCTTGTTTACATATTGCTTCATAGTTTTTTTGTTAGACCTGTTGTTTCTCTGTTCTTTTAAACTCTTCTTACCTCAAGCCACAAGGTTTAGCACTTTGCTCCCAATTCTTTCTATCCCATCATGGAGAGAGGGACTGTGGGGGGGCAACATGTGAGGGGCTTTCATGAGGCTTGGCTTCTGGCTGGGCCTAAACTGTTAGATGTCATCTATCTTTTATAAACATTGGTGCTACCTTATTCCCTTGACTACATCCAAAGGGAAAGGTGTATGATCATCTGTTGTTGCATGACCTTGCACAGGAAAATAACCATTCCCTATGCTTGACTTCCGCAATGCTTTTAATTAATCCAGAGTAGTTCAGTAAGCTTCACTAGTATTTTTAAGCAAAGAGAAAACAGTTAGGACCACTATCATACTTGCTGTACTTTAAGCTAAAGACTGCTGAACAGTTAGTGAAGAACTAGAAACTACTGGCTATGCTCAAAGCTTTCTTTTTTTAGAATGAAATGTTTTGCAGTTCTTACTTTCTATAGCTGTTTCTGTAAACCGAGAATTGAATCTTCAGTGTTCATTTGCTCTGATGATAATTCCTTTTGAAAATGTCAGATACTTTAGGAGAAAATTTATTCCTAGAAGATCTTGAATTGCAGCCCTATTATGCAAGTTTTATCCTTGCAAAGCTGAGTGAAATTTACCCAGTTCTAAACCTTAAACCTTTTGTGAAACACCTCTATTAAAATGCGGCCTCAGAGTTAGGAAAAAACTCACCCTGAAGCTAATCTAAACTAGTCTAATAAAGAGTAGTGTGTGTTTATTTGTATATAACAATGTAAGGATGATAAATTTGACTATAAATATCTATTTATTTTGTAATGACTGCTGTGTATTGTACGTAGGGCATCTCTGTGCTGCCTGAGATTAAGTGGTTGCTTCTTCAGTAGCAGTAGCAGTGGACTTTTGACCTCTTTGTTAAATAGCTGTTCATTGTAAAGTTTGTACCACTCTTATTATACTGAAGCCTTACTGTGTTTAGATTAAATAATGACCTAGGTCCAGTCCTGAAGCCCACAATGATATGAAGTATTTTTTCTTTGTGCTAAAGTCATCAGAAGTTCTCGTCACAGGCCAGGGGCTCAGAACTGGCTCCTTGTGTTTGTTGAGTACCGTAATTCCGTGCCAGCCTGACTTCTAATTATGTTCCCTGATGTCTTGCTAAGTTATCTGCTTTATACGGCAATGTCAAAGGCTGAGTATATTTTAGACAGCGGCTTATCATAATATTTTACAGTTTCATTAAAAGTTTTGGCCAGTCTAGTCTAAAATTTCATCTTCTTTTAATGCATTTTCATTTTCTCTATATTGCCTACACATCCTGAATTTAGAGGTGACTTTACTTATTAAAGCGTCTGCCGTGGTTACAGTAATTTTACACTTATTTCATCATTATTGCATGAGATTTGTATTGAGTTTATAATTTTGGATGCTGGTTGCTCTGTGTTCAGCCAAAATATGAATTATCTGCCATAGCACTCTCAGAAAAAAAAAAAAGGCAAAAAAAATGAAAAAAGCACTGAAACATAAGAAGAAAGGTAAAAATAACTCCTTGTCATTTAGGAAAATGCATTTTATTCTTTCAGCTGAAACATTTCTTGTTAGAAATATTCTTGAGTTGTCTGTCTTTCAGTAAGTTATTTTCTCACATTATTTTGCTGTTTTATGAAATTGAATCAAATACATTGAAAATTCAAAATCATTTAGTGTTGTAAATAACACTCATCCTCCTATCAAGTACTTAAATAATAAATCATTATTATTTTACAATGCTGGAAATAAAAATAAGCTCTTCTATGTCTTACAAAATAAGAAAGTTAAGGGTTGGAAGGAGGGTTGTGGGAACAACAGGCCTGTCAGCCTGACCTTCATAACCTGGGGAAGTTTATGGAGCAGATCATCCTGAGTGTAATCATACAGCAAGTCCAGGGCAACCAAGGGATCAGGCTCAGTCAGCATGGATTTGAGAGGCAGGTCCTGCTTAACTAACTTGACCTCCTTCTATGATCAGGTGACCTGTTTTGTGGATGAAAGAAAGGTTGTAGATTTTATCTACCTGGATTTTAGTAAAGCCTCTGACACTGTCTCCCACCACATTCTCCTGAGGAAGCTGGCAGCACATGTTTTACACAGGTGTATTCTTCGAAGGGTAAGGAACTGGAGGGCTGAGCCCAGAGAGTAGTGGCAAATGGAGTTAAGTCAGCAGCTGGTCATGAATGGTGTTCCACAGAGCTCAGTATTGGGGCCAGCTCTGTTCAATGTCTTTATCAATAATCTGGATGAGGGGGTTGAGTGCGCTCTCAGTAAGTTTGCCAATGACACCAAGTTAGGAGGAAGTGTTGATCTGCTTGAGGGTAGGAAGACTCTTCAGAGGGACCTGGATAGGCTGGATCAGTAGGCAGAGGCCAATGGTATGAGGTTTAACAATGTCAAGTGCCAGGTCCTACACTTAGGTCACAACAAACACATACAATGCCTATAGGCTTATGAAAGAGTAGCAGGAAAGCTGCCCAGCAGAAAAGGTCCTGAGGGTGCTGATGCACAGCCAGCTGAACATGAGCCAGCAGTGTGCCCAGGTGGCCAAGAAAGCCAACAGCATAGCTCTTGAATCTTTGAATCCTTCCTTCGTTCACTTCTTTCCTAGAATTCAAGTATTAATTAAGTAAATTTAATGAAACCATGATGGAGGATTATAGGTTATTCAGGAGAGATAGGCAGGACAGACAAGGCAGGACAGTAACATTGTGTGTAATAGAGGGGCTGAAATGCATGGAGCTTACATTTGGCAATGGCAAGGTTGAGGAACTCTGGGTAAGGATTAAGGGACGTACAAATAAAGCGGATATCATTGTGGGAGTCTACTATAGGTCACCCAGACAGGTTGATGACACTGATGAATTATTCTTTGAGGAACTAAGGGATGCCTCTAAATCAGCTGCCCTTGTCCTTATGGGGGACTTAAAAATATTCCTAAAACATCTTGACAGTAACTTCTTGGTAGAGATACTAATGGAACTCACCAGGAAAAGAGTTTTGCTCACTTAGCTTCCTCATAGGCAATATTCCTATTTCTCAAGCTCTTACATTCCATGATTTCTCCAGTTCTTGACTTATAATCATCTTAACTAGATATTTCATCTATTAAACAACATGTGAAGTTGAAAAAAGACTTTGTTAACAATTTCAGTATGAGGCTAGACTAAACACTTAGGTTACTGTTGTGAAGTGTTTTGTCAGTCTCTGATGCTCCTTGTTAATATTGTTTATTCATGAAAGTTTTTTTATAATTTTAGGTATTTGAGGCTTAAAAATATGTTTTAAGATCTGTAATACCTAAAATTTCAGTTTTAATTTACAACCAAAAGAGATTGGCTTACTTCTAAAAACTTTTGAAGGACCTGAAAATCTAAGATAACTCCTAAAATGGTAAGACTTTTAACAGAATCACAAATACAGGAATACAATACAGTCTATTACAAAAAAACAAGCTAAAGGATTTACAAATAGAAGTAAAGAATTGTGGAGAAGTCAAGGAAATGAATAGATACTTTGGGTATCAGCAGAAATAGCTTATGCATTTCAGTTTGAATTTTGTTCATATGTAGCAAGACATATAAGTAAAGCTGGGTCTCTGGGTTGTTTTAAAATGTAAATGTGTCAGCATTAAAAATAGAAGGAGATGGATCCTCACATGAGAGGATGGTGAGGAAGCCAACAAACAAATCCCCAAAAGTGACTAAATCAGCATGCCCTTAAGTGGCAACAATCAGATTTTTAAGGGAAATAGATCACTTCTTGTGTTTTCATCCTTTTCTATTTGTTTTTTTTCCAGAATGCTAGGCAAGATTGTACAGAATTTTGTTTTACAGCAACACTACTGATGTATATTGTAGTTGTGATCTGTTCACAGAACCAATGAAATGACACAGGGCTTTAATTTAACTGCAATGCTCACCGATTTTCTGGTTGTAAAAATTACTAAATAGTTAATGGATAACTAAATTAAAACACAATTCTGGATAAGAAGCCCTGAAAAGAGCAGCTCAGTCTAACCTTGCATTCACTTCAATGCACAGGAGTGTAATTCTGTCAGCAAAGGAAGTTGTTCAGGTAGATGAAAATGAAAGGCCTTTGTGCACATATTTTCAGTCAAGGTTTTCATATTACTGAGCCGTGCTGTGATTTTAGCAGTAAAGTTGGATGTGAAGAAGTTAGCTTTTGGATGTTTAAGTCCAAGAGCTGAACTCATTGTCCAGCTTTGTTTAATCTTCCCACCTTCTGACCCTATACTTTTCACATTGTTCCACACATGCAGCAATAATCTTGGTCCCATTAAAAAGCTGAAGTCTGGAACAAAAGATTTCAGTATACAGCTTCTATACTCATGTGCATTTGTCACTTACCATTTTGCACTTGCTTTTGAAACTACACCAGGCTTAGCAGCTAGTGCTTTTAAAACTAGGAAGAGCTGGTCAACAGAAGGACCTTTGCCAATGTATTTATTTTTATGCATTATCATTGTTTATAATACTTTTTAATAACTTTGAAAACACAACATCCTTCTCTACCAAACTGTTCGTTCCCATTTGACAACCTGTTCCTCTGTCTCACTCTATCACAATTGCTTTTGGTGCTTACAGAACTGATCCCATAGTTTTCCTCCAATTCCTTCCCAATGATTATGCACAACAGCAGAATTCAGATGTCAATTTTTATCCACTCTTTCAAGTAAACGAGTTTTAACATCATCTAACTTTTCATTGCATGTTTAACAAATATTTAACTGTAATTTTTGGCTGGTAAGTTCAGCCAAATTTGAAAGAATGATAGATTTCCTACGGATTCCACACAGACTTTGCGAAAATCATCAGTATGAATAGAGAAGAGAAACCAAAATTACTTTCCCTGCTAGGAGAAAGAAAAGCAAAATTCAATGTCTTTATGTTTTGTTTGCTAGCAGCTAGCTGGTAAATTTTAATATACATATGGAACCCTGTTGCACAGATGGGGAAAGTCTCTTGGGGCAGTGGGACAGCTAAGGATGTTGCTTTTGAAGATATTTTTGTGAAATTCCTATGGGGTGCAGAAGCATTATCTGTCATACCAGCATATTTCTGGGAATGTTGGCCTTTCTTTTTAGTTATCTTCACTACAATGTGGTTCAAGTTAAATAATAACTTGACAAACTATATCTTAAGGATATTTAGGAAACTTAGCTTAAATTTTAACTAAGGAGAAATTTAGCAGGCTTTACTATACATTATTCATTTATTTATATTTTCCTACTCTTCCCTGTGTGGACAAAACAAGCCTTTTGGAGTAACTGGGGAGAGATCTTTCAAATTTGGAAAATTACTTATGTTAAAATGGAAGCAAGCATAACTCAACCGCAACACTACTTTTTAACTGCAGACATCATTATCCCTCTCTTTGATACCGGTTGAAACCATTGCACTCTACAATTTTCAAAATGGAGGCAATAGTATAGTAAACTATAAAAACTATAGGATCACAAAGTCTGACAATGTACAATATAGTGTGTAGCAGTATAGAGTGTACAGTGGCAGCATGGATGCAGTGCTCAAGTTTATCCTTAGAAATGTGTATTTGATGGCTCTGATTCTTTAGATTTATCTGTCTCATGGGCACCACTACCAAGCTTGTAATCTGTAGCACTGAAATAGAAAATCAAAAGACAAAACACAAAACACCACTGGAGAAAGAAGACAACCTTAGTTTAGGGTTTTCTTTTGCATTTATGCTTCATTAATGATTTGGTGACTAATTTGTGTGTGTGTGATCTAGCATTTATCGTTGGCTTGTTTTTCTTAACAGCATGTGATACTGCAGATTGTTATTCGTATTAGGTTTTTCACTTCCTATTTTTTGAGAGCTGTTTGAATGCCAAATAGTACCAATCATCTATCAGATAACAGATAGGATTCTGGGATTGTAATTAAATGTCGTTACAGTACATGTGCTTAAGTACTAAATAAATGGCACCAACTCAGATCATAATCTGAATAACTAGACTCAATTAATGAACAGATCCTGCTCAAATAAGATTTTGTCACATCCCTAATCCTTGTCTTGCATAAAAATAGCAAAGCGAGTCACTCCTTCCAAAGAGAATGTCTGTCTTACAACAAGTTCTTACAACATAAACCAAAGCCCTTTGAAAGATTTCATCTTTAGCATTGGAATGCTATTCTAAACTATACCTGTGTTAGTTTGCCAAGTATTTTTTTAGATATGACACAGAAAAAACTATATCTAAGCTTCCCAGAACTTCTCATTGTAAGAGCTTGCATCCAGTTGCTAGGAGCTTCTCCACACTTCTGAAGTATTTGGGCTGAACTGTAGGTTTGCATTATGATACAGCCTCTAATTATGTGAGAGCACACTGTTCTTGTCCAACTCATTCCCTGCCTGCCTCACCCAACTCACACGATGGATAGTACTCATTTAATGGGCAGTTTTCCAATCTGTCATTTTAAAATGTGCTTCATTCACTTTGTGGCCCCTTTGCCTGTTGCAACATTCAAATCTTTCTCCGAATATGACACTATTGATTTTCTCAAAAGAGTGATGGGCTTCAAAGAAACTACAATATCTCAGAGTTCACAAATGTTAGTGTTTCCATTCTATAATAATCTTGTGAAATGATTAGTTATTATTGTCTCTGGTTTACAATGCGGTACTATGGCACAATAATATATCCTCAAAGCACACACCAATTTGGGTGTCTAATGCCAAATGATTGTTAGCTTATTTCTTCAAGTGCTTTGTTTTTAATATTTGTCCGGAGCTGGAGCTTTTAAAACTAGTAAGTCAATTCACTTCACTTGTAGCTATGAATTTTTAAAACTTCATCAAACCTAATCTTTCATGTGTCAGACCGAGTTCTCAGAATACACAGCAGCTGCTTGTGAAAGTTTTGACTGAAGCAATTTGCCTGGGATCATGCAGTCATCAATGGCAGAAAAGAAAATTCAGTTCTCCACTCTACTTTCTTTAGCATAAGACCTGTTCCTCCTTTCAATTTCTGTAACAAGGGAAATTGGGTGTACAAACATCAAGGTCATTCTCTACACAGCTGGCTTTCACCTTCTGAATGTTGTCTTTCCTGTGCACTGCAGTGACAAGATTTTCTTTTTAGATTAAAAAGAAAATGCTGATATTCACAGATAAGTAGGAGTTAGCAAGACATATGTTAAATTATGTTTCATTTTCCCTCTTATGCTCATAAAAGAAGTCATCTTATTTAAGTAATATTTAAACCTTTCTCGCAGTCTCTGTTCTTGAGCTCAGCTTAAAACCCTCATTGGTATTTTTATTCCTGTCACTTGCAAAATGCATGTACTTGGGATCTACACGGTGCATCCCATACCATTGCTTATTTTAAAATTATATCAGTATTTCAGGTCCACAGTGAGAGACACTGGATTCACCTAATGACACATTTCAGAATTCTTCTCTGGTGATATCATCAACATTCTTTACTAGAAAAGTGATTTGACAGTAGAAACTAGGAATTCCTAAGTAAATCGACTTTTTTTGTGCCCTTCTTTTATGGCCAGATTTTCAAATGGGCATCTTCTTTAAGAACATTATATTAGAAGCTGTTTTCAGAGATAACTACCTACAGAGATACTGGAAAGAGAGTGGAGATTGTGAATACATCTGGAAAAATTAAAAAAAAAAATAAATTAATGCTAGAAGTCCACTTTTGAAAATATAGAACCAAAAGGTTCTCATACAAAGTGGTAACGTGTATAAGACTGCTCTGGGGGCTAAAAGTCAGTACATGGTGGCTTTGATATTGTTGCTGGTTTAACCATCCCAACCATGTGGTTCTGCCTTCATCTGGTGAAAGGGAACTATGTACTGTTACAGCACAGGCATACTAACTTGGGAAAATAAGTATTTTCTGGAGAGCTGTTTTTAACCCAGATCAGTTCATGGCACGGTTTATAGCAGTATTTCACAAGTAGTTATGATGCTATAAAGGAAAGTCAGGAACTTCTTAAGGCAGATTTTCACTGAACTCCATTGATTGTGGAATTATGACTTAAGCATTGTGGTATGACACCTAACTAACATCCTAAATCCTGTCTACCTGTGTGGTTATTTATAAATGCTGTCAGTTCAGGTCAGGATTAACATTTTGTCTTATCTAAATCCCCTTAGATGAAATCTGTGTTTATGGCAGCATAACTGAGCTCTCTTGCTCAGCTTTTATGTATAGAACAGAAAAGAATGGAGAACAGGCAATGAATAAATTCACAGGCAGTATGCTGGGTGTTTTTCCCAACCGAATAGTGTACTAGATTAAGGACAAGTATACATAAATAAAACTGTATACTTAAAATATTGCACTGACCTAAATTAAGCTCCAGGATAATGAATGTCAAGAAGAGAATGAAGAATTTATACTGCACTGTCATTGGAACTACATGGATATGTGGCCAAGCGTGATCCAACTGAAGAGAAATCTCATCCAGGAGATTAAAAGAGCAAACTCGTTTTGTATATGTTTTGGTTTTTAGAAATATCCATTCATGTACATCTAATTAATCTCTGAAAGTGTCCCACAAGAGTTAGGAGTAAGGTTGCATCCTACATTTTGCTATGAACCACAATACCACTGGGAGGCACGACCATGTTTATGAACAGATTGTTTAGTTCTCTTCAGGGAGATTGAGATATATCTCCTTAGAATCTGACTCTTTTTAGTAATGCGTGGGCGCAATGGATGGATGGAAAGACTTCAAAGTTACCTTTTTTAAGAAAAGAAAAAAAAATCAATTATCTTGGGAAATCTTAGGGGCTAATTTGTTTGGTTCATTTGTACCTGGCCTTTGCCATCTTCTAGGCAACCTCTAGGTTACAAGGGGAAGAGAGTACATTAAATAAGTACAGAGAATTTTCTACATATTACATATCAGTAGGAAGCAACAACTAGAGAAACCTTAAGTGTTAGGCAGAGTGTTTTCCCTTATTCTTTAAATGGCAGAATCATAATTTGTGGTTTATTACATCTAGATGGAGACAGTCCTATAGAAAATAAACCAGAAAATCAAATCAAACTGTACCCTCAACTAACTATTTACTGACATTGTCTTTCAGGCCATGATTCAAAATTTCTACTATTTTTTCAATTATATGTAACTCCTTAGTTTTATAAAAAATTGTCTTTTTTTTTTTACTTGTCATTAGTCAGCTTTATACATTAATATAACCATACTCTTAATAACTATATATTAAAAAATTAAAAGGAAATCTCCTTGTACATTTAGATATATCTTGTGGTTAGGATTCAGCACTCTCACCACCAAGACCCGGGTTCAATTCCCGGTCAGGGAAGCTTTGTTGCAACCCAGTCTTAGGGAATCCTGCTCTGGCAGAGGGGTTGGACTAGATGATCTGTCGAGGTCCTTTCCAACTTCTAACATATGTGATACTGTGATAACTGATGGTGAAATAGAGAGCAAACCCTAATGACTCTTTCTCAGTTACAACTTCCATGAGACTGCCTCAAGACTCTAATCAAATGAAGAGATTTTGTCCTGCTGAGCAGCAGTTAGTAAGAAGATTCTAAATTAAAATTAAAATGTCCTTCATCAAATGTTGTCTATGGCTGAATAAGAAATTTTCTTTTCTGTTTGATATTTAATAAGAAATATTTGTATAGCAGTAATCCTTCATCAACAGTGTTCGGAATTATTCAGTAGGTTGCCGAAAGGAAAAAGAAATCATTTAGACAATGTAGTGCTGCAAGGTGACATGCTATTATAGACCTCTATCAGTGTCAGCTAGTTGGATATTTTATTAAGTTGGATAAATTTTATTAAGTTCATGGAAGCTTGTTTTCATGCTGAGGAAAGAAGACTGCAGAATGGAAAACATATAACTAGCTGCAAAATTCTTCTCTATTATGATAACCCAAGAAAAAATAACTCTATCCTCTAAGCTTAAAATCCAAAATTGTCTCTGAGTTTCTTAACAAATAAAATGTATTTCTTCTTTCTTCCAATGAATTATGAACATGTATTCTGTGTGTATTCTTTGCCAGCAATTAGAAGTAAGCTTGGTAGAATTTTCTTTCAATAATCAGTGCAACTTATCTACGTCTCTATAGCAGTGTTATTGCAGACTTGCTAATAGATTTTTGAAGGATTGCTGACAGGTTTACATTGTCCTGATGCATCTATCCTGGCAACACAGAGAAAAGTGCATCTCAAGGAGGTTCAATTCACTGGACCTCTAGAATTTATTTCAGAAGTGCTAGTTTTCACAGCATACTCCCATATTTCTAAAAGAAACTGTAAATGGGAACAAAGGGAAAAATCCCAGAGTATATATTTAGTTCTTAGTATGTTTTTCTCTCCACTGCCTGATAACATGAAACAGCCAGCAAACATACCTGAAGAAATCTAAGCCAGTAGTCATCAGGTACACAGTATATAATTTATTTGGCAAGGAGATAAAAATTCTGACATCTTGTGATTGAACAATTGTATTTGTCCTAGAAGCCTGGTTGGTTGGTTTGTTCTTTACTTCAAAGTGTAGCCACATTAGAGGACTTCAAGTACTTTTACTTACACAGGCACTCACTAAACCTTTTTCTTAAATAATGAAACAGTGATGTGTCTCTTCTGAGCAGCTCAGAAATTTGCTAGAGGATTCACTAGCATTCACAGTGTCTTAAAAACTGTGGAATGAACACTAAAACTCGTGATGGTGGAATCTAGAGCTAATTTGCTCTAGTGCCTTGATACAACTTGGGAGCTAGCAATAAAGTTGAGTTAAACACGTGTTAGTCAAGCAAGCTTCCTTGATGGGTCTGTAAAAATTTTGAATTTTCAAAAAATGCAGTAATTAATGCTTGGAGTGGTTTTTAATGTCACTGGCAGCATATAGCTTCTTAACTGTGGTTGGCCCTGTGGCACGAAATGAATTGCAGTTCCCTATGGGAGTGCTGTATGTAGTATTGTCTGTGGATTCATCCACAACAAGACACAGCATAATAAAGGGAAAATCTTGGCTCTTAACAGGGAAGTAGAAAGACCTGCAATTGTCTACACACAATATAACTCTGAATAGATAATGGGAAATGTAACCAGTGAATAGATTTCCAGCTGGAAAAAAGCATTAACCTTTAGGAGACTTGCGAGGAGTGATGACCCATATTATTATTATAACAATCTCTATTATTGGGGGCAATAAATTGGAGAGATAATAACTAGAGAATATGTAAAATTTGTAAAAGGAATACAAAAATCTCTCAAAAGAGTTTTTAACAAGTAAAGGAAAAAATCCAATCCTTTCCTTCCCAGTATATTTTCTAATTAAAAAATATCCTATTTAGTGTATTCTTTTACTATTCCGAATCAGTCCTGTGCTCCAAATGCTTTTTCATCTTAAAGCACTCTTCCCTTTGCACCATTCCCATTTTGTAAACAAAAGCAGCACCAGATTTCAAAGAAGGATATGGCTGAGTTGTCTTAGTACCCACTAGTGGAAAAGGAGCAAACTTTATAAAAATTGGTTTGCAGTTGTACCATTTCCTAGAGTTGTTTCCAAGACAGCCAAATTCTAAACTATTTCTTTAGAATCCAATGGAACTATTAAGTCTAGCAATCATTGAATGTTAAATCAGGTGGCTAAGAAGGCCAATGGCATCCTGGCTTGCATCAGGAATAGTGTGACCAGTAGGAGCAGGGAGGTGATCTTGCCACTGTACTCAGCACTGGTGAGGCCACACCTCGAGTACTGTGTGCAGTTTTGGGCACCACAGTTTAGGAAGGACATTGAGGTACTAGAGAGGGTGCATAGAAGGGCAACTAAGCTAGTCAGGGGTCTGGAAAACAGGCCTTATGAGGAGAGGCTTAGGGAGCTGGGGTTGTTTAGCCTGGAGAAGAGGAGGCTGAGGGGAGACCTTATCGCTCTCTTCAGCTACTTGAAAGGCCATTCTAGGGAGGCGGGTGTTGGCCTCTTCTCCCTTGTGACTAGTGACGGGACTAGAGGGAATGGGCTTAAGCTGAGCCAGGGTAGGTTTAGATTAGATATTAGGAAGAACTTCTTTACTGAAAGAGTGGTTAGATATTGGAATAGGCTGCCCGGGGAGGTGGTGGAGTCACCATCCCTGGAGGTTTTTAAGAAGAGGATAGATGTGTTTCTTCAGGGGATGATTTAGGGGTAAGAGTAGTGTAGGGCTATCGGTTGGACTACATGATCTTGAGGGTCCTTTCCAACCGTAATGATTCTGTGATTCTGTGAATCAAATCATTGCTAGTATTAGTAGCATTAGTGCCTCTGAATTCAGATGAAATGAATAGCCATAGACGGATGAGCCACTGTGAAATTCATCCCTCTGCAGAAAGGCCTTTGTGTGTTAAGCAGTAGTTTGATATGTGTTGCTGGGTAGCTGCGTAAAGTGAGGCAAATATTGTACCTCTCTCAAATTTCTAAAGGCCCTCTGCAACCCTAGTGCCTTTCTACAATGCCAGGACTGTCAGATTTGTTATTTTTCTCACATTAATTGGTGTTTTCCTTAAAGTCCCAGATGCTAGATCAGGGTCTTAAAAAACTGTTTGGTCTTATTGATTACGGAACGAGGTCTGAAATCATAAGCAAATGTATGCCTAGTCTCAAAATCTGAAATCAGATAAACTCAGAAACACAAAGTGAAAAGGCTTTAAGTTCTTGACATTTGAGGGGAATTTCTACAAACACTTGGAGGTCAGTTATGTGAAATTCTGGGGGCTAAAGGAGAGGTGTGTGATGTGTGCACTTTCATTCTGTGTTTCCCTTTTACTCTTTTCCTTCCCATTAAAACCCCAGCAGTTTTAGAGTAGCCCTGCAATGATGTAGCACTTAGATGATTGCTGTATTGCTTTAAGCACTGCTTGGAATACTTGGAAAAAACAGGTACAAGAAATGTGCAAACAAAAAGGCATCTACTTGTGATGTAACAATGTTGCTTGTTTTCACTGTGAGGAGAAGAATGGGATTTTCGTGTTTGGTCGTTTGAGTAACAACTCAATAACTGAGATTCTGCTATCTTTTATTGGTAGACTTAGCTGGTCCTGAAGAAAGAATATCCCCTAGTATTTGTACAGATTTTAAAATTCAGTTGTTTCATGGCATTTGATTTTTATGAACATTCTGGCAGACAAACTCTACAGAAGGAATGTTCACAAAATAATGCAATTTAAGTTTATACTGGTGGAGAGGGTATTTGGAGAACACAGGCAAATACTGAAGAAATGTAATATATAGATAGGTAAATAATTTCACAGACTAAATTTTGTACAGTAGACATTTACAATGGAAGAAAGCTACAAAAGAGGAGCTGTTTGCAGAAAGTATTCAGCAAATAGTTGTAATGAGTATTAAATATGAGAAAATTTTGATCCATTCATAGACATTTCATTAGTAAGTAAAAAAGACAAAAGTTGTCAACTAAATTATGAATGGCAAGTAAATTTTTAATAAACCCTAGTAAATCATAAATCCTAAGCATCATATTGCTCTACTAAAGGCAACCATATGTAAAGGCACTTATCTAATATAAATGAATGGGTATATTTGCCTTCAAGCATATAAAAAAGCTGATTGACTGAGCTGGACTATTTATTTATCTGTAGGTAAGCATATCTCCATGTGTCTGCTGGGTCCTAGATTAGACCACAGATAGGCAGTTGGGACAAGATGGGTAGTACAGCTAATGAATGGCAATAGAATGGCCTGGTGATTATTTTTGAAGTACTATACAGCATGATACATTAATTTCTGATAATAATAGTGTGTGTAGCTGCATGATTCAGTGTTGTGCATGGGCTTACAGCTCCCATTCTCACGGAAACACAAAATGGTTGAGGTTGGAATGTACCTTTGGAGGCCATTTGGTTCACCTTCCTTTCTCAAGCAGTGCCACCTACAGCTTTTTTCCCAGGACAGTGTCTAAACAGCTTTTGGGTATCTCCAAGGATGGATATTCTACTTTAAATGCAGTTGGGCTTTCACACTGGGGAGGATAAATGCTGCTGCTGGATTACCATGCTGATAATAGGGATTTTTGGTGGATCCCTAACCATCCTGGGTGATTATATTCTATTTACATGCTACAGAATAAAAATGGTGACATTTGTTGAAGATCATTGCAGGGAAAGCAGAACTGTTGTGTTACAAGGAAATTACCTTAGGCTTTCTGGGCTTTTTCTTAGTTACCTGTACATGCAGTGAGTACACATCTCTGTTATAATGATTTCTAATTTTTTATAAAGTTTCTGTGAGAAGTCATTGTGGAAATTAGGAAAATATGTATCCATATTTATTACAAAAAAACAGACTTCTAAGCAGAACAGTAAGAATTCCATTATTTGAGTTGCACATAACAAATGTAAGCTCACTGAAGCAGAAATCCCATCTACATGATTATATTTTTTCTAGCATCTTACATAGCATCCTGATCAGGGTACCAGATCCAAATTAGGGTTTGAAAACCACTATGCATGTATAACTAAAACTGACATTTTTTTCCATGAAAATGTTTATCAGTAGAAATTATTTCTAAAATGCCTTACTGGAATGAACTATCTAGGAATAGGAGTCTATAAATTTGTCTGTGCTTATCAACAACTGGCAGGCTTTAGGGGTTTTCTCACAGTTTTATATCCAACAAAGCAAAAATGCAGTTTTAAGAGGATATTCCCTCCCACATATCACAAGAGCATATGCTGTTTTTACAAATGTCTATATTACTTTTAGACCCTAGTTGGTACACTATAGAGAGTAAGATGTAAGCATTATTAATCTTTATCACACATTTAGAGAGAGTGATAAATAATAGTTTGTCATATATCCTGGAGAACTATTTTTTCTTTACTTCAAGAAGCATTTATTGCATTTCAGTCCCCAAAAGGCTTTTCTGAAAGGTTTCCTTTCTTATGCTTTTTATATCTTCTCATTTTTAAGACAGAAATACTTTCAATTCCTAGGTTAATGTGTTCCATGTGTAATTCTTTGAGTTTCATGTCTCTACATTCTTTAAGAAGGAAATAGCAGTATTATCTGAGATTTTACTGTATGTTCTTCCTGCTGTTTTGCCAGTCAGAGTTGGGTTAGGACTAGCTAAATTTGGTGTTTAATAGGAATGATGCACATTATCAGCAAGGTAGAATTCTATCGCTGAAAAACCGTTCAGTTATTTTTCATCTTTCAAAATGGACTATGATCTCAAAATTCCTTTCTTCTGATGGAAAAGCCTGTGCATGAAAACATAGTACATGTAATGTTTGTTACAAGACCAGATTCTTCAGTATACATAGAATGTAGGAACGGGCAACTGTAAACTCTTTGCTTTTAAATATGTATGGCCAGGAAAAAAAGGGCTTTGATTTAATGTATTTTTAAACAATTCCTGAAGCCACTGCAATGTTAGCGATTAGGAAAAGCGATCACTTCTTTAGACCACAACACAGAATATGATGAAAGCTCTGAGTAGCAGAAACAGATATCTGGAATACCTGGCAGGTTTTCCCTTCTTATCTCATAATTCCTGAATGCTGATCTTTTCATTGTTGAACCATAATGTTCCTACACTGACCACAGAGAAGGGGGTTGAACTTTGTACTTTTTTCACCTCAGTTACCAAATAAACTTTGGATATAAATTTAAATACACATCTGTTGGTGGTTTGGCATAAATTTCGAGATAACTTTTTAAATTTCTGGCACTGATCTTGGCAGTTAGAGAACTGTTTCAGTTCCTGCTTGGAGACTGTCATCTTTGCTTCTGAGTAAGTGGAACAGTTTACCCACCTTTGTGGATAATAATAATAAACATCATTGTAGACCAGGAGTAACATAGTTTCCAATATAGAAGATCAAAATGCCAGGTTATATTGAATTGTAAAGTTATAGAAAACTGTATGATCTCTTCATTCTGGATATTGGCAATTACCTATGTTTCTGTTATTACGTATCTGTGCATAAGGCCCAGCTACCAATTAGCAGTTACTTGCCAAGTGGAACGGCAATGCCAGTCCCAATGTTACCAGTGATATTTAGCTGTTGTACCCAATGAAACTGTAAAAATCTAGCCTGATGGACAATGTCAGAAATCTGAAGAACTTTCATTTTGGAAATATTATACTTTGAGAATACTGCGAGAATTAAGTTATTCAGGCTTATGCTTGATAAACTGTGAAAAGATGGTAAACACAACACCTGCGTGTTTCAACTGTGCTAGTTTCTACTAGTGGATAAATGTGCTGACAAGAACACCAGACAGACTTCCTTTGGAGAGGCTCTCCAAGCTTGCACTGGAGATCTGCTTTTTGAATTCTGCTATAATTTAATTGAAATCATCCAGTTCTCTATATAATGGTTTGATTTTGACAAATTGGAAAATTCTTATTAAAAATTATTAAAATTATTTGTGGTACTCTTTGCTTTCTTTAATGTGCTTTTATGGGACAGCATGGTTGTGACATTTTGTATCCCACTGCCTCTACCGTATCCAGGAGGAAATATGCAGGTTGTGCTTGTTTTTGTCGGTGCACACCTGACAATTGTTAGAAATAGGTTATGAATATTTACAGTTTCTGCTTGAAAAGTATAAAATTCTCAGACAGCCAAGGTGTCAATTGGATCAATAATATAGGGATACAATTGACATGTTTTCAAGATTCCATTAAAAGGAAAATGCTCTGATTTGACTTCATAGGATATAGTTAATGTTATAGATATGTCTTGATATATTCAAGCTGATAATTTTATAACTTATCTAATGGAAGTCCTCGTGAACACATCTTGTTCTAATATAATCATTTTCCATTCCAGTTCTTCATGGTCATGAATGACTGCACTAGATTTCTGCTGTTTAGGCTATGAAAACAGGCAGAGAAAGGATTATCTCAGTATCTAGCCTTTAATTCTGAACCCTGTACACGTGACAAAATGGGAGGATGAGGGTTTAGTTATTCTTTGCAAATAGTTTTGCAATGCAGACGTGATCTCAAAAGGTTAGCGTTGTAAGATCTCGCTCTTGCATCTCTCTGCTTTAATTTAAGGCATTTCCACTGGGAAAAGCAGTCAGCTTTTCTCTTTTGATATTTACTTTATTTCCTCTGTGATTTAAACCTGCTAACATGTCATTTTCCTCACCTTTTTAGAAACTTCATTGATGGCTTTTTCCCTTCCACTGAAATTTCTTGTTTCTAGGTCATGCCAACCTATACAAGATAAAAAAAAATCCATTTTTTTAAAATAAGTGGCATGTTTCTAGTTACCTTCTTGGAAGATTCATTGCTTTTTTACACATTAAAATCTCAAGATTTCAGTGGAAGGCTCACTTGTCACAGTTCTTGTGTGCTGAAAGAATCATCAATGATGGAATGATATTCACTGTCAACTCCCAGATTCCTTTTTTAATACGTATATTGAGAATATTAAATAAATGAGAGACATTACGGTTGCAGTAAATAATATAGTAGTGGAAACATAACTTAAAATTACTTATCAACCTCTTTTGTATAGGAAAGTCAGGCTACAGTATTAGTCTTTCAGCTTGCTGTAAGAGACTTTTTGAGCTAGTCTATGATTTCTATAAAGCATTTGAAATAATAACGTTAATCAAAAGGAGTGTTTTGAATACAGTACTTAAACAGAGCTACATCTGCTGGTTGTCATTTAAAATAGGTTTTGTTGTTGCCTTCAGGGTTGGCACATTGCAGTTGCTGAGGGTTACTCAATATCTAGGAGTTGGCTTTTGATACTTTTTTGTTTTGCTCTGCTTAAATTGTCTGATTTGCATTCTTTTCAAACTGACATGTCTCCATTTTGCTGTTTCAAATGGCATAAAAAATTGCCAGTTGATAAGGAAATGCTGACAGAAGTGTAGGTAGCCAAAGTGCTGAGTTCTTAATGCTTTTGCCTTCTGGCCTTTATATTTATCAATGCACATGAGTAACTTTTAAGACCTTATGCTGATTACATGCTGTTTGGTATTGAGATGGAAAATTGGTTAAAAAGTACTGTCATGGCTAGTGGAACTTAATGTTAAGTACTAATTTTGTTTTCTTGCTGTTGTCATGTTCTTCTGGCTGCATGTGACAATTTCACATGTGATTTTTACATTTCCTTTAGGCATCAGAGTCTGTTTCCTTCCTCATTATAAGTGTTTCATACATGGGCTTTGGGCAGATCTCTTTTCTTTCTCAGCCTTCTCAGTTGAACATTTTCTCTCTGAAATGCCATTATTAACTTAGATTCTCTACACACTTTCTACACTCATGTAGAAAAACTGTTCTGGACATGCACAAGTGCCCAAGAGATCACTTAGGCTGTGAAGTCACTTTGCTGACCAAAATGTACCATCACCAGTGCTTCAACTAGCAGGCTGCTGCTGAAGTTAAACAGGTTGTTATCAGTGGAGGAGACCAATTAGTGACAAGTCTTATCAATTACGAAACTTGGAAGGAGTTTGGTGACAGGCAGTTGGTACATAATAACATTTCAATGCTAGGCAAGGCAAGTACCTTTATATTATGAACAGAACGAAGGTGAGAATCTCTGTTCTCTCTTAGCCCTACTGGATTTAGAGGGATACAGCCCATTCCCCTTCTCTAACAGCTAAAGTGAAGTCTCCAAGGCTGTGGAGATGAGCCTTTCTTCTCTGTTTCTTGCTGAAGGATATGCTATAACCAGCATCAGCTTTTTACTGAGGGGGGAAAGGATTTTTCAGTTTTGTTATTGTTTGTCTGTTTAAATCTCAACACCTACCTATCCAGGAAAAGAGCTTTATGTGTTAAGATGGTTGCAAATATAATTCATGCCAGTTCTCCGTGGGCTTCTGCCCCCTGTTTTTCCTCCCTAATATGTAGGTCCTTGCCTTGTTTATTATTGGTTAAATAATTAAAACTGCCTGTACCAAAATACTTTATTGTTGAAAACTGCTACATGTCATAGTGATGGATTGGAAAACAAATGTTTTCAATCATGTAGTAATAACTTAAAAAAATACAAATGGGCATTAAATGAATAGCCAGCAAAGTTAAAGGATTGTACAGTCAAAGGTCAGAATAATTGTGGTGCTGTGAGTACTTCTCAAAAGGTTAACCCATCCATTTTAACTTCAGTGGCATTTTGGTGGCCTTTTAGAGAAGCAAGCAGGTCTGTACTAGTGCAATATTAAAATAGGCTAGACTTGGATTTTAGAATACTTTGGAAGATGATGAAGGAGCTTGTATATTCAGATTGCCATGCAATTTAACAGCAGTGTCCCTACGTATTTTTGAAATTCACTGGACTTTCTTGGCAAGCTTATTGTAGAAAAGGGAAAACATATATTTTTATGATTGCAACTCCAGATTTATTTTCCAGTCAAGGTCAGACCTTATGTTCTTTGGGAGTCAGGTTTTGGTCCAGCAGACACTAAATCCTTTAAAACTATGAAAAATCATTAACTAGCCTCAACTGGGTCCCAGAATGCTTAAGAAAATCACTGAGAGTTATCTTTTAAAGTAAAGCCACGAGTAACTGTAGGTCATTTAAAGCTGAATCATTACAAATGGTTAGAGGTGTTTCTGTTTTGGCTTTTCAGGAGAAAAGCATCAATTAAATTATAAGCAACTGATCATATTAAACAACGTATTCATTTCAAGACATCTTATGAAGTGTACATGTATATCCGTTTAATGAAGCAACAGGGCCAAGAAAGGTCAAAAAGTCCTTTAAAATTATATATGTTATCTTTTCCAGCAGAACGATTGAATTAGGCTTCTACAGTCACAGAAATCCTGCTCTGTACTATACGAAGGAATGAAGATTCTTTATTATTAAGATTTAAAGAATTATAGCAGTTATGTTGAAACATATTTCCCCAGTATTGACATTTTGTTAAAAGGAACAGATACTGCACCCAGATTTAGACATCTCAATTAGGCCTAAAGAAGAAGACAGAACAAAAGTCAGAACAGTTTTCTGAACTAGCAGAACAAGGGATGACTTGTTGAAGGACACTGGATGACTGAGAAATGAGATTTGAGAGGGGGTACCATCAAAGGTGACTAGGATTACAAGAGCAGTTGCTTCAGTAAAAGAAAGAAATTGATTGCATGTGATGTGGGAGGCTGTATCTTGTATGGTGTAAATTGCAAAGCATCCACACAACCCTGGCAAGATATTATACCCAGCTGAGCTTTAAAAAACACTGCCTTATCCCACATGAGATTGGCATCTTAATTAGTTACAGTGTTGCATTAAAGAGCAATGACATCTGGCTCCCCATCTCACTCAGGTTCAGTATCCAGCCATTTTCCCTGCACATTTTTCCTCTACATCCTACTATGATCACAAAACTGGCACATTGCAAAGAAAACTTCATTCTCCTTTCCTCACGCTTTGCTACCTGTTCTTATTTCCAGGTGTTCTGCTGGATGTCCTGTCCTTTTTTCTGATCTGTCATGATAGCAGTTTCCATAATGGTTGGGGATTTTATTGTTTTGTTTGGTTTTTTCCTTATTACTGAAACTTCCTTTTCTTAATGTTCTCACTTATGTCCTCTCTGACTTCTTAAAGACCAAGCACTTTTCTAATTATCTTTCCTTACCACATCATACCTGTCTTGAACATTTGTATTTGCCGAAGTTTTTCCTCTCCTGTCCTTCTCATAGCTTGTCAGTCCTTTCTCCTTCCTGCTTCCTTGGTTTTTCTATTTTTCTTTCATTTTTAGAATAGAATAGGATAGATTATTTCAGTTGGCAGGAACTTATAATGATCTTCTAGTCCAACTGCCTGACTAATTCAGGCCTGACCAAAAATTAAAGCATGTTGCTAAAAAACATTTTCCAAATGACAGGTTTGGGGCATCAGCTACCACTCTAGGAAACTTGTTCCAGTGTTTGACCACCCTCTCACTAAAGAAATGCTTCCTAATGTCCAGTCTAAATCTCCCCTGCCACAGCTTTGAACCATTCCCACACATCCTGTTGCTGGAGATCAGGGAGAAAAGATCACCTCCCTTCCCATTTCCACCCTCAGGAATCTGTAGAGAGCAATGAGGTAACCGCTCAGCCTCCTTTTCTCCAAACTAGATAAATGATGTCTTCATTAAATCTTCTCTTTATAATTTATCAGAATTACATTTCCTGTCTACTAACTACACTTTCTTATCTCCTCTGCCTTGTTTTTGTTTCTTTTTTTTTATGCTAAAAATATTCTTCTGCAAGTTCTTCCTCTGCTCCCCTCCCAATATTGTCCTTTTTAACCTTGATCTTTTCCCATTTCATTAGACTGTGAGTTATTGTGTCTCTGTTACATTTTTAAAAGTCTTTGTTACTCAGCACCAGAACAAACAACTTTTATTATTACAAATAAATAAAAATGCTTTCTAGTAGCTAGTATCAACACAGAAATGCAACATTTTGGTGGTAAAGCTGAATTGGTAACGTACGCAGCTACTATTTATTTAGAAAATGCAAAAAAGTTGCTGGATAATAGATTTCTTTTCTTTGCTAAGTGTACAATTTTGGAACCCTAGATATTATCAGAAAAGCATACTTATTTTAGATTTTGTTCATTCTGTAGCATTTTAGAATCTAAATGCAGATTTTATATGCTACATCTTTCAAGACTACTAAAATACCTTCTTGTCGAATAAAATAAATGATGTTTTATAAGTATCACTGCAAAAGAAGACAACATATGTATGCCTTGATATCAGGGGGTAATTTAGAGTTTGCTGTATGCTGCTCGCACTCCACTTGTATATGGAACATAAAGCACTGTATAGCAAGTGTTAATGTAACCCACAGATACCTATAATTAATAAAGTATTTTAGTCAGGACAGCAACATTTGCCTTTTGTAAAGTACAAGAATGCATTATAAGACCCTCGGTCTTGTGCAACAAAACACAATGTAATACTAAGAAAAGGTGCTGGAGCCGATTGGATGTAGTACCTTGCATCTAGCTTGGACTAAGCCTCATGCAAGCATGGCTCATTTACCCTGTTGCTCTTGTATTTGCTCAAAAAGAGCAGGCTTATGGAAGAGCCACAACCTTCAAAGTGTTCATCCATATGGGACAAAAATAATTTGCTATCTATTTGAATAATTTTTCAGTCTCTTAAAATAGACATTCCTGAATCATGGAGTGACTTGAGCTAGTCAGTGCTAATCTGGAGGGCCTGTGCTCAAGCTAATACAGCAAAGCATGGCAAGAGCAGAGTACTGCCAAAGCAAGGTAGACTTATATCCAGCTAGCTTACAGCACAGACAGAATGAGCCCAAGGTTGCCTGTGGGAGACCCTGATTCTGTGTAGTAACCTCAATAACATGCTCAGATCATGACTATAACCTCAGGTCAGATGGGCCTAAGCAGGAGGGACAAAAGGGAAAAGGAAGTTTCTTAATCAGTGTCTTGGCCACATGGTCGCACTGATACAACTGTAATGCTTCTGGTCCCTGAGACCATTACAATTGATTTCCATCTTTCTGCAAAAGCACTATGCTACATAAACACACCTGCGTGCCACACAACATTCAGTCTAATTCAATACTTGGCATACACATCTGTTTAGCATTTTGTTAGGGGTCATGGGTTATCATATCGGAATGTAATTTCATTTCACAGTGCAGATTAGTCTGTGATAGTAGTAGTGTTATTGCCCTTCCTCAAATGCCAGTTAATTTTTTTTTTCCAGTTCAGGTGCCAGAGCACTGGAACAGACTGCCCAGAGAGGCTGCGGAGTCTTCTTCTTTGGAGATATTCCAAACCTGCCTAGACACATTTCTGTGTGATCTACTCTAGGGAATCCTGCTGTGTCAGGGGGGTTGGGCTAGATATCTTTCGAGGTCCCTTCCCACCCCTAACATTCTGTGATTCTGAACATTTTCTATGTCACAGAATCACAGAATATTAGGAGTTGGAAGGGACCTGGAAAGATCATCTAGTCCAACCCCCCTGCCACAGCAGGATTCCCTAGACCAGGTCACACA
>VWZX01001253.1:152597-173108 GCA_013399015.1 Galbula dea | reverse complement strand
TTAATGAATAGATTGAAAAGTACTGGTCCCAGTACTGACCCCTGAGGGACTCCACTAGACACAGGCTTCCAGCTAGACTCCATCCCATTGACCACAACTCTCTGACTTCTGTCCTTCAACCAGTTCACAATCCACCTCACTACCCAATCAGCCAGACCACACTTCCTCAGTTTAGCTGCAAGGATGCTGTGGGAGACAGTGTCAAACGCTTTACTGAAATCAAGATACACCACATCCACTGCCCTACTCTCATCTATCCACCTGGTTATGTCCTCATCAAAGGCTATCAGGTTGGTCAAACATGACTTCCCCTTGGTAAACCCATGCTGACTGCTCCCAATGTCCCCCTTACCCTTGATATGCCTAGAGACAGAGTCAAGGATAAAGCGTTCCATCACCTTTCCTGGGATGGAGGTGATGCTTACCGGCCTATAGTTACCCAGCTCCTCCTTTTTAAAGACCAGAGTGACATTTACCTTCCTCCAATCCCCAGGCACCTCTCCTGTTCCCCAGGACTTATTAAAGATAATGGTCTAGTACAAGTCACTTTTTACATTAGTAGTCTTGGGTACCTCACAGCAGGACTTTTCTATTTGATAATTTTTCATTGTTTTCAAAAAGATAATGTGATTCTTGACACCCTTGAAGGAAGGAATGGAAATTCTAATGTTTACTGTACATTAATATGTGCCTAAGTCTTAGTCTCTTTGTGAAAGGCACAGTGTTTTGCATTTGCCCCAGAATACTTGGGTATAGCATGATCTGGCAACTGTTTCACTGAAAGGTTGCCTCTAAACAAACTGGTATAAACCAAATAATGTTTGGGTTCTTTACCTGATAAACTTATGTACCATTCTATGTATTTGTAATGCAGAGGACAAATAGATTCACCTTTTTTTGCTGTGAGCTAAAAAAAAAAAAATACACAGTGAAATACCTGAAACTTCAAGCTCTGTGAAAAATTAATTTTGCACAGCTGTAAGTGAAGGTCCAAAGGAGAGAACAACTTGGTTTAGATTAAATGCTTTTATTCCTAACAAAATAGGAAATCAAACTTTTGATGCATGACTGGTATTTATTAGATAATTGTAGACATGATAGACTTTATTTAAAAACAATTACAATATGACTTAGGAAAGGAAGGAGTAGAAGAAGTCACTTCAACTCATTTTTTTTGATTAAATAGTTGGATGGCCACAGAGGGCAAGAGACAGATGATGACTGTCAGGCCTGGGATTTGGAATGTGGAATGGGCATGAAAATTTCCATTCAAACTGAAATGACTATTAACAGACAAAAAGGTGTGACACTGCTTTAAAACTACCAGTAGCATGGTGGCTAAAGTGATGTCTGTGAGGGAAAGAGGTGAGGTCAAAATAATGTAGTGAACTGAACATTCTTTTTCTATACTTTGGCTGATATCTAATAATGAGTTTCCCAGTTCAAAGACATACAGGAATTTGTTTCGGGGCTTTGGGCAGAAGGGTTGACAAGCATGAAGCTGACAAATCAATAGCACTGTTTTGCCTTGCAAAAGCAATGAGATGATTTTTAGGTTGCAATTCAGATGTGGTGAGGGAAACCAGAATGGATTTTCTAATTTGTCTGAAACTTCTTATCCAGCTTTACTGAGGATCACTGAATATGCAACACATCAGTGTTTTTCATAGTTTGTCTGTATAGATCCTTCCAAAATTTTCCTCTTCACCTCAGCATGATTTTTTGACATTTTTTATCAACTACTCCATCAGATATATGCCATGTTTTTCCTTTCTAAATGTAAATATTCTTCCCCTATATTAATATTGTTTCAGTCTTGTCTCCCTGGTTAAATCTGTTTGTTTAAAAAAGCACTAGCATTCAAACTTATTAAAACATATTATTAAACAGGAGATTAGTGAAGCTAGATGGTGCTTTGAATGTGTTACACCTTTTCAGAAATCCTCTCTAGTTGACCTAACAGTGCATGTTGTGTTACTGATTAATTAGTATCATGGAACTGACACTACAGCTATCACTGAGAAGGTACTTTGTATTAAATATCATCCCCTTTCAGGCACTTGAAATCTTTCTGCTGTAAAATGTTACACTGAAATTCTTATTTTTCCACCTTTCAGGTCACAATCAGGATTCTTTATGTTTTTAGTTGACTTAAGGCTTGTTAACTCCATCTCTTCCCCTCAGCTAGCATAAGAATAACCAAAATCCATTTCTCCTCATTCCATTCACTACATACACTTCTAGATATTTTAATCCACTTTCAGATAAAAGAAAACATATTTTGCAGAAAACCAAGAGGGTTTTTATGTCTGAAAAAATGTATTTTAGAATAAAAGCTGGAAAATTCAGTATAGCACTTAGAGAGATAGGTTAGGCCAATTATTCAATGGATAGACAGTCCTAAGTAACAGAATGGGTTTTCTATGACCATGTGGCTCTGTTAAATTGAATATTTGGAAGATAATTTCATATAAATGTGTACCTACTGCAGGCTGATTTACAATGAGATGTAAAAAGTTTTACATCTTGAGTTAATGTGGGATTCTAGGAAATAAGCAATTGGAGATGATCTACAGAGACAAACTATTTCTCCAGCTCCCAACTCCTAATTGTCCAGTTAGAAAAGCCAAGATACCACTACAGTTGCATCATGAAAAAGGTTTATTTTTGACATATCTGCACGGGCAGCCTGCTTAGTCCTTCCTCTGGAGGACCCTGAGTGCAAAGGAATCCTAAGATATCTTTTAAGCCAGTGCATGGTCTGTCTTATACTGATGGAGCACATTCAGGAGGCCAAGATGTTATTAACTAATGACATATTTATGATCTACAAAGTAGTTTCTATAGGTGTATTGCTACATTTCTGTAAAGTCTTACTGATTCAGTTCTTGCCAAATTCCATAAGAATCTCCCAGCTGACTGAGCTGTTGGTTTTTGAGAAGTTAGATTTGTCTTTTCTACCTTTGTAGAGTCAAAAATCCTTTTCTAAGGTAGAGAACTACCTTATGACTACCATTTTCATACTGAAATTAATCTCTTGCCTCCCTTCTTCCCAGATACAGCTAACCAGTCTTGTATAACTGACAGTTCACTAGTCCTTCAATTCCTCTAGCCATTAAGCACAAGAAACTCTTGTAAAGATAAAGAGTCCTTGTGCTTCATTTGCACAAACTACCTGCAGTGATGTTAACTAAACAATGTGGGCATTTAGGAGCTCAGCAGTCAGTCCCTCTGGGCTAAAGGACATACATGCTTGTTGAAAGACTCTCATCACATGAAGGTTAGACTGCTGGGAGGGGTATGATTCAGCCTCAGAAATGGTGGCAGTTTTTGAGGTTAATTGTATTTAATTGAATCTGACTCTGCATTTTCAGATAAACTGTGTAATATGTTAATTTGAATTTGCTATCAAACTTCTAATTCTTGGTTTTAAAAGCCCAAGGAATTGCCTGAGAGAAAGTCCTGCGTTGTAATTACTGCTGGCATTTGAACAGAGTAAGGAGGCTCAAATCCTATTTCAAAGATAAGTTTTTTCTTTAACAGAAACTTGGTGATAATGTATATGTATAAATTTAACTCATAGCAGAAACAGAAGAGCTCGAAGATATTACTGTTAAGTTTTTAACCATAAAAGAAAGCTTATGGGAAACATGAAGTCATGATATGAAAATATATCATGAGAATGTAAGAACATAAAATTAGACAAAGAGTTGAATTTTTCCTTTGCTTTTTTTCTTTCCGCCTAAGTACCTTGACTTGGAAAAAAGAGTGTACTGAGTTATAATATCTGTATGCATATGTATAAGCATTCATAAGTCATACATATGAATTACTTCTGCCTTCCTCAGTAAATACATTTTTATGAACTGCTACAAAAGAAGCTAGGGGTAAAATTCCCATCAGTTTTAACGGCAGTTGAATAAGACCTTAGCTGTACTTTGTCATAAATATTTTCCATCTTCAGGCATTAAGATCAGGGATGTATGTTTATAGTGAATTATTTCTGCATTTTCAGAGCCTTGGAACTCTGTTTAGCATTATCTTGAAGCATTTGATATTTATCAGTACTGCTCATTTGAAGCTTTAAGGAACATGTTTTCAGGGGATAAAGTCAGTGTGACTCCAACCACTTGCAGGAGGGCCCATTTGTGTGGAACAGGCTGGCAGCTGCATGTGACAAATAACTGTTTGCTTGCACAGCTGAAGGCTACTGAAAAGGAATCACTCACACCTTCCTTGGTATGTGAAAAGGACACACTTATCAAAGTTTATGGAAACAGTAAGCCCGTGGCAAGTTCTACTGCTGTAGGAAAGGAGACAGTAAACCTATAGAAAAGTGCTATAGGAAGCTGTACTGCAGTAGTCTGGGGAGTCTATTTTGCTATCTAGAAAATAAAGCTACTTGAAGGACACTAAAATAAAGGCTTGAAATGTGTACCCTCTCTATTATTTCAGTTGCAAAGCACTAATCTACATTTAAAGTCCATTTCCTTGTGCCCTTCACATCACCTTCACACAGGGAAATCTCATGTGTTCATCATCTAGGATTAATATAGTTGAATGGGGTCAAAGTGGGTTTCTTTTCTGTAAGCACTTGGCAGCATGTAACACACCTATTTCACAATTTTCCTGTATAGTGAATAAAATCTTGTTTTCTTTGTGTCAAACAAGAGAGAGAACTTTAATTAAATTATTTAAGTACACAATTGTGAAATTTTGCAAGGGATTAGTATTTGTGGGAACTGCTTTTCTTGCAGAATACTCTCTCTTAACCCTCCTAGTAGATGTATGTTGCCTCAGTGCAGGCAAAAATTAGTGTCTGTGCATGTTACCATGGCATCATCCCTACTTGAAAATGTTTGTTGTAGCCATGTTTTATCAGTGACAATCCAAGAAGGACTGTAGGAAGAAAGAATGTATTTTGCTAAAATCAGCTAATATGGCTGGGTAAAATTGATCTGCTTTTTGGAACAGAAAAATTTCTAGGTTTGTTGATTTTTTTTTTTCCCCAGCTATGTCAGATAGTCCAATAAAATACATTCTTTCTCCCTCTCTCAATCTCTCCAAACTTTGCCTCACTTGTAACAGTTATGTCACTCACAACTCAATGTTTAGTAAGGGGAAGTCCCAGCAGTGCATGTTAATTTATAGCCAAGGGTGGTGTTTTGAGTCTCTGAGCATCCTTTATGTCATGTTATTAGACTGATAATAATAGGACTATATTAAAAGATGCTGTCCTAGATATCAGGAGGAAAGTTTTCTAGGGATTAGAATTTAAATGAAAGCTGAAAAGGTGCCACAGACTTTGTAAGAAGTAAAATCAGATCCACAATATCCATTGAAGTAATTCAGCTACAATGAGGAGAAAACAGACTTGCTTCAAGTTATTTATCAGTAATTAGGTTTTAGAGAAAAGAAGAGTAGTGCAAGGCTACCCAAAGTAATGGCAATTATTTTCTTATCAAGACCTGTAATTTTATTTTACACTGTGCATGCCAGAACTATGGAGGGGTCTTGAGGTTTTATGGCACATACCTCAAAAGTACCATTCTCAGCTCCAGCACAAATTCCAATAAATTTTACGTTTGTAGCTTGGTGAATAGAAGAGATGGAATTTATTTATCCACAAGTAATCATCATCCCCTTCAAAAATGTCATTTTTGATGATTATATACCAAGCAAATTTTATCACTATCTTGCAGTCATGTTGATAGTTAAAGCAATTCATCAACACTGTGCTTATTAAACAATGTTACATTAATTTCCATGCAGAACAGTGACAGATTTTATTTTCCAGTTCTGCAAATGATTCTAGAATCCTGGTGTAAAAAGCATTGATGTTCACATTGGAAGACTAACTTTAGAAAAGAAAGCAGAATTTTAAATACTGTTGCATCTGGAAAGTTCTGTTATAATTCTGCAATATAATTAATGCACCAATTTTGGACACATAGAAGCCAAAATAGAAATCAGAACTATCATTGTAAAACATAACAACTGTAGGAACTTTCCCAGGGGCTTATCTAGAGGTAGAATAAAATCTTGAATTCTCATTTAAATTGAATACTTGCTGAATATGCATTCAAAAATCAAAATATTTTTCTGCCCTTGTTCAAAGGCCATAGCAACAACAGCTCACAAACTGAAGCTCTTCAATGTGAGCACTGATGTTTCTCAAAAAAGTCACTGTTATCTGGCAGATACTCAGATATACTAAGCCAAGGCTCCAAACTATTTCTACTTATTTTCAGAACTGAAATGATAAAAACTATATTTTTTGGGGGGTGGAGATTTTGTTGCATCTCTAGGCTCATAAACAAGAAGTAGCTAATTCTTATGCTCTGTTATCCTGTACAGAGACTGCAGCCAGCCCTGTTTCCAAGAACCTCTTCTTCCTTCCTCTCAGGCAGGCTGGATCTCACCCTGTAGTAGCATGAGTCAGGCATAGTTACCACAGCTGACAGCATGAGCCTTAGAACTTAAATCAACTCTCTGCTATAGCAGAAGACAATGAAGTGCCATGGCAAAATCCATTCCCATGGACTCCATTCTCTATGCCCAGGCTGCTCCTGTAGGATGCAGAGCCAAAGAGCATGGTAGGAAGGTCCCAGGGAGCAGGGCTGTCTGCTTCTGCCACCAGACCGAGGAGGAGAGGGAGGTAGGGACAGTCCTTGTGTGCCCCCGCCATGGGTAACTGTTTTCTTGCTGAAAGGACTCGAGAGCCCAGAATGTCAGCAGGGGAGGGTTGTGCAAGTAGGGAGGAAAAGCCAGCATCCATTTCACCCAGTGCATGCAAAGGCTTTCAAGACAGCAGCTCACTGTCTTGTGCCAACAGCTAGTTCTGTCCCTGTGGCTTTTTTATGCTGGGCAAGTCTGAACCTGTATTCACCTTGTCATGAAAGTACTCACAAGTGTTAGTTATGTATTTTGTTTCTAAAGAAATTAGGAGCTATGCCAAAGAAATTCTGTTGGCATTCAGCTTCAATACTCTATATGCAGTCAAATCTGTCTCTTCTTATAAATTTATCCTTAAGAAGTGGAAATGAAAAGAGTAAAATGGGGTTTAGCATATTTCTCTCCCTTCTCTTCTGTCCTTAAAACTACCACAAATAAACAATTATTTTAATTGTCTTGGTCCTGTGTTTCCTCCCCTCACAATTTTTATTGGATTAATGTATATTTTGCTGGTTGCAATAAGCATTTCTTCTGTATTAGGCTTGAATGCTTTATAGAGATGTTATATGAAAAGGTGTATGAAATCTGATATTGGCATGAAGTCCTTGCCAGAGGCATCTTCAGGGAAAGCAGTTTTTTCTATAATGCATATTTTCAGCAGATTTTGTACGGTGCTAATTCCTATTCTACTGTTTTCTACAAGAACATAACTTATCCTAACTTCCTACCAAAAATAACTATGATTTTCAAAGAAGGATGAAGATCACAGCAAAGTGATTCATTCATTTATCCATCCTGCACAGCACTTTGAGCAGCTGGATTGACTTTTGTCAATACACATGAAGGTACACACTGCTCTCTCCACCCACAAATCCATAAAAGCATGTGATTTTCATAGTATGGAGTAGTTAAAATTTAGCTGCTTTTTTTCCTATCCTCTGGAATGGTTGACAAGATTAAGCTTTTAATTTTGATTTTTGTTACCTGATTTTGCTATACTTTCTGTTGCTGTAACATCACAGAGAAACTACGAAGTAGCTATTCCTGGACAGAATAGAGACATAGAAAAACAATGTTTCTACTACAAGCATGAACCTGAATTTGTTTACACAGTCTTTAATTGGGCAGTATGCAATCCTTGTGACTTTCACAGAGGCTTTACCTGCAGCAAACACCCTCCTTTTCAGCACTTGGATGTTTGATTTGAAACATCTGTCCTACCTAAACAATAGACCAGATGTGACATGTTCCCATAAAATTCTATTTCATAATGGAGTAAAATAAATTGCTATAAGACTTTTTGAAAGCCAAGACATTTTATTAAAGTGTGTGACTCCATAGTTCTCTGAAAACAATTCTTAAATACACCTGGCTTAATAGACTTGTAACTGTTAGAGGTAGAATTTAATTGAAATGGTTTGAGCATTGTTTTACACTACCATACAGTAGGACTTGCTGAAAAAATCCTTGAGACATCTATAGAGCCAGCTGATGCATTCATATGTTGTTGCTTGGTGCTGCATGGAGATTTTAGCTCAAATCCTGAAGCCAGCTGCCTAGCAGCAAAGCTAGTTATTTCAGAAACAGACCAAGCTATATATCTTCCAGTTTTGGAGGCAGATGAGCAGGTAGCTGAGATTTCTTTGCTTACGATCTATGATAAGGAGTGTGTATGCTGGTTCTCCTGCAAAGAGTCTTCAGCTGGTACTAAATGTTGTCATTCTGCTATGCCTCGAGGAAGATAACAGGTTTACTGCAGTGGCTTATTTAATGGTGTCACTAAAAGTTCTGCTTAATGGCATCTTTTAAATAAAAAATTGAAGATACTTTAACCTGTCAATTCATATTCACAAATGTGAACACTATAAAGAAACGAGAGATATCTACATGAAAATACTTTGTTGTTAGTTCTTTGTATTTTAGTCTGTTAGTACTATTGCAATCACAAAAAGGATTTATGCAAGCCTGGTTTATTCCCCTTTCGGTAGTCAAAGGTGTCAGGTAATTCTAAGATGAATAATTTTATATATTTTGCTGCATCTTATTTAATTTACATGGGCAGTTAGACATATCAGCATGTGAGAAAGTTGCCTGCCTTTAGAACAGTTTCTTTGGAGGGAACACTTGCATAAATTGACAGCAGTTGAGGCAGCCATGGGTGAAATGGCCTTTCTTATTAAATGTCACAAGATTTAATGTCACAGTATAATTGGGATGGAAGGATAATTGAGCTAACCTCAACATGTCTTTTTCTGCTAACACAGTATTAATCTACAGGAGTGTTAAAATATGTTTTATGAAGGCCCTATTCATTTGAACATTGTTGGCTCATACTGAAAAAATAAACTATATTATTGCAGAGATCATGAACAACAATATTGGATTTCCTTCACAGAGAATTTAATTTGTAAGTAAAGTATGGAGCAGCATGGAGCATAATAAGGAATTCATGAAACATATGGCTTGAAAGATTTTTTTTTTTAAAACTGCAAAACCCTACATATATAGCACCCAAACACTGTAATACAAGTAGTAACTGAGAACTGATTTCTATTGGATATCCTAGTACTTAGCTCTTACTTGAGATTTTTTTTCAGTAATTTGACTTGATTTAACAAATAAATTATTGATACAATAATTTCATATAGAGTTTTTAAATACAACTAACCACGTCACTGAAGAAGACCCTCTGTCTTAGTAAAAGAGCAGTATGACATTATATACACTGTTGTATCTTGAAGTTTTAGATTTTTCCATTAATTTTCCAGTAAAATGCAAGAGCACTAGAGAAGCAACTTGCAGACATCACCGTAAAGCTAGTACTGCCAAGTCAACCATTTCCACATGCGTCGTGTTTATGTCTTTTAAAAATGTACCTCCAGGCATGGTGTCTCCACTTTCCTGGGCAGCCTGTTCCATTGCTTGTCAACCCCTTTGGGGAAGAAATTTTTCCTAACAATCAATCTAAACCTTCCCTGGAGCAACCTAAGGCCATTTCCTCTTCTTGTTACTTGGGAGAGGAAGCCGAATCACACTTCACTAGTTGCAGAGAGTGAGGTCTCCCCTGAGCTTTGTCTTCTCTAGGCTAAAAATCCCCAGTTCCTTCAGCTGCTCTTCATGGGACTTGTGCTCTAGACAATTCACCGGCTTCATTGTCCTTCTTTGAACATGCTCCAGTAAATCAATACCCTTCTTGTAGTGAGGGGCTGGACTTGTAGTTCAGTTCAAAAACTGAATCCAGTATTTGAGGTGTAGCCTCACCAGTGCCAAGAACAGAGGGATGATCACTTCTCAAGTTCTGTTGGCCAAACTATTTTGGTTAAAGGCCTGGATGCTGTTGATTGCCTTGGCCACCTGGGCACACTGCTGACTCATATTCAGGCAGCTGTCCTCCAGCATGCCCAGGTCCTTTCCCATTGGGTAGTTTTCCAGCCATTCTGCCCCAAGCCCATAGCATCGCATGGGGTTGATGTGACCCAAGTGCAGGACCCGGCACTCGACCTTGTTGAATTTCATCCTGTTGTCCCAGTACAGTCCTTATACTGTTAAGCATTCAGCTCCACCTTGGCATTTTCTGGGGAAGCATTCTGTCTTTTATCACACAGGTTGTCTACAAGCTTTTTCCATTAAGAACCAACTAGAAAGAAATCTAAAAAAAATGACCCATAACTCTGTTGCTATTTCTCATCTGAAGAAAATGGTGGGAAACAATTAAAAAATAATTTCTCTTGTACTTTCTGTCAGCATACTTATTTCCAAATGGAAAATAGTTACTGTATTTGTCATCTTTCAAACTGATAATTTTTTTTTTTTGGTCAGGAACCATTCTTACTAAAGAATGATTTTCCAAAACAAAAGCTACAAGTTCTGCACTAAAAAGTCAGAAATGCTTCTAACCACAAATATTTTCCAATGAAATTATAATCTCTAACAAACCTCTGTAATTCAGAGGGTTACATACTAAGTTTGCATGAGTTGGGACCCAGAGTTGTGATTTTCTTCTTCAGTATGAATATATGAAGTATTTTATAGCCAATATATTGAAATGCTTAGAAAGCTAAATATTTTTAAGTATTCTAAAAAATGAAATCTTACAATTTAAGAGCACTGACTCTAATTTTAAATATAAAATAAGATTATCCAAGCAATTTACACATTCTTTTTCCCTCTCAAAGAAACGAAGTAAACAAAAGGTGCATATAGTAGTTAATCAAAATAATAATAGACAGTGGAAATGTTTAGATTTTTCTGCAAATTCACGCAGTTTCCAGATCTTTTTGCCCATTTAACCATTTCTGGAAAATTTATCACATTACCTTAATCTAATTCAAACTCTGAGTTTACAAAATGTCTTAAGTTGTGCAGAGTGGCTGACATAAATTGCAGAGAACTTCAGAACATTGCCCTTTTTAAAGTAGCCACAGTAGAAAAATATGGAAAAATAGATCTGTCTGACAGTATCTGCAGGAGAGGTTTAGCATGAAGAAATTCTTCTTTCAAAGTAAAAAGTTACTATTAAAGGGCTTCTTTTCTAATTCTTCTGTCTTTCTTGTTGACCTGCCAGACAGTAGTCCAAAGTTTACACATACTTTGTATAGGATGCCCAGTCCTACTAAAACTAGCTGAGGGGAAATATGAGATAGCACTGTAATGTTTATTGATGTAGTTCACGCTAAAAAGTTACAAAGCTGAAACTCAATACTGGAACTGTCTACAGAAGAACCATATGGCAAACTCAGGTGTTTCTAGGCACTGATAAATCACTATGTAGTTCTTCTCCTGGTATTTTCAGCCTAGCATAAGAGAAGATAAACAACTTTGCTTCAAAGCAACTGAAAAATATTAGAAGTCAGCTCTTCTATTACAGTTGGCTAAAAAATTCCTTAAAAATTTCAGAACTTGTCAATTTTCTTCAAATATATTCCAAAACCACCAATGTAATCTTATTTTATTTTAAATTTTTATTTTTAAAGATTTTATTTATTTTATTTTTTGCTGTAGCCAAACAGGTTTGCTGTTTGCTTGCTGCTTCTATGAGGGAAATATGTTTTGGGTCAGCTTGTCTCCTTGTGAATTCAAGAGGAAGGGCCCTCATCAAAGTGAAATTCATATAAATTATAGACAAGGGTGGTTTTGTTGTCATGTTGTTGTTGAGTTGTTTGTTTAGTTGTTTTGTTTTCAGTTTTGTTTTCTCTGGGGTTTTTTTTTGTTGGTTTGGTTTGATTTTGTTTGTTTGTTGTTTTTAACCTCAGGACAACACAAATAGTCCTTACAAAATATACTGGACAAAAAATTGTACTGAAAGAGAGAGGAGGAGGTAGTCACAGTGCATTTGTCCTATAGATAGGAAAAAGACAGCAAAATATCTCAGCAGCACCTTTTCTATGAAATAAGGGAGATGAAGAGAGAATTGCTCTCAGAATTAAACTAATGCTAGTTAAGCTCCTTATATACTATGAGGAAAAAAAGCCTTTCATTCTACCAGGTTTTTTTTACTACTGATAGTCATACAAACCGTAAGATAAAGCCCACTCTCCAGCAGATACGATTTGTAACTGTCATAGACATATCAGGTGAACTTTCTGAATCAGAGAAAAAACTCTGGCAAAAATTACTACTTGAAAGCTGAGCATTTGTCCTGTATCTGGAAAACAAAAAGCATCTAGGACTTCTTTTTTTTAAATTTAATTTAATGTTAGTTAGTTTAATTGTATTTTTTTGTTGGTTGTATGTTGACATAACTGCATTATTATAAAGCCTCTAAGTGGTGATCATCAGCTCCTGAAATTTAAAGTAGCTCTCTCAGGTCATTCTCTAAGTTTATGAAAAGAGAAAATAATATGCTTTAAAAAGCTTTTTAAAAGAGCATTTCCATTTTGCAAGAATTGATCCCAATTTTTCTCAGAAAATCATTTGGTTCAGAACTAAAAAAAATCTGAAGTTTCTGGATCTCTTGGGACAACCTGTCAGAAGTCCAGACAAGGAATCTTACAAATCTTGTTTCCATTCAGTGAAAATCTGTAAAATCCAAAATGCTGCAGGAAAATACTTCTGGTTTATTAAAAACAGATCCTCTTGAGAAAACATTTTCACTGCAATATTTCCAAACAGTTCTGTTCATCATGTTTTCCAAGATGTCTGGATATAATTGACACAATGCACAGAAGGATCAAAATGTTTCTAGTAAAAATGGGCAAAACAATTGTTCTCTTCAGTGCGGATTTAAATACCAGCGATCCAGTTATGTCTGGGCAAAGGATGACAACACACTCCTTAACTTTCCAGGATGAATGAATTCAAGTGTTATATTCCTAGCACAGACAGTGATCCAAGGCTGGGTAGTTGTCTCTTGCCAAGACTGTTCAGTTTCAGGCAAATGTAAGGAAAATTCAGAGAGAATGAGCAATTTCTTGAATTACTGAATCATTTAGCTGTAGTAGTATGTACATTCTCTTGCAGGAGTGGATAAACAGTCTTCCACTGAGAGGAAAAGGGCATCCTCATCAGTGTTAGGTGCAAAGAAATAGTTCAGGCTATTGATGCAATAAGTAAACATCAAGTTAGGAGCCACCTGGAATAAAAGTCAGGACTGCCACTCCCTGTCCAATGCGCCAAGGAACCTCTTTGAATAGTGTTCAGAAAAACTTCGAAGTGTGTGTGTGTTTTGAGTCCATGTTCTCCTAGGCTAAAACCACACAAAAATTTAATTTCACTCCTCAGGAGACAGAACTGCAAGTGCACAAAGTAATTAACCATTAGCAACTGATGTATGTTATAGTGCTGGAGAGGAAACTGCAGAGAATAGAACAATTATCTCCTGCTAGTAAAGCTCAGAGGAGCTTTTGCCTGCTTATTAAATGTAAGTTATAGAAGGTAAGAAGGATGAGTCAGAGAAGGTAAATGTCTGAAATCCATGCACCTGATAAGCATAACAATGATATGAATCTAGAAGCTCTAATATAGACCTCTGGAGGAAACTTCTTATAATTGTGTGGTCTTTCCTGCTGTGAAATTACAGCAAATCCTGATGAGCCTCCTATTGAAAACTGCAGCCAAACTCTTTGAGGTTTTGGGGGGGTTTTGTGTGTGTAAGGCAGGAGTAGAAGATAGAGAATTTTTAACAAAGGTAGTATAGACTGAAAAAATCCTGCTTCTCTTGAAGTTCAGAAATGAAGTCACAAAGTGCACAAGTAAATACAGCAGCAGGGAAATGTTAAGCTTTTTATTTCCTGTATTAATCAGATCAAAGTCTCTAGCATTACAGTCATAACATAGGCTTATAATTAGTAAATAAGAAAATCTCAAAATTCCAAAAAGCCATAGCTTTTAGAGTAAAGGTAAAGGATTATCTTAATTTCTGATGTTAAATAGTCTTCCTGAGCACATTACAGGATGTTGGGGGAATTTATTCCCATTTCACTCCATAATAAACAATAGAAGTTATATAAATTGTTATTTATATAAATAATTTCCTGGACAGAGACACTAGAATACTCAACATCCCCTGGAAAGATGGAGTAACTAATGCATTAGTGAGACCTTTTCCAGTAGAGGTTTTGGCTGAGTTTAGAACACATACTCAGACAACCTTACTTTCATAGCAACAGCATAGTATTTGTGGGGCATATTCTTCCTCTCTTCCTACAGCTTATGTTCTGCTGAGCCTCAGCTTTTAAATTTCATGCATGTGTGTTCTGATTAGTTTTATGCTATTGAAAGTATGCATATTTTAATTATCTGATGACCCAAGGCACACTAAAACTGCTGGGTTTTGAGAACTAGAATGGCATGCAGAGCTAGAATCTACACTCAGAAAAGGACAGCTAATGAGGCTTTGACATTCCCTATTCTGCCCAAATGTACTGGCTTCCTCATTCCCCTGGAGTTGTCTTAGAGGAAATATCTAGTTCCCCAAAGTGTTTTGTAAAATACTACATTTTGAAAACAGTAGTTGAATTTCCAATGTAGAATTGGCAACACACTTCTCTCTTAAAAACCATTTGTACCCAATATATCTGAATTAATTAAAAATGTGTTCTTAAGGATCATCACTCAAAAAATATAAACCTTTGAAATGGCTCTGTATTCAATATTCTATGAGAGAAAGATAGATGAGAAAGTAACTTCTACTTACAACTATTGTAGGACTATCAGAAGATGAAGGTGGAAAATCTCTAAAGATGCCTAATCAAAAGACTCCTGTCCAACAACAGAATCATTTAAAAATAACTTCAAACTTTGATACCTCACTAACATAGGTTTTCCAGTATTTCCTCTCACACCCCAAATGCATACATTAGATTCCATAATTGCAGCCAGGAGAAAAAGTCCAAATTTAATCAGAGAAACTTACTTCACAGCTGACACTTCATATTTTTTGAGGGCCACTAATCAGAATTGACTATATTTATTAAGAAGCTTATAAATACTTCACAAACTCATAATAGTAATGCTGTGCTGAAGAAAATGAGGATATAGGCATTTGTTAGGATCTTAACTTATATTTAACTGACCTTGAGATTTTTGGCTAAAGAATCTTAGCAGTATCTGGCCTTTCCAGGTGCTGAGTAACCACTTCTTTTACTGACTTCAGGTAACATTACCTTTGCAGACATATAGAAAAAGAAGCCTACTCTTGATGCTATGGTTTATTGCTCAACTTTCTTGTATTGTAGCTGAACTAAATTAAAAACAGAGTGCAAGTGAAAAAGTCTCTCTTCCATGGAAAGCTGAATATCATTGTGGCTCCAAGACACTGAGCAGCATAATGTATTTTACTATTGCTGTTAAAAAAATATTAAGAATGTAACAAAAGGTATGAGAAGTATGGGTTTTTGGGAAAAGGAATAAAAGTTCAGTGTTTAAGAATTCAGAAAAGAAAAATCTCTTTCTCTTGGAAAAGAAATTCTTCAATCATAAAATAGGTAATCCTCAACTGATAAATTCAGTTTTGGATATGGGACATATATTGAGGAACTCTTTCAGGTGGCATTATCAAACCTGAGAGTTACTGAGGAGTAAAAATTATTTGTTTGAATAAGAGATTAGAATTGGACCTATGGGTGTTGCAATGCCTGAATTTATGTTCTAAAATAGAAAGACTAAAGGTCTACTAGCTTAGATCAAAGAACTGAATTGAGTTTTTGAACGATGTTGTCCTTCTTATCAGGTTCCTGACATACATACTGTATACATATTGTCTACTTTGTTCTCTTTAGTCATGATGTTGTCCATCATAATTGTGAATTTATTTAATGGCTTTTGTGTGTGTGTGTTATAAAAATTGGGAACTAGAAAGAATATATAACAAAACATTGCTCTAAAGAAACTCCTAACCTACACTTAGTCAAAATTTACTTTGGCAATTGCAAAGCTAGTTAGTTTTTGTATATAGTTCCACCTTATTCTGCACTTGGTTTCACCACGTTCTACACAGCACCTGCCACAGTAGAATTAGGGTTGTTACTGCCACAGTAATTAGGGCTGTCATGTGCTAATACACAACATGAAACTGAAAGAAAATATTTCTATACAAATAGTCTGAAGACCAGGATTAAAATGAATAAAAATATTTATGTATCTCTGTATAATCATTCAAAATTCCACATTATTATTTTTCTAATGAAACAAATTCATATTTTGAGGTTTCCCTATTATCAGCAGTAATTATCTGCTTTTGCAAACTTGCACAATCTAATAAAATAGTGATAAGGTCTCACTCATTTTGTCATTGACTCCAATCAGAATTTGGCATTGACTTGGAAACAATTACTACATTAAATAGCAAGTGTGATGGCCTGCAGGTTTTACTTAAATCTCATTAGAATTATTAAAGTAATTTTTATTGTTGACTTTTTTCTTAACCTAGTTTGCTAAAATAATTCATTGGTTCATGGGACAGATTCTCAACTTGTTTTACACTAGGATAACTTCATTGTCTAGAAGAATATTACAAGATTGAATTACTAGAATTTTCTTTGGGAGACTCATTAAATAATTTGTGTAAGTAAGATTAAACTAGAAAAATACTCAGAATTATAAGTAAACTTTAAATGCATATTGAAATAAAAGACAAAGCAGAAGAAACATTTATTTAGAGTATTCTCATTGAAATTGTATTCTCTTCTTCAAAAATATTGAAGTCAAGGAGATTCCTAGGCAAAAGCACTTATGCGAATGAAATCAGTGTGTACCTTGCTAATTAAGAAACTAACTTTATCAAGCTCTTTCTCCACACTGTTCTCTTTTCCACTTTGTTGAACTTTATTAGATCATATATGACTCAGATCCTGACAATATAGTTTTCAAGGTTAAAAATGCACTGACTTCCTGAGGGCAAAAATTTTTATTAGTATGCTTTTATTTTGAAGATTTATCTTATATGCCCATTAAATTTCAGAGCCTGCTGGTTTCTAAGTTGTCACAGAAAAGAACTGTAGCTTTTCCAGTCTCTCACATAAACTCTATGTACCATTTTGTCCTGATTCAAATGAAGTTTTCAATCAACTTCATCTTACTTTATCTTACACAACTCTTTCTCTCTCCCCTCTGTGCTTCCTTGATTCCTTCTCCCTTCCTGTAGATTTTGTTTGTTCTTTAAATTTTTTCCTTCTATCTGCAGAAAGTAATTTACTGGTAAAATGGAAAAAAATGAGGATGCTTCTCCGTGTCTCTCCAAAATCAGTATTTTTCCCTTTATTGAAGATTTCCTCTCTCTTCTTCACACAGTTTTGGAAACGGTCAGATGAGACGGTTACTGCCTTATATCTACAGCCCAGTCAACAGTAGGCAGGAGACTTACAACTGGGTGGCTGTGCCACATGCCATATAGCTTGATACTGAGAAACTTCAACTTTTTTTGTATCCCTTAACCAATGCATCTTGCCTATCAAAGACTGCAGCAAACCTGACATAACTGACAAAAATATCATCTTCACGATAAAGACCAAAACACTGCCAATTTTTAAAGAAATGGTAATATTCAACTATTTTTAATATGATGACTATAAAAATTGTAATTCTCCAGATAAACATACATGTAGTGAGAGCAATTACCATACAACAATAAACCATCACTGCCATTATAAAACCATAAACTGTTTTTCAATATACTATAAAATTCAAAGTCTAATGGAAAGTGCTGGTTTAGCATAATTCCCACAAGCCATCATTCTTTAATATTACAAAATGAATGGGGGTTTTGTGGAGCTATTAATTGTTACTGACAAGCAATAACCACTGGAATGAAACTCCAATTATCATTACCCATTAATCACATTTGCTGTCATCTGTGATGTCAAAAAATATTCAATAATATAAACAGCAACAAGGAATTTATACATCTTATGCTTTAACTCACTTCATAGAAATGATACTTCTGTGGAGTAAGCAAGGAATTACAAAAGGCTATTTTCATACTAAGCACACGTATTTTCCAGTTTAAGAAAAGCTCTCCCACTTAATTCCATTTAGATGGAGACTTAGGTACCTTGCAGTTTTATTTCAACACAATTATGTACAATTTATAACAGTTTGCTGCTAGCGTGATGTTATTGTAGTCACATAGCTTTTAAAATAAGAAAATACAGAGATCATCTGAGCACGTACTTCACTAGTTTGTTCCAGAAAAGCACTTATTGTTACTTTTGGAATGCAAGCTTGAGCAGGAAATGTTCTTGCAAATGAGGGTGTAAATGAGGGTGGTAAAGCCTTCATTGTAGTACCTGAGTATTCAAACAAAATTAACTCACTCAGAACACATTGTTCTATACTTTTAATCATACGATTTTTTCAGATTCTCTTCTTTACTTCAAGTAATTTTTTCTTTTGTTTTTCTTCCTGGAACCTAGACAACATCAAAAACTTACATATCAAAACTGTACATGTGTGTCTTTGCGAACAAAAGGAAACTGTTCAGTACTTTATTGTGACTGGATTGCTCAAATGTGCAGTGTAGGCATCGCAGTTAAAAAGCTATGCTTGCAACACAAGATCTGCTTCCTGATATTACAAAAGACATTGTTGGACCTTTAAAGTAATGTTGTGGTCCTTACTCTCAAATGATACTGAGGTTTCTTCTGGACTATAGCAAATACAGATCATCCTGGGCGATCAGGGTATGGGTTTTCACCAGTCATTTACCTTGAGAATCTGTTAACTTTTCATGACGTAAGAAGACCTAGATTTAGTGTAGTGTGGAAACACTGGTGTGAATAACTTAATTTAGAAAAAGCAGTTAAATCCTAAATATTTGGTTTACAATACTGTGGTGTTTGCTTATGGTTTCATCCACTTTTCATAATCCTTCAAAGATACAAGCCCTCCAACATGAATCAGCAGAGCAGAAACAACATCTGTTCATATTATACTGCAAATATCTATCAGAGTATGTTTTTGGAAGGAGTATATGTGAATCAACAATTGAATGATGAAGGGGATGTAACATCTTCCTTATGAGGAAAGGCTGAGGGAGCTGGGTCTCTTTAGCCTGGAGAAGAGGAGACTAAGGGGTGACCTCATCTATGCTTTTAAGTATGTGAAAGGTAGGTGTCAGGAGGATGGGGTCAGGCTCTTCTGAGTGAAGCCCAGTGACAGGAAAAGGGGCCATGGTTGTAAGCTGAAGCATAGGAGGTTCCGTGTGAACACACATAGAAATTTTTTCCCAGTTCAAGTGCCAGAGCACTGGAACAGACTGCCCAGAGAGGCTGTGGAGTCTCCTTCTCTGGAGGTATTCAAAACCCATCTGGACACGCTTCTGTGTGACCTGGTCTAGGGAATCCTGCTGTGGCAGGGGGGTTGGACTAGATGATCTTTCGAGGTCCCTTCCAACTCCTAATATTCTTTGATTCTGTCAATACATATCAAAAGAAGCCCTAAAATAGATGTAGAACTCATACTTAGTTAGGTCTTAGGCACCTCTAAAGGACAGGACAGTTGTTTTTTTTTCAGGTAGAGGTTAATTTATAAAATTGAGTATATTATTGCCTCTGGAAGTGAAAGTCAGAGGTTGACCACGCTAACAATTTTATTATTCCAGTTTATATAATGAGTGTTCCAAATGTTTAGGTACTGCACTTTCACTAAAACTGGGGTGTGTAGCCATCAGTGTGGGTTTCTAATGCACAATGTACTGCTTGAATAGGTCACCTCTTTAAGATTCTGTCCTCTCTGAAATTCTCTTACAAAACTGACATCGTTCTCCTCTTGGTTACTTAAAAACAGTCACTAGATAAAAGTACATTACTTGTGACTTTCCTGCTAAATGTAAGTGGATGTTCTTCCTCTGAAGCATAGCAAGTTTTGGTCCTATCTGCATTTTCTTAAACTATTTGAAGACTCTGAAAGTGCACACATTGAATTACTAGAATTTTCTTTATTTGTGAGACTCATTAGGTAATTTGTGTAAGATTAATCAATATTACACTATAATCAATATTATACTATAATACTGCCATGATCAATTAATAAAAAAATAAATACCTAAATGACACCAAGCTAAGTGGTGTGGTTGACACACCAGAGGGGCGAGATGCCATTCAGAGGGACCTGGGCAGGCTTGAAAAATGGGCCTGTGAGAATCAAATGAAATTCAACAAGTCCAAGTGTAAGGTCCTGCATCTGGGTAGGAGCAACCCAAGATATGAGTATAGGCTGGGAGAAGAACTCGTTGAGAACAGCCGTGCAGAGAAGGACTTGGGGGTCATGATAGATGAAAAGTTGGACATGAGCCAGCAATGTGCACTTGCAGCTCAGAAGGCTAACCGTGTCCTGGGATGCATTAGGAGAGGCATGACCAGCAGGTCTAAGGAGGTCATTCTGCCTCTCTATTCTGCCCTC